>JAUCNO010001758.1:8236137-8258558 GCA_032353835.1 Enteromius viviparus
TATAAACTACTTTAAAGTTTCTAGCTAGGCTTTTTCAAGCCAACTTAAAGTTTGCCTCCAAACTTTACTATCTAGTTCTTTTTATTGTTTTATCTTTTTTATATTTTATGTTATTGTTTTTATTGTTCTATCTTTTTTATTCTTTTTTTTTCTCAGTCTTACTGTCTACAAACATTTGAAATAGTAGTGTATTTTGTGGCATTACATACTGTACTTTATTGGATTTACAGCTAAAACAGTTGTGTACAATTATGAATTCTAACATTCAAATTTCAGTTAAAATTACTAAAAATTACTTATTTAATTACTTATAAAATCTGGAACATTCTCAATTAAATTATGACCCTTTGGTAAAGTTACATTAAAAAAACCAATGCCACGTGTTATCATGAACATTAAACTTAGAGCAATGCATTTCAGCATGCCACGTTTGAAAATGTGCATATATCCTTTACATAATCATACTGTATGCCTTAAAAAACAATGGAACAATGGCACTTTCTGTGTTAGACAAGGCCTGGTCAAAATATGCTTGGAATTCTCATAAAATCTTTAATATAGCCACACTATAAAGAAAAATGACAAATTTCATTTTGGAGGGAAATACTTCTTTAAAGGAAATGATGGTTCTAAGTGGCGGAAAATGGCACAGGAACCGGGAAACCCCAGTGACATGCTTCAGAGTCCCACTCTCTTCAGCTCTCTATAAAGATCTCTCTCTACTGCCCAAAGTGTCTTTTTATATAAATGAGGAAAGAAACTGTACCTGATATGAAGAAAACAGGTAAGATAATAAAAACAATGAATAGGGAGAAAAGGAAAAACAATTCAAGCAAAAACGAGTGGGAGAGGAAAGGAATTTCTGTACTATGATGAAATAAAATTTCACTCAACTCTCTCTTCCTCCATGTCTATTTTTTTTCTGCATTATTAATGCATTTCATGTCCCTGTGCGGGCACTGCAGTAATTATGCTTGTGAAACCTTAAGAATGAACAAATTTCTCTTTCTCTTTTTCCATCTCAACGAATGACTCATATACTCCAACCGCAGCATGTATCTGACTACCAGTGAATTTAACATGTTATTTAAAAGCCTCCATTCGCCAGCCAATGCTGTTCTGTTGGGGGGATAAATAATTAACTTGTTATTTCAATTCAGCAAGGCTTAAACTGTCAAATGTACTATTGGTATTTGCAGTAGGTCTTCACATGCACCTAATTACCTGTCACACCAAAAGCAGCAATTCAAGAATTTCACAACAAGGCAAGCAATATCTCTCTCTTGCTCTTATTTCTTTCTTTCTTTGTGGTTGCTAAGGTCTTTTGGGTCATCTCAGTTTCTAGGATATTCTATCACCATCAGTGTTAGTATATGGTTTTTATTTATTCATTTGAATTTTTTTTATTTTTTACAGTGTGAAAATCATTCCGTTTCTTGGAAAATAACTCCCTAAAACACCCCACAATTTACGTCTGTGGCACAAATAATGTGGGTGTCATTAAGAAGATTTTTTAAATGTTTATTTAATTGGTACAAAATAAAATCTAAATTAAACTAAATTAAATTAAAAATTCTAAACTATTATTTTTCCTAATGAGATGAGAGCATTCCAACAGAGCTGACCCACAAAGAGAACATATAAAATTGTTTTAAACATTCTCAAGTTTGAAGTTAAGCAGCAAATTTCCAACAGCATAACTATTTACATAACTGAGTGTAAGAGTAAGAGAAGTCTTTATTAATCCCAAAGGAAATTGTTTCTCCAGTGGCTGCATTTTTGAACAGATACAATGAGGTAAGAATAGAAATAAACAGAACAGAATAAAAATACTATATCTGTACATATACTGTATAAGAGGGGGGAAAAACAGAGCTTTCAATAGAGCAGGAACTTTTATGTTGCAGGAATGTTGATTAAGTCAATCATTTTCTTACGGATGTTAAACATTTTCTTTTTAACTATCAGTCTCACTCACTCTTTAGTATACTTAGATCTTCAGGGAGTAGATCTGTGGAGAGTGTAATCAAGCTGTCACTGTCTTGTTATCTTAAAGCTAGCATCTGCAGCCCGTCTGCTCCTGACATCCCAGGGAATGTCAGGAAACGCCACATGGTTGGTCGCAACTCAGATGGGTTGAGCATATGGATGACAGGTAGCCAGACATCACCGCTATTTTTTTCTCATTAAGATACTACAGATTTGTCTTACTAAATGCTGCAGTATGAACCAATGATGTAAGATTTTAAATATTAAAGATATCTAGTTATGTTTACTTTACTCTAAAAAAATGCCACATAAATATTGTACATTAAAGAATTTTCGGTGAATATTTCTGTAACTTACAGTACATCTTTACACTAGTAGGTTATGGCAAGATACTGTCTATGTCTGAGTCAATGAATCATTCATCCAACTAATTAATTTTAAACATTATTTATTTCAAAAAGGAAACAAATGGCTTTTTAGAAGCAAGCCGCTGAATCATTCTTTTGCCTGATTTGCTAAAAAAACTTGCAATATTACAGTTAAAGGAGGCAATAAAGGAGTCATTGAATCATTCATTTAATGCATTTGTACAAAAATGCTGATGAATCCAAAAACTAAATCAGAACTAAAACTGAGTGTGTGTATCTACATATATATATATACTGTATATAAATAATATATAAAAAATAAAAATAATAGAGATTACTGAACTAAACTCCAGGCTTGTGCATAGAGCTAAATGACAACCATAGTGCGAGAAAAACAAAATACATGCAAATGACTCCTAATGCTACATTACAACATAAAATCTTGTTATCAAGAGAAAACAAACATGCAGATGAACAAACATAGGAAAGGGGAAACAGTACCTGTATGGATACATCACTGTAGGACCCTCCGATGACTCCCGAGATTGCGAGTGGAACATCATCATGGATGGCGTAGGATCCATCCGGACATGTGTACTCACTATCGTCCACTTTTGTAAGCGAAGCGCGCACAAATTCGAGCGACTGCTCTAGTGCATATGTGTCCTTTGAGCAAGTGTCCAGAATGTGGGCACCTAACGTTACCCCGGGCAAAATCTGATCATCTTGATTGATCCTGTCCAGGGCTAACAGCATCGCCTCAAGTCTCTGAATCCCTCTCTGTGCATTGATACGGCCACAGTCCTGAGCCCCCTCCCCCTTTTGATGAACAGGAAACAGGCCTCCAATCACCAGGTCCCCCTCCATTACGATCTCTTTCTTGGAGGTGTCAGTGTTGTAACCTGGGATAGCCAAGGCCTGGGGTGTTCTGGCCAATAGAAGCAGCAGTAGAGTGAGATGAAGCGGCCAGGAGGGGCCGTGATCTCTGAAATGAGCTGACCTTTGAGCCATGGTGAGCAAAGATCTGAATGCTTTACAGGTTGATCCCTATTTAAGCAGTCTCACTTGTTGGATAGGGATTGGGCTCAAGCAGTGCTAAAGGGAAGACTTCAGACACTTCAGTGCGCTTGTAAGCGGGCGTAGGCTAAGTCAAGCATCATCGCCATCTCCTACTTGTTAGTGGAGTTAGTGAAGATCACAATCTGTGGATAAAACAGAGAGCAAGTGAGAATTAGATGCTGCACTGCAATACACAGTAATTGCTTTGATTTACCATTAAACGTTTTTTTGTTTAAGATAAGTAAAGAATAAGCTTAGTAACATGAACATTTCACCAGAAAAATAAATTTTAATCTAATGCATGCATTTTTTTTCTATACTTAAAAAATGTAGATTACCCCAAAATTAAAATTTTGTCATTAATTAAGCCTGTCATCAAACAAAAAACAACCTATTGTTAAGTTATAACATTTGATGTTGCTAAACTAATTTCGGGAGGAGCGTGTTCGAATAATTATCCACAGCTGGCTCCACTTTCTAATCATCTCGTTAGCCTATCCAGTCTAAGAATATCCACAATAAATACGCTGTCTCTTTCCCTTCCACATCTCATTCCGAACATCCCTCCTACTGCACTTCTCCGCCTCGTCTCGCGCTTTCCCTCATGGAGGGCACGCAGGGTTCGAGCTGGTCTCCCGGCTTGCCCCACGGACAGCACGACAAACATGCTATTATTATTATGAGGAAGCACAAACTCGTAAAAAATTGTTAAATACTAGATTAATTGCAGTCTTCGTGATTGGTCATACAGCTCTCTGACATGATCAAAAATATCTTCTTTTGTGTTTTGAAGACAAATGAGAGAAATGAGACAGTGGTCAGGAATGACATAAAGCTGAGCATAATTAATGACTACATTTTCATTTTTGGGTGAACTTCAAAATCTACTTGGTAAATTGGTAAAATAGTGGTTTATGTAATCCTTTTGTGTGGGAACCACATTAATAATTTCCAGCGTTGCTGAATCTAGACAGGGATCCTGTATATCCATTTCCCAGCGTGCATTGCCTGGGACTGAATGGGGAGAGTAAATGTTGAAATGAAGTGTTATTTTATGTGTTTTTAAGAAAGATGAAAAAGTAAAAACTTATTAATATTTAATGTTTTGCTATGTTGGGATTTTGCAGCTTTTCTCTCATATCGTGGAGTTTTTGAATTATTATTGTGGTGTAGAGTGAAGCTCAGTTATGAAAATATGGCTTTACTCAAAAAGAAATTGGTAACACTTCACATTAAGGTTTAATTTGTTAACATTAGTAAACTACATTATTTACCATAAAATAATGATAAAAAATATTTCTAGGTATTTATTAATCATTTTAACCCTAAATCAAGAACAGTTATCTGCAAGTGGGTAAGATAAACTTTCTTTAAGATAACATTGTTTTCACCTCTTTGAAATTAGTTTAGTTAATTAGTTAGGAAAGCTCTTAATTTGAAAGAGTTTGCATCTTGATTTAATAATATTTAGATATGCATTTGCATATTTAAAAAAAATAACACAAATACTGATTAAACATTTTTGATTTAAAAAAGAAAAAAAAATTGAATTCACATAATATTTATCAAATCTAGCATTAGAGAACTATGTTAAATTGTCTATGAACCAAAAACATTTCCATAACATCAAAGGAGAGAAACTAGAAGATAAATAATGATCAGTGTTTCATTGCACTGTTAAAAAAAAAATATTTATATGAGTAATAAGACTCATATATGACATTTAAATCATACAATACATCACACATCATTAGGATACTAACCTGGCCAGTTAATTTTAAACAATTCAATTCAGTGAGACTTAGAACTTCAAACTTCGACTGAGAGGAAATTGGATCATTAGCATTTAATTTATTCTTTGCTTATCAGTGGTTGTAAGAGATCCCCAAATGAGATACTCAAATGTAATTTGTTCAAATATCATAATTTGGCTGCACTGATTTTCTCTGTAACTCTCAGAATTGAATTTCTCAGAATTTCTCTGTTATTCCATCAGGCTGCTGGATTTGTTAACTCACAGCGCTAGGTATGGGCTCCCTAAGGCCCCTTTCCCTTAAGCTTCTGGCTAGTCCATTGAGGGCTTTGTTCACTTGTGTATATGTGTGTGTGTGTGTGTGTGTGTTAGGCTCTCTGCTCAGGGGACAGTGTGAGCATTGTAGTGTAAAGCTAGCTCGCATGAACTCATAGAGGATCACTATCAGACAGCTTGGAAGCCAACAGCTGCTTCACACACACACTGCAATCAGTATATTTACACTCAGAAAGACAGCGACCTTAAAAAAGTAGTTGCAGCATGCACATCAAAACAGATTTATTTATAAAAGATTCCCCATGTAAGCAAATTGACCGAAAAGGCCTAGTTTTGTTTCTCTCTCTTTCCTTTTTCTCTCTTTGTTATATACGAGCGGTATCAATGGGGAGCATAGAGTCTAATTTCACACATGCTAAGAGGTGTGGAGTACAGCTTTTGGACGCTGTGAATGATATAATTATGAGGTTTGCAGCCTCAACTCCTAGAGTGTGTGAGAAGAGCGCGTGTGTGGAGAGACTGCATGCTGAGACGGTTATTTACTTTTACATTACTATGACTTTTCAACTGAACACCACTGGAATTTCAATGAGTGAAATAAGAAATAAACTACACTGATTTAACCGACATAAGACTGGTAGGGTTGATATTTCAAGGGGAGAATTCACTAAGAATGAATTGCACCTGCTAATAGCATCATCTTCACATGTGTTCTGAGTTGTTTCGGCTCCTAATTCACTAAAGGAATTACAGTATGCAAATCAGGTAACAGTCCCGACATGTTTAAGAAATTGTGCTGAATGCCATTTGCACAGCACAATTCCCCAGTTTGCAGGGTAAGTGGGAGTGCAATGTGTGGAAGATGCTGAATCAGTGGTTTAAAATGCCAAAAGGAATCATATATGTGCATCCTTGATATATGCTTGGATATAACACTCTTCCCCATTGTTCAATATTTTAATAAATTACAGATGTCATGGTTAATTGAAAATAAAGTGAAAAATAACTTTCCCAAAAGTCTGTGACTACTTTGTGAAACATCAGAAAGCTGAAGTGTCCATCAAGTAGGTTTTTAGTTAGATCAGTGAAACATAAACCACTGGTCAAAATTTTGGAATAATTACTATTACTATTATTAATATTTATAACGTTTGTTTGTTTTTTTAAATTCCCTTTTGCTTTTTTTGTTTTTTAATTTTCTTTTGCTCACCAAGGCATTTATTAGATGTAAAAAAAATTATAATGATACAAATAATAATAAAAAAAAATGTAGAAAAACAAATGTTTTCTATTTGAATATATGTATATTTTAAATATAATAAAATAGAAACAACCCTTTTAAAATAGTAATTGTGTCATAATATGTAGTATGGCACCCCATTTCTGCCTCTGAACAGAAAATGAGAAAACTAAAATCTTGCAATTCTGACTTTCTCATAGTTGCATAATGTAAACTCGCAATTCTGACTTTTTTTCCCCTGTAATTCTGAATTTTTTTGTGACTAATAAAGTCCAATTCTGAAGGAGCAAAAAAAATGATATGATACAGTATAATTCACAATTGCATGCAATTCTGTAAATAAAGTCATGGTAATACTTTATTTTGATGGTCCACTTTAGACATTCTACTAACAATAAGTAACTTTGCAACTACGTGTCAGCTAGCAGTCATTAGAGTATTAGTCTGCTTAATATCTTCTAGCACTTTATTTTGGTGGATCCACAACATACTACATACTGAATATAAGAAACTTTGCAAGTACATGTCAACTTTTTCTACTAACCATAAACCTACCCTAACAGTCTACTCAGAGTGTTAGTAGACATGTAGTTGAGAATTAATGAGAATTAGTTGACATGTAGTTACTTAGTAGTTAGAATGTCTAAATGGACTATCGAAATAAAGTGCAACCAAAGTGACAACTGTGAGATATAAACTCACAATTATGAGATAAATGTCATAACTATAAGATTATATCTTGCAGTTCTGACAAAGGCCCTAAAAACTAATACAAAAGTTATTGACTTCTTGTTTTGTAATAAAACTGGGAAAAGTGATACAGAAAACCTTCATATGCATCTCGTTTTATCCAGATTTGTCCAAATTTCCAGTATTTTTTTTACTTTTTAAATTTTTTTTCCATCTTGTCCTAGTGAAACACCATTTTGAAGAAATCAAGACTTTAAATAAGCTGAGAAGGAAAAATACATTGTAAATTTTCACCAGGACGAGTGTTATAAACATCGAATGAAAACTCAAGAATAAAGAATGAACAACCAAGAAGAAGTCCAACAGACCAACAGGAAAGGCAGTGCTTGGAAATTGGAGTCTGTGTGTGTGCACATTCATATCTCAACAAAATATGTGTTCATCTCACTGAGACACACACTTACTCATTAGGGTCTTCTCCCTACCCTTTGTTTCCATGGAAACTTGCCAGACAAGAGTGAAAGGAAGCGGGAGAGAGAGAGAGGGAACGAGCAAGAGAGAAGTGAGGCTGAAAGGGCCAATCTAGTCTGCTAGGATGGGAGTGGAGTCCCTATGGGAATTCTTGTAAAGCTGGTGTAAATTGGCTATATCTTTTTACGACATACATCCCCTGAACTGCATCTCTTAAGGATTAATACTCGCATCCCCTCGGAACCATAAAGATTATTTGAGACCGCTCTTCTCCACAACAGAATTTATTTATTGGATGATAAGCTTTTTAGATAAGTAATATCTGACACCATGTACTGTAGGTAGAGAGAAGTATTGTAAAAATAAGATGAGGTTCTGTTAAAGTTGATCTAGGATTGCGGTGCAGTACGGTATAATGTTAAAGTGTTGAAAATGTCTCATATTTGTGAACAGAAATCAGGTCTGGGATATATGGCAAAGAACTGAAGAAGAAAACAAGAGCAAGTCCTGACAGCCATGCAGAACTTGTAGTTAACTTGCAATACATTTTACATCTACAATGCAACATTTAATAATAAACATGTAGAGCAGGATATGATTAACTGAATTGTGTCTGGCAGGTGACTGGAGAGGACATTCTGAAAAATAAAGATCATTGGTGGCATCAGCCTCCAATCGTTATTGCAGAAGCAGAGTACTTTTTATATTTTGATAGTAATATATATTTGATAAAAAATATTAAAAATACATGCCCAAATAAAGATGCTGTCATTCTTTTCTCACCCTCAAAATCATTCGAACACGTAAGGAGATGTAAGGCAGAAGCTGCTCTTTTCCACAATAAAAGTAAATAGTGTCCAAGGGCTTTAAATGGAGATCTCCACTGAATAATTACTTACAGTAAATGTTAGTATTTCAGATGGCTTCCTAAGACCTAAAATACAGTGCATATGAGTCATATGGTCTACTTTTATGATATTGATGTGCTTTGTTACCCTTTTGGGAGCCAAAAGGGTAACATTGGGACCTCTCTTTTTTATATAGAAGACTGAATGTTATTTAAAACTTATGTTTTGTGTGTTATACAGAAGAAAGCAAACAACATGAGGGTAATTACAAGAAGTCATTTTTAGTAAGCTATCCCTTTAAGAAAGTACATTTTGATTTCATGTTGACTTAAAGCTCTGAAGTTTATTTATCTCAACTTACAGAGATGGATGTCTGCATATTTACACTAGAGATATGGCAATCCTCAGCAACCGCGGTGAAGTGGAATATTACATTTACATTTATTCAAATTATGTAAATACATGGCAATTAAAGACCCATAAATTTGCCTGAATATCCAGTCCAATTTCCCCCCGTCTTTCTCTCTACTCTCCACTCCTTCTCCGCTATCACTTATATCTTCCGCTTCACCAGATGGCCTCTTCAATTTGATGGCGCTGCTTTTGCCAGTCTTCAAGACTGCTCCAGCAACACAGTGTGAAGACACAGGGGAACTGAGAGATGCTGGTAGAGCGCGGAGGAAGAGACAGGACGCAAATAAGAGAGAGGAAGGAAGGAATGAGCAACCTTAAAGAGGAGGAAGGTCCTCCCAAAGTATTAATCCATTTCAGTATTTTCAATCTCATGCTGGCAAAGAGATCAGCATGAATATGGTAATAGCACATCTAGGAGAGAGGTCATCTTTATGTAACCGCTAGGCCGAGGGAGGAAAAGGTAAGAGAGGAATTCCATACAAGAGCTCTTCTGCACTGATTAAAGACGAGAAACTATGTAAATGAATTTCAGGCCACATTTTAGATGACAAATATGAAATTTCCAGGGAAGCTGAGCATGTATGCTGCTGCACGCTTTTTTACCAATCCTAGAATCCTTCTCGGTGATAACCTGTGCTTATGCGACCAACCTGTTGTGGTCCACATCAATCATCAGGTAAACTGTAATCAACGCCGTCAAATACCAAACGCTCAATTTTAAATTGCATTTGCTACAGTTAGCCATCCGATAAATGCACATTAAACACTCATAAGAAAATGACAGCTTCTCTCGGTCTCTGCTACATTTGGTCTATGCCGTGCCAAGTCCGTCCTGGCAGTGATAAAGCTGAAAACAATAAACTGACAGAATTACAACTTTAGTTTCTGCTAATCGCTGGATTGCAGTACATTTTTTCGACAAGCTGACAAATGTCTTTTTAATTTGGAGCACCAAACCACAAATCCAATTCGAACTGTGAGTGTGAGTAATGCCACAGCCCAGAAAGCATGCCATTTGATAACCATCCAAAGACTTGGTGGCTGCTGTCCAAATGAGGTTTTGAACACCTTACTCAGGGCCCTTTGAGCAGCCACATCATCAACCACCATTTGAAGGAGAATTGCAATCAAGTGTGTACAACTGCTCACTCCAAGGGGCAAAAATGACAGTTAGACAGAGGACTTTCTGGAAATCAGACTAGGAAACAATACAATGATTCTATTAACAGATTAAGCCATAATAAAAGATGGCTACTTCAAAAGCGTGAAATGAAGTAATTAAATTTTATTAACTAGTGGTTAGTTTTTATTTAACAAATCTGACTGGCCAAGACAAACAGGAGCTGATTCAAATTTGCACATTTAATGCAAAAAATAGTGATAAATGATGTATATAAATATTTAATATTTAAATTCACTCATGTTCAGTGTTAACATGAGAAAAAGATGGCTGCTAATAATAGACCTTAGTCAGGTACACGGTATATAAGGGTTATGTGCACAACTTTTTTATGTTGTCTTTTTTCAGAATGATGTTTTTTCAGCCAATTTTTTAAACAACAGTACAATCCATTGAACACACTGTAACCATCACAGCCTCAATTTAATTTAAGCAGTGAATAAATAAATATTTTTTTTTTCTTAAATGAATGTCAGTAGGGTATTCAGAAAAGCTTTTGTGTTCTGCAGAAGAAAAGTCATTCAGAATTGAAACAACTTGAGAGTAAATAGATGATGCCCGATAAATAAGAGAATTTCATGGCAGAAGTTATTTAAAATACTTTAAAATACTTCTGAATATACTTTTTTCAGCTCAAAACATTTTCAGAGTGGAACTAAAAAGGGCCACAGTGCAACTTGATTAATGATATCTGACAATATAATAAAACATAGCCTACTTTACCAGTTTTGCATTAAACCTTTAGAAGGTAAGTATCAAAGTTTATTATAGTAAACGAAAACGAACGAAAGCATTTTTGTTAACTGAAATAAAAATAATAACGAAATAAAACTAAAATAAAAAATAATTCTTTGATTAAAATCTCCACAACAAAAGCGACAAATCTAGCAACTTCTCTGGAACTGCCGCTCGAGCTCTTGTTTTCCAAGCATGCGCACACCTCTCGCTGCGTCTGTTCTGTTCAGCGAGCGGCTGAGAGGAGCAGAGCTTTTGGTTAAAATAGATATTATGTTGCATCTATCTCGATTTTACATGCAAATATGGCCAAAATAACAGCATAGCCTTTGTCTATATCTTATGTGTATCTGACTTCATCACACAATGCTTGATTATAAATCGGGATTTTAATCCAGATTAACATCTTGTAAAATAGAGCTAGTTTAGAAGGCCTAATAATGGGGTGCGTTTCAGTGACTATTTCATATACATTCTGTTTTTCTGGCAACAGAAACTATTAAATATATCAGTGAAAACAGTTATATTATAGTTTTTATTATACAATACTGTGCAATTCTGGTGATTTTAATTCATGCACCTGACAAATATCCTAATTTCCAAAAGAAAAAAACTAACACTGCAACTAATAAAAACTAAAACTAAGAAATTTCAAAATATAAAAACTAATAAAAACTAGCAAATCTGCCTCTAAAAGCTAATTAAAACTAACTGAATTTGAAAACAAAAAGTCACAACAAAATAAAAACTAAAACTAATGAAAAATCTAAAACTATTATAACCTTGGTAAGTATTAGACTGTAAGAGAATCACAGCCTTTACTGACCTTTTCACATGGTGTATATATTATCAGATCATAGTAAGAGACAACTAACATTTAAATGACATCCATTCCTTGCAGCTCGGGGACGACAGAAAATAGCAACGCTGCCAATCAAGCCCTCCTACAGAATTAGATTTTTTTACTTTTTTATGTGCTCATCTGTAGATTATTTCAACATACTGTACATATGTATCTTTTTTTACTGTCTGTGGCATCTTTTACAAGGACATAAGGATTTCTCATAAGCTTCTCCTCTGCATTCTATATGGTCTCTCCCCTCCTTCTCTAAACCTGTACATTATTCATGTCTCAGTCACTGGAGACCCATGAGCTGCTGCATACAGGGTTTCCCTTTTGCCTTTAAACACTTTAATGCAACCCTAATACATCACATTATGCATTTATCTGACACATACTCTCAGGAGTGTGAGTAAACACAAATATGGTCTTTTCTCCCTAGGACAAAGTACACAGCACAGACCCGCTGTGAAGAAACCCCACTACATGTGTGCCTTTAGTTCTAGGTATTTGCATTTGGTTTAGTTTTTCTCTCTTTCTCTCAGAAGTACACAAATATATATACATGTGCCCTACTGCACAGATGCACAAAAGACACACAGATCCTGTCTCTGTGCGCGAGTCTCTCCTGGGATCTGCATGGTCGCAGAATTTCTCTGTAAGTCTTTTACCAGATGCTTGACAAGAAACACACACCATCTGCTGCTGAATGTGTCTGATGCATTCCAGAGAATCCTAGCATTACCTCAGACTGCCAGAGTGAAAATGAAGACATTCATTATTCACACACCACTTTTACCGTAAAAGTTTTTTTGACAGATTGGTGACATTAAAAAGCTGCTATTGCGATATGCTGTAAACGGAATTGCACTTAGCAAAGATTATTTCAATGTTAAATCCATGAGCTTTGCTATATGGAAGAAGGTAAATGTCATAAGAATGCACCATTATGCAAATTATATATTCATCATTCGGTTATCACTTTGTCTATAAAGTTTAGGTAATAAAGCCAAACTTTATTAAGCGATAAGACTGAGTTAAGCTGCCTAATTTCATATAGCAATCACTTAATGTGTTAATCATGTGGTAGATTAATAAAACGATGTGTGATTATCTGGGAAGGAGATGTGATAAGATAGACATCTGTTTAATGAAAACATTCGCTCAACTGTCATGCCCATTGTCCGCTTGTGAAATGAATTCTGTCATCGTTTATTCACCCTCGTGTTATTTGGAAACCCTCTTAAAATATCTTGTGTTTTCCATAGAAAAAAAGGAAGTCATAAACATTTAAAATGACATGAGAATGAGAAAAAGAACATCTAAATTCTTCACAGAAAGCTCTCCCATCCCAGACAGGACTCGAATTGAAGACTTTCTTGCTGTGAGGGGTAAATACTCCAATAAAACCATTGTGATTCTTTACGCCTCCATTACCTTTATCTTTGTTGCTGTAACCTATCAATCACTCCAATAGCAGAATAATCTCATCAGAGGTTAATCTGTTTCTTGCCTGCAAGACCTTTGTCAGCATCTGTGATTTATCCCACCACCATAAATTCTTCACCAAAATGCTTGTCGTCCAGACTAAAAAGCCATTAGTTGAACTCTGTGTTAGCAATTCTGAGTTTTATTGTTGATCAGTTTTCAAAGCGGCTGTGTTACTTGCAGATAAGGACTAAGGAGGCACTTTACACGGCATGGCGGTGATAACGCAGGTTTGCTGTGCTCAGAGAGGCGTCTCCACTTTACTGGATCACTGAGACCTGATGGATTGGCTTTTATTTACCTCTTTCTCACTTTCCACTACATTTCTCTTCAATAATTTAGAAATAAATGTAAAATAATTGAAATGCTATTAATTGAAGCAAAATACACTCTTAAAAATAAAGATGTTTAAAATGTTCTTGACAGTGCTGCCATAGAATAACAGTTTTTGGTTCCACTAAAAACAACCAAACAAAGGATCTTTAAAGAAACATCTCGCTCTTACCTTTTTAATAATCTGAAGAATCTTTTACCACAAAGAACATTGTGAGAAACAGAAAGGTTCTTTATGGAACCGTTTAGACAAAAAGATTCTTCTATGGCACGGTGAAGCAACTTTATTTTTAAGAGTGTAAATGCAATTCAAACATGTTTTATCCATGCATTCACACATAATATACGAATATACACATTAGGGGGATTCGTAACCGTTTTTGATTCAACAAATAGAACCGATTCAAAGGAGTCATTTGTTCGAGAATCAGAATACATGCTCGCCTTGTTTCTGCGTTGTTTCATCCGCATGTTAAAACAAAAACGTCATTAAAATCATTCAGTTGTTCAGGGAACCTCTTCGGTTCTTGTTTTCCAGCTTTACTGAGCAGAGACTGCGTGGCGCGATTCTTGACTCCCGCGCAAGCCTTCACTGAAGAGGATAAGAGCATGTCCGGCGCGAGCTTGAATTATTTAAAACTAACCAGCCTCGCAGTTCTTAGTCTCTGTTTGTGTTAGTTTTATGTATATATATATTTTTTTTTACCATGCTCGAAAGCCAAACTCACAAAATGGTCGTTAGCATGTGTTTATTTTAATATTTAATGCGTTCATTTTTTAAAATTCAGTTCATAAATAAAGACGAAATATGTAAAGATGATCATGTTATTTATGTTATCTTCCGTATGATGTCATTTTAGGAGACACCAGAGGTGGTCAAACCTGCACATTGTGATATAAAGCTGATATATAGCCTATATATGATTAACATTTGAAACATTTCAGAGAGGCAGCAACTAAAACCCAGGGCATGAAGTAAGAGAAATATTTAGACACAGACACAATAAAAAATAGAAAAGAAAAACGTCCCATAGAATGCAAAACGATGAATTTCAATTATGTTAACGGATAAAAATTTATATTCTAAAGGCAGTTGTCTCTTTGTTTAAATGATGGATCTCGTAAAAGTATTCAAAATGTTTACAGCATATACACGAACTGTTATTATGCAACACGTTAAAAATATTTACTTCCTAATGCGACTCGGGTAGTTTCAGGGTGGTGTGAAAGTCGACAAGCTTTCAACCGAATCCGCGATAAGCGCCTTTAAAGTCGTTCTAATAAGATTTCTCACTTAAGCCGTCAACAAACTTGTGATATGGTAATGCAAAGCTGGTTAAAACTGCTTTCCACTTCGCGAAACTGTCGAACATGCATGCAACAAGCCACGATTTGACAGAAATGAAGTCAGAGTAGTGGGAACAGTCTTTGTATACATCCAGAGATGCGTTTCAGACACACCCCGGAGCGGAGCGGGAGTGTTTTGCTATTCAAAGCAAAATGTGATGAGATGTTACCTGTACGACTGTTTATCTGATCCGACACTGGCTTGTATTGCCTTTTTGAAAACGTGCCAAACCGACAGGCGTGTGCAAATGAAAAACAATGCAATGCTTTTATTTTAAAGAAGTCATTTATTTGTTATTATCATTATTGCTATTTATTGATCGCGTCAGATGTCAAAACGCAGTGCATTTTAACCAACTGTTAGCAACGCTAAGTTTATCCCTGTCTGCACATGTCGGGGTAACCTATATCCAGAATGCATACATGGTACATTTATATGAACAAATAAGAATCAAACGATAACCATCTTACCTGACCTGTCCAGTTCACCTCTCATCGACAGATTCCTGGCGGATCTACTTAAAGACATCTGGTTAGAAGTCCGTATCCTCGCATGCAGTTTATTATTACTCTAACGTAGAATTTAAAGCATATGGCTGAATTCCAGCAGTGGAATCCAGATCTCATTCAGCGGGGGAAGTTTGCATTGAGCGCGCTCCTCGGAGACGCTATGCGCGCGTGGAACTGTCCGTGGTGCTGAAAAGGCGTCGCGCGCGTCATTGGATTCCTTGAGATTTTTTTGCCACCTAGACTGAATTAGCCTACCTAAAAAACGCGAAAGAACACTCGCTGCACACAAAGTTTTCTAAGTATTACAAAGCGTTAAAGAAACAATGGCAGCTTAACATTTTATGCATACGTTTAACGCCTATTGACGACTCTGGGAGCGCGTGTGTGCATGCGTGCGTGCTCTGACGGGATTACATTTGCACAGATTTGATGTCTAACCCTGAAATGGTGAGCTCACAATCTCGTCTAGATTTCTTCAACTGAAAAACAACTCAAAAGTGGGCATGTATGCTAGATGCGTTTTCAATTCTACGACCCCTGGCACAGAAACATCTACAACGAACGATCACTGACCGCATATCGAGAAAACTATGCTGACAACAACTTGATTCAGTCTGTGCTAACTCCTCCGCGAGGCACAGAGTATGTAAATACGCCGAAAGACGTCAGAATGTGTCGATTTTGTCTAATTGGCCAAGCACCAGTCTGCGACGGCGATGTATTAAGGTTGGCTCGTCAGAATCGCACATCTTGAGATCAATGTCCCATTTGGGGTCGATAGACAAGTTTCAACATGACACGAGTGGAGGGCACGAGCTCCCGTGAGGATTTTCTCAGACCGCGCAAAGATTGTGTACTGACCCTTTACACGTTGAGCCAGTCACAACCCATCTTGCATTATCAATGTTTTACAACTTGCGAGAGAGTATGCTTGAGAAATCTGTTTAGTCGTCTTGAAAATTAAAGATTACTTACAGATGGCATAGCTATTCCTCGAAGGATCTCAAACACGCTGCAATGTAAGTGACAGAAGCTAGTAAATAATATATATTCAGAACAACATATTGTGAAATTAGCAAAGTCTGACAATTTTTAGAGCAACGGATAGTTGACCCCCAAAACAAAAGTCATTAATTTAGTCACCATCATGTTGTTTTGAAGCCTTATGAATTTATTTTTTCTGTAGAACAGAAAAGGAGATGCCAGGCAGAAATGTTCAGTCACCATTCACTTTCATTACATCTCTTTTCATGCAATAAATGTGAATAGTGACTGAAGCCGTCATTCTACCTAACATTGAAAAGACAGTGCTCTTTTGAATTTAAAACATTACCATTGGTAATAGTGCTGTGGTGGTGACTAAATGTAAGATTCAGCCTCGGGTTGCTGTTTATTACAGCAGCACTATTACAAATGTGATGTTTATGCAGTTAGAAGGCAATAAATGAAAGACACAAGTATACAAAAACATAGTGGCCACTTAATGGGTTTCCAGTGAAAATAGATCCAAAGCAGCTCCTTTCCTGTGATGCACTAAGCTCACAACAATCATGTGACGAAGCGTTCAGGAGATAGAGAACCTGCCGGAGCTGTAGGATAAGGCACTTGTATTGATCTGTATTGTCAATGGCAAACATATCATCTAAACAAATCTTAACTGCACAACAAAGGAGGACATTTACACCAAAGGGGATTTCTGAAGCTTAAAATAGATATTCTTATCAATTAGGACTAAGAACTATAAGGCTATATGGGCAGAAATCAGCTTTGGAATTTATTACAATAATATTATACAATAATATATTTTCAATAATATTTATTTTTGTTGGTCTTTTCTTTTTGTTCAACTATTAAGCAGCACAACTGTTTACAACATGGATGATTAAAATAAATGTTTTTCTGTTGATTTCTGAAGGATCGTGTGACTGGAGTAATGATGATGAAAACTCAGCTTCGGAATTACAGGAATACATCACATTTAGAGTTACAAAATAGAGTTATTTTAAATGTGACATTTTGTTTTTACTTTACTTTTTGATCAAATAAATGCAGAATTGGTGAGCCTAAGAAACTTCTTTTATAATCATAAATAATAATAATAATCTGACAGACTTTGAATGGCAAGTGTATATTAATTTACTTTAGTAATAAGGTTGCAGTAGCTGATAAAGTGAACACAAACCACAAACACTTTCCCATTTGCCTTACATATACTTTATACTTTTTTTTGCAGAATTACATGTAAAAGACTGATCAAATGACCTGCTAAACATCCGAGAGTAACCATCAGTATCAAAAGATGAAATAGTGCAGGATACAAACGATAATCCAACATTCTGACACAGTAAGAAATATACAATCCAAAACAAGCAACAGTCCTTATGCTGAACACCCTGTTTCTCTCAGTCAGCTTATGAATAATAAGAAAAGAATAAGAAAATTAATTTACTTGAATATGTCATGTGTACTGTTTGTATTGACTTTTCCTTTCCAAGAAAAAAAAAACAATAAATCAATTACATGCAGAGGGCACAAAAACAGTCAAATTAACACACTCCAATCATTAACAACATGCACTTTTTATTCTCACTCTTTTCAGTTCTATTCTACAGCAACAAACAGCATTTGGAATGAATTATTCATGTTTCGAAGCAAACGTTACCGAATACATCATCTGTAGAACACGTTAATGAAATAAAATGTCTGATTAAGCTTCATTTAGTTGAGTTAATAGTGTTAACTCGTTTTCAGAATCTGCCTGAATGTAGTTTATGATTACAGTGGGAAGGCAGACAATAAAAAAAGCAACATATACAATTGGTTTCCTCAGAAATAAATACAAAGCCCAAGAATAATGTGCATTTCATTAAGTCTTTAATAAAAAGGTTCTGAAAGGGATAACTGCTTGTTTGCTGATAACAAAGAAGCGACTTTTTGGATATTTAGGGATGTTAATTTCAAAGCCGTAAGAAGAGAAAAAAAAAAGAAAAGCCTTTGATGATTTCAAAGACACAGACAAACTTTCTCCCTTTCACACATGCACCCACACTCACATATGGACTCATCATTCACCCACATTCCCTCTAATCTGCTTTATCCTCCATTGTTTCTCCCACCAACATAGGTTTCTGCTGTCTATTATGGTCTTCCTCCTCCACTTCGTTTTCCTTCTCCTTCTCCTCTTCCACTTCCATGTCCAGTTCCTCAAAGGAAGAGCCACTGCCCACAGACTCACTGGACCCCTTGCCCCCTTGGTCCCCATCCTCACTTTGTCCTTCTTCCTCACCCAAGCTCTCCGGTAACGTGGCTGAAGCCTCCATCACATCCCTGCTCTCTTCAACCACTTCCTGGATCACTTGGCTCGACTTTTTCTCTGGTTCACCTGGAACATACAGTTCATCACCAGGTTAATCAATTAAAATTTTGCCCCTGTGACACAGAATCTCTGTGTTTCTTCATACAAAGCAAATCTTCTTGTACTTACAAAGATCCTTTGATATTATTAAGAACATGTTTGAGTAAACAGACTTAGAAATTTGGTTAGAATTTCTAAGGTCGTCCTGGATATAGATTACGGTAGTTTGCTTTCGTCATCGAAACAGATTTGGAGAAATTTTACAATATTATCTCTTGCCCAGCAATGGATCTTTTGCAGTGAATGGGTGCCGTCAGAATGAGAATCAGACAGATGATAAAAACATCACATAATCCATAATACTGCTTTGTCCACTGGAAAAAGTCCATTGTTGACTTCTCACATCAAAATCATGTTTGTTAAGAGCCGATTTTGCAGTACATGATTCCGAAGAGGGGCCTTTTTCACTGGAGAAAGCAGTGTCTTGTCTTAGATGGAAAAATATTTTAAATTTAAAAACTTCTTAATGATTTATTTTGTTTCTTACAAACGCACAGATTTACACTTCACACAAAATTAACTGATGGGCTGGAGTCACATCAATTATTCGTTGACTATGATAATGTTTTTATCTGCTGTTTGGACTCTCATTCTGACTTCACCCATTCTCTGCAGAGGATCCATTGCTGAGCAAGTGATGTAAACTCTTATGAGAAAGGTTCTTTGTGAAACATAGTTTCACAAAATACCCACTCTTGGAATTTTTTATACTGTAAATGTAAAAAAAATAAGCTAATAAAAGTTTCAAACTTAAATTATAAAATAAAAAAGGCAAATGGCAGTTTAAAGTCCTGCTGTTATCGCTGATAGCCTTCGGGGATCCTTTAATGGCATTTCAGCATCAGAGGGTTACAGTCATTTACTAACAGCAGTATAATTGCAAGAAGCTGTGCTGTTATCGTGACACACACCAGGTGAGAGCTATAATTGCCAAAAAGCTAAATATAAGCTAAAACAACCCCCAAAGGCTGTGTTTGAGCCAAATTAAAAATGTCTCCAAAGGGATTTCAAATATTTAACTCAGAATTAAAGGTGAGGCTTCAGTAAACAGCTGTGATTCTGTTGGGGGAGAAAAGGAGCGAATACAAGAGGAATAGAAGCTTTACGAATCGAGTTTAGTGGTCACTACAGCAGTTAAGGTTAAAGCAGCTGTTAACATTTTAAGTACTAGTGATATTATTATGGCTGTACCTAGATTAAGTAGTAATAAAAAAAAAAAAACAAGTGCTAAATTTATTGGATTTATCAAAAAAAAAAAAATTAAGTAGGCACTACATTATTGTGGCAGATGGGTTCTGTGAGAATAGAGCGAAAAGTAACTTAAAAATACACACAGAAAAATAATTAAAGGCATTAGGTGAGAAAAAAATTGGGCAAGAGTAAATGTGGTGTAATTTAAGAGGGCCATGACTGCAATCCTTTGCTACAACTATTTTAAAATGCTTAAAATAAACACAAATAAAGTGGCTGAATCTGAAAGAGGAATGGAGAGGGGAGGAAGGAAGGAAGAGAATGGGAGAGAATCTACACTGTGAGTCTAATACCAGCTATTTAAACTAGAATAAAACTTCCCATTCGGCCAAATTTCTTTTAGGACAGCGGTGAATGTGACCTCTCGTCCCACCCTGCTCTCATCTAGCTCATCTCAACATATTAGATATGGCATCTCAATTAAACAATAGCTCTCAGCTCATTGTGAAGATTCACACCGGCATAAAAGACGAGCAGTGAGGGGAAAACCTTTTCAAACCCAATTAGGTGCCACAATAAACCTTATATTTGCCCATCACATGAATATGCTTAAATGTCATTCATTTTAAATGAATCCTCCCCAAGAATCCTGAATGAATGACAGTAATAAACTCCGGGTCAAAGCAATAACCTACTCAGCTATGCAAACCACAACCTCAAAATATAATAGATCTGTATATGCTGGAACAAGTAATATTTTGTTCCATATTTGTTTATATGTATTTATACATAGGCAGCAAGCAGTTTTTAATAATTATTTTTTTTTAAATAGCATTTTATATCTTCTAATTTTAGCATTTTGTTTTTTATGTTTTATTCTTCAAAAATATAATAAAAACATGTTCAAATGTAATGTTGTGAAATATTGTAAAAAAAAATTAAAATATGTGCTTTTTTAGTTTAAATATATTTTAAAATATGTTTTATACCCTTGTGATGGCAAAGCTGATTTTGTCACACGAGCCTTCAGAAATCATTGGAATATGCTGATTTGGTGCTCAAATATTATTGGTGACCAAGTGTTATTAAAGGTACTCATAATCAAAAACAAGTTTTTGATGCTTTTTCTATTTGGAAACACATTTTCTCAGGATTCTTTGACGAATAGGAAGTTAATTGACAGCATTTATTTGAAAAATGATTTATGTGTAATATAATAAATATCTTTACTATCACTTTTAGTCAATGTAATGCATCCTTGCTGAATAAAAAAGTATTTTTTAAATTGTATTTCCACCTAACTTTGGATTAAAACGGAAATCGTTACCCAATCCGTTCATCTTAAACCTACTTGTAAGACAGCATCTTCCTTCCCAAGTCCAAGTCACCACAGCTAATTATAACCTCTCAGCCAGAGTATGAGAGAAACCTTTTAACAACCCAAAAGGGTACAGCTAAGATTAGACTGGGCTTTCCGGTCCTGGTGAATTTGCCTGTTCTTGTCCTTCACATTACACAATGTACCCTTGGTGCTCTTGAGCACCGTGACACTGGAATTAGCTCTGTTCACAGCTTGAATGACACTCTCTAAAAGATCATTGTCACATTTGAGAATGGTCATTTGGGAGCAGAACGTGATGCTCAGTGGGTCCCTAGATCCACTTCTTCTAATCACTTTCCTGGCCCTAATAACTCACCTTATCGTCATTATCAGGTTCAGTTCTAGACAGATCCCGGCCTGCCAGAAACTCAGAGTGTCAGACCACAGGAGATGATTAAATATGGAAAACGAGAAACTAAGGCCATTAACCAGTATAATATAAACAGCATAGTGATATTAAACTCAGAAAATTAACTTTTCATTGAACACTTAGTCTACAGTAGGTGTTAGTGAATAGAAAAATCCAAATAACAAAGAAAAATATAAAAATATGTGCTTTATATAATACATATATAATACTATCTTTTTTCCAATCACTTTGTATGTGCACTATTATATCACTGAAAAACAATAAACAGTTTTGGCACTAACATGTCTAATATTTGATATGTGGGAATTAACTTTTTATATATACACATTTATATATATACACTGTATATACTGTTTATATAAAAACAATTATATATTAATAAATGTAGTCTGTATATATCAGACTATGTGTTCATATGTGTGTTCTTTTGGATGCAATTAACCATAATTATATATATACACTATATTACCAAAAGTTTTCGCTCACCCATTCAAATGATCAGAATCAGGTGTGCTAATCACT
>JAUCNO010001758.1:8258729-8272837 GCA_032353835.1 Enteromius viviparus
TTGGTAATATTTTTTATATATATATATATATATATATATATATATATATAAAACTCAAATGCTTTTAGTGTGAAAGCACATGTGAAGTGAATATGTTCAGTGCTGCACACGTTTATATACTGCTGTGCATTTGTTATAAATAAAGGTCACTGCATGTTCACACTGAACTCATCCAATAAGCTTGAAATACCCACACTGACCTCCAAGCCCAGTCTTCAGTGCGTAAATCTAAAGTTCTTTGGTTCATGTTAAAGCAGCTATGAGACGAAAGAGACAGGAACGGATGGAGAAAGAGAGAGTGAAAGAGAGATGAATTGCCCTGCAATACCCCAAACGAAGGAGTTTGATTCACAACCTGCACTTGTCAGATCCAGCTGAGCAGCTGTGATTGAACGGCCTTTAATTAAGAGAGCTGCAGGCGCACACACACACACACACACACACACACACACAGAGTTTAGCTGTTGTTCCGCTGGAGTAATGACTCTGTTTAGCTGTGCAGAGCAGAAAACAGCCCTCGGACTTTAGCATCAATCTTCACAGCCATTTGTTTTACTGACCACGGAGTGAATTGTGAACAACTGCTGCCGTAACTGAGCCACGCTCTTTCATTTTTCTCAGTTTCACAGAGCTTGTCGGCTCACAACAGAGACATAATACAGCAGATAAGGTGTGACTACTGTGCAATTGCTCTGGAATAAATGCACATGATGAATGAGTGCACATGCCGTTTTAATGCTGCAGGCAGGTTCTGACAGATTTATAACATCTGAAATGAGAGTAACAGTTTGGGATATTAAGCTAAAAAACTGGACATTGAACGTGGCAATCACATCTGTCTGTAACTGCATATATATATATATTACTGATCTCACTACAAGATATTACTAGATAAATGACTGTGATATTACTGGACAAAGTATGAGAATTTAATATTAATACCAAATATATATATATATATATATATATATAAAAGTAAATTTATTTGAAAATTATTAAGTTTTTAATGCAAATTCATACTGATTATTTTTGTTCATGATGACGATGATGAAGGTAATAATGATAGCAATAACAATTATTAAAAAGCAATTATTAAAAAGCAAGTTATTACAGATTATTCTTGATGATAATGAAAGAATATGAGAAGAATAAGATGAAGTCTAATTCTTATACCGGGCCGATAAGAATAGTAACATACCCGCCACCAGCTCTGTAACATCAGCATCTTTATGCTCCACTGTCTCCTCAGTGTCATCAGATGTGTTCTTCTCAAGCAGTTCCGGCACACAGAAGTCCTCCTGATTCTCCAGAGGACACATGTAATGGATCAAATCCCCTTTGCATATCTCCAAGAACGGATATGCATTCAGACGCCTTTCCTAAAAGAACAACAACAACAACAAAAAAAGTTCTTGAATTTTATTAACTCATCATATGCAACTCAAATGCAATTTCACATTAATCTGCAGAGGTTTCCTTTAAACTGTTGGCCAACATGATTCAGCTATTATAATAATTTTTGGCAACATAATAGCTATTTAAACAACAAACCATGAGCTGAGAAATTAGTAGTGACACCAATTTATTTGCTCTTCAATACATTCAGTACTAATTATTTCTATTCATTATTGCCAAGAAGGGAACGACACTGTCCTTTGCAAAAGACCTTCAGTGATGTCCCGCCTCATTAGAATCAAACTTAGGTAAGACCTTTACTGATCAAACACGCCAGCCTTATGACAACTTTGCAGCTGGACTTAGCAGGAGTTTACACCAATTATTCTGCTTTTAATGAAGCGGCCTCATTAAGGATAAGACCAAAATGCCACTGTAATGATCTGAAAGAACAATGCAAAACAGCAAGAGGATCAGGTTGTTATGCGAATAAAATCACTAAGCGTGAAATCGTGAACTAAAGTTAAGGCATTCTGGACTATAATTTCGAAAAAACAGCTCTAGTGTGTTTAAAAGACATTAAAAGCATTTAGAGACCACTGCAACTTATAAAAACTGAAGTATTTCGTCTTTATTTATTCATTTACGCACAGTAAGCCATGACTATATTTTAAGATGTCATATAATAATGTACTGTATATCGTAAACCTCATATGTAACCAACAACCTAAAGCTTATCGGTTCAGATTAAATTAAAATAAGAACAGATTTAAAATGCATAAAGTAAGAATATATGAATATTTGATATGACATGTCATAAAACATCTTTAAGGTTTCCCCATATAGAGCCAGAATACATGTGCAGAAAATACTTGCAATGCATGGTAATAAAAATGCAGATGCTAGACACATCAGACAGGGTTGTAATATTGTTTTGCACTGTGAGTGCTTTGATATATATATTTATATACAGTATATGGAGGATGTTATATTCTACTGAGCCCTCAGGACAGAGCTGTGTTCCATAATTGTACTCCCTCTTCGTGCTGAGAGCTTTGTTTTGATACAGTAACACTGTTTAAGGCCCATAGAAATGACAAGTGCCATAATAAAACAAGGTAGAGGCGGAAACAAATGCATGCATGTACAAATGTGAACCAACAGACACACGCCATTCATTAACAGAGTAACCTGACGCTCATATGATTTTAAACAAACATTATAAAACGGTCATATAGAAAGACAAACATTTGGCAAAATGTTAAAGATCTGAAAAAAATATTACAGATTAATAATTTAATGAAATTTTATGAAAATATCAGCTTTTTTTTTTTTTTTTTTTTTTTACAGTGTCCTTGTTACAGTTTAATTACACATTTGAGTATTGGGTTGTATTAATTAACTAAATGTACTTACTATATGGTTAGGGTTAGAATGAGGAATTGGTTTAGTGTTAGTTGCATCTATTTACATACATGTAATAATTACATGTAATTATAAGGGCTGCACAATTTGGGAAAAATGTTGCATTGCGATCATTAAGTCAAAATTGCATTTTGCGATATGATAAACAAGTGGTTTGACTCAACTTGCTTGTTATCAAGGAAAATGCACACACAGATTACTAATAATGCTGAAATCTGTATTACCGAGATACAGTATACAGTGCAATCTAGCAATAAATAACATATAAATAACAGTAACATCTTTACATTACTGAATTAAATTACATTAAATTAATTTTAAAATTAAATTAAAAAGTCAAAAGTACACGTAACAATTTTTGTATTTTTACATGTTGTCCCAAAACATTTAAGCAGGATGTAACATATATTTCTTTTGGTATCTCTTGTCCAGTGTGCCAATCATTTTATCAAATCCCTCTTTGCTAAAAGTGCGTTCACACCTAAGGCGACTTAGACGAGTATATCTCGCTATTCACGTGTAGTTGGACACTTGAAAATTTCGAACGCGCCGCTTCCGCGCTGCTTATGCGTGCAGTAAAACTTTAATAATAAAGCTTAATTCGCATTAGTCGCACTGCAGGATGTCTTGCGTCTTTGCATTGACTTAACGCTTCTTTCGCATCTGTTGTGAACGCAAGAATGAATGTCCTGTTACGTCCACGAATGCATTTGTTTATTTAATATAATCGCAACATTTGCTGTAATGTAATCGCATAGGCTGATATCGCAATTGCAATATGATTAATCATGCAGCATTAGCAATTATACAAAAATATTGTAACAGGAAAAAAGAAAAGCGTTACCAAATAAAGTATTACAGTAAAACAAAGTGTTACCAAAAAATAAAAATATATAGCGTGTTTTATGAAAAATATTACATACAAGTGGTGTATAATTTTCCATAATTTACTTGTAGTACATACTACAAGGAAAAAAATGTTACCAAATAAAGTGTTACCTACCAAAAGTTTATATATAAATATACTAGGGTGTCCCTGACTAAGGATTTTCACAGTCGAATCTGAATTTTCTAATCTTGCCAATAGTTGACTGATAGTTGAATCATGTGTTTGGGGGCGGGGCAAAATAAGAGTCATGTCAGTCATGGACAGTCCTCATTACTGATGTTAACAGGGAAAATGTGTAACAGACACCTCACTGATACAAACAGTGATATCAACATAATCTGAACCCTAAGAATTCACTACATTCTTTTGTTTTGTAGTGCTCTCATTATAACTTTAGGTATATGATAGTCCCAGTCATAATTATTGCTGATCTTCATTGTGTGTCCTGCTTGCGCTATGCGCAGAAGAGATAAGGGCTTTACTGCAGCAGAACTCAACCAAATCTTATATGACATAAACAATATACACAATCCCAGCTGAAATGTTTTAAAATCACTTGTACCCTACCTGATCGAAAAAAAATCCAGTCTTTCACGCTGCCTCAATTTGAGTCTTGTTAAAGATTTAAATCCCTGCCACCAAGATGCACCTCTGTCGGTCATGGATTATGGAAAATGAAACTATATTCAAATCTATAGGGGTGATTTATTCACAAAGGTTAAAATATTAATTTAAAGCTTCTTTCTTTTCAGATTCTTATTTAAAGCATTATTTTAATAGGCTGTATAAAACCTGTAGTTCTACGTGAAATCAGACATTGAACACCCCCATAGAGTCGAATGGTATGATTATATAATCCCGCGAATATTCAACTGTGAGATTGGGAGTCGAATCAGGCTCCTCAAATCGAATTGTCGACTATTCGAGGACAACCCTAATGCATATATACTCTATATATATATATATATATATATTTTTTTTTTTAATCAATAAAACTTTCAATTCTGTTACGCTATTGTCAGCATTGTTACTCTATGGCAGAGGTCTTCAACCCTGCCCACTGTCCTGAATTTATTTTCATTTATTTATTCAATTCATTTATTTACTTAAGCACATCTGCCTTTGTCTTTTCAAGCAATCTTGAGGAACCTGATTGGCTGCGTCAGGTGTATTTGATTAAGGTTGTAGCTAAACTCTGTAGGACAGTGGGTCCCCAGGAACAGGGTTGAAGACCTATGATCTCTGCTAACAGAGTTTGATGGTAACACAATAGTCCGACACCAAATGCACCAGGAATTATAGAATCACCCATATATATATATATATGTTTTTTTTAATTTTTTTTTATTTTAAGGTCAAATATAAGACTCCATCCAAGAAGACTTAAGAGTAGAGTGGAGCTGAAGATGTTTAGCAGTTTCACAGTTCTCTTTCTCATTGCTAATTGATTGGTTGGTTGTTTTCTAATCCTCAGTAAAAGAGTCGTGCTCTAAGCAGTATGAATCACCTGATACACATAAAGACTCCAGCCCTTGGGGGCACACATGCAAATGAGAGCACATCTCCTTGAACCAGGAGTGATAATGAGTGTGAGAGGAAAAAACAAAGACAATCCACTCCACACTGTCGCCCCCATGAAAATAATGTCGAAACAATGACGGCACCAAAGCGAGAAATAAGAATAAGCGAACTGCACAAACCTGTCTGTAAATGTTTTAGTTCCCTTACTGTCAAGACTGAACATTAATGTACTATATATAGTATATAAAGTAGACTTTTCTAAAGTCACTGTGGCCCTTCATAGCTTTTAGTCTCTTATAGTAGCGCCATCTGATTGCTGTTCATCAACTGCGTCAACTAGCACTGCAGTAATAACTAGCTTCCAGACACCTCATTAGTGTAACAGCTTGTGCTCTCCATCACGGCTCTGAGCAACACTTTTAGTCAGACAACAAGCACTTAGCAGTCCAATATAAAAAACACAAGAATTTTAAACACCTTTCACACTTTTTCAAGCATGTCGTATAATCTAATAATGAATCAAATTACCCTCTATGAGATGTAATAATAATTAATAAAGCAAAGCGTATATTGCCAACATGCATGGTAGGTACGACACAGCCAACGGTGCTCTGAGCAAAAGTCTTTATGATAACTTTGATTGCTTTTGTTAGAGCTACTGTAGGTGTCATGGGGAAAACAAAGTAATATTGCACTTTAACAGGTAATTAACCCAAGACCTCAATATCCTTTGCGACTGGTATCAGCTCACATGATCACAGCTTGTAAATTGTACTGTCAAATACAGATTAAAATATGGGGAAGGAAAATAGTGAAGTAAAATTTGGCCTTTAAATGCTTAGTATAACTTTATATATGTATTTTAAAAATTGATATATGACAATATTTAATGTTTTAATAAAATGTGCAGCTAATTTCAATATTTAAAAGAAAAGCATACATTTAATTATTTATAAGGATTGGTAAATATTTGATTTTTATTGATAATGACAGCAAAACTGTATATAAAAATTAATTTAATTTTAATTATTATTATTATTATTATTATTTATTTTTTTTTACATTTTTTTAATTAAACAAGAATGCATTCGGTGTCCATA
Organism: Enteromius viviparus; assembly: GCA_032353835.1. NCBI lineage: Eukaryota > Metazoa > Chordata > Actinopteri > Cypriniformes > Cyprinidae > Enteromius > Enteromius viviparus. The sequence goes on from JAUCNO010001758.1 coordinate 8,265,060, forward strand.
ATATATTTGTAACATAGGAGTCCATTTACAAAGCTGTATTTGAATAGTCTTACAGAAAAGGTCAGAGGGAGCAATGAGGGCAAAGCAAAGGCAGAGTCGGGGTACACATACTGAGTTTAAGGCAGGAAGAACAATCACAATTTGAGATATGAGAGAACAAGGTTAGGGAAGGCAGCAAACAATCACAAGGGGAAATAAACAGTCCATGCCAGCAACGGAGAAACAACAGAATATAACAAAATGCTCAGAAATGACAGATGGAAACAAATCAAGACTTTGCACTTAGCTGGTGTGAGAGTCTGGCTTATATGCTGAGTGTAATAAGTATGTGGGTGTGATAATGATGTGCAGGTGTGTGAGATCAGTCCCAGGTGAAAGGCATGGGAAATGGAGTCTTGAGGGAAGTCCAGCTGAATATCGTGACAATATTCCTGATATATTTATACATTTATAATGATGCAAAGGATTTCTATTTTGCATGCATGTTGTTCTTTTCAGTTTTCTATGATATTCTGGCTCCTATGTATTGTGATAATTAGCAAATATCTACAGTCAGTATCACTAGAATACTAATATAAAATAAACTTGCATGGATAACCCTGAAATGTTTACATAGTGCACAGACATAACATATGCCGCTATCATAAAGCACCTGCATCATTTTGAACACACAGTTGAGAAACAAACATCCATTTATAAATAACACCTGGCAGTTCCAGCCTCATCCATCTCTCAGAGCTCCTTTATTATCTTGAATATCTCAATTCTGTCCATCATGAAAATAAATAAATAACTAGGTATTATATTAACCAGGACTGTTGTAATTGAAAGTACGCTTCCGGCATGAGCAATTTTAATTACGCGTAGACGATGCTCCATTTTCCTCGCTGCCCTTTTGTGTGTGAAACCACACCCTCGGTGGTGGCTGCGGGGCGAGTGTTACCCAACACAACGAGTCTGCATGACTCCACTTACCCTGAGCTAGATGGGGTGCAATCAGGAGATAATGAAAGGGAAACATCACCTCCACAGCAGGATCAAAAGTGTCCTGTTTATACAAGCAAGCAATCATAAGAGCTTGACTGAAGGGGCTTTTTCTCTCAAAAGTGAATTCTACAGAACAACAACACTGTTGTTATACTGTCAACAGCCAAATTAAGGTGCAATCTACTTCAAGCAAATTCTGCTGCAACCTGCTCAAACCAACCATGCAGGCCTTTTAAGATGGTTTAGCTGGTCTCCCAAACCAGGCAGAAATATATTAAGCCAGACTCGATCCTGTAAAATCCAAATTAGCACTACATCTCCAATGTGTCAATAGATACCCATTAAGCATTGGCCCAACTCTATTCATTAAGTGTAATGGTATATCATTTAGAAATGTCTATACAGTACATGCTGAAACAAGCTTGCATCAAAGAGGTCATGATGATTTGATACTTGTCCAAGACTTCGCTGTAAAGCCATACAGATGAAAGGCTATTTATTCCCCATCGACAGGTGAGATTTGTGCAGAGAAAGTCAATGTCTCCAGATAGATCCCTGTATTCCTGCTATGATTCAGCTCAGTCCAGGCCAATTACTGCTTTATAGATCAAGCTGTCTAAAGTGTGCAGCACAGTAGAGCACATGCAGTATGTGAAGCAGCTTTCATCTATAAAAGAGCTCTCATCAAATCATTCCAAAAAAAAACTCTCCAGGACATGTTAAACTTGCAAATGACAGAAACAAAAACACGGTGATGCTGAAGTTGTCGCGAGTTCACTCAGGGCCGTCACTGTCACGACAGCACTAAGAATAGTTTTTAATGAATTGGAATAAACCTGAATTGGTTTAAAAAATGAATTGGTTTGCTGTTAAACATCACTTTTCACTTGAGAATGGGTGTTTAGAACAGATGTCTCTCTGCATGACAAGTAAACATAAACAATAACGGACTAAAACACATATGCAAACTGGAAAAAGAAGCATGAATGAAAGAAAAAGCATTAGCATAAAATATAAAAATAAAGGCAAAGCCAAAAAAACTGTCTGAAAGGACACCCATTATTTCCTCCCACTAACCAACTGTCATTAAACCACAAAAACCAAGGTAACAAGTGAGGTGTACAAGCTGGAGCTGTGTGTCAGTGCCCTTGTGAATATAAAAAGCTTGTTTCTTGTTTCTTCCCACAAGTATTCTGCACAGGGTTTTAAATCATCAAAAATATCATATTTGCCTTATATCAAAGTGGTAGACAAAGGATAAAAACATGTTGCTAATAAGCTTTAATTATTTGCTTAGTCAGTACAATAATAATATCCAAGCCAATTATTTAATTTAGCATATACAGTAATGTGCATTTTTACTTACACAGTATAAATCGTTCTTTATACATTAAAATACACAAAGAGAGTCCCTCATAAGATGATCATCATATAAAATATTTTTAATTATTTTCTTTAATTATATATATATACACAGTGAGGTCAATAAGTATTTGATCACCCTGTGATTTCTTATTTAGAAATCATGGAGGGGTCTACAATTTTCAGCATAGGTGCATAGGTTTTCAATTTGAGAGACAGAATCTAAAGAGGAAAATCTGGAAATTACATTGAATGATTTTTTTAAAAGATTTGGGAATTACTGTGTCAAATAAGTATTTGATCGCTTGCTTATCAGCCAGATTTCTGACCCTCAAAGACCTGTTATTTTGCTTTTAAATAGTCCAGCTATGCTCTGCTCATGATTCTAAATTAGTAGCACCTGTTTGAGGTCGTTAGCTGTCATAAAGACACCTGTGCACCCCACAATCAGACAAAGTCTAAGTAGCAACATGGGCAAAACCAACGAGCTTGTCAAAAGACACAAGAGACAAAATTGTAGACCTTCACAAAGCGGGAAAGGGCTACGGGGTAAATGCCAAGCAGCTTGGTGAAAAAATAACAATGTATTGTGTAACAGGCCATGTATTGTGACATATTGGGCAAAAACCTCCTTCCCTCAGTCAAAGCATTAAAGATGGGTCATGTCTGGGTCTCTTTTTACATGACAGTGACCCAAAGCACACAAAGTTCTTATTATGTTATTGTAATTATGATATTAATTATAAATGTAGTAAGAAACATTTTCATAATAACATTAATAATTTAATTGCCAGTAATTGTATCGTCATTGTAACCTTATCATTTACTGTCTCACTTTATACAAACATTCAGGTGCAATAAGAACTGTTACTTTATATTAATTGTTACTTTATATATATTTATATTTATTGGATATTTCTGCACTTTATGATTCAGTGCAACAAAACGGTCACACTGTCACTTTATATTAATATTTGTTTACATATTCATAAACATTTGTTTACATATTCATACATATTTTTAATGCACATTTCTTCTCTTATTTTTATTTTCTATATTTCTTATATTCATAAATGTCTTGAGCACTGATCAGGGAGCTGCTTTTCATCTCATTATATGTGTAAAAATATATGATGACAATAAAGGCATTCTATTCTATCTATTTTATTCTATTCTTATACACAGTTTTGATCTTTTGGTCACATACTGTGGAGTCACCTCAGAGCCATGTGAGTGAGTTTCTGACCTTCTGCCTGCAGCAAAATTACACTTTAACTTCTGCAGGTGGTGTGGAGATGTAGATACGGTCAAGGTGAAACCTTCTGACCAAGCAGAGGAGCTCTGATCTCTGAGCGTTTTCTTTCATCTGTTAGTCCACCTGCAGCGGTCAATCTTCTCTTCTCAGGCCGATCTGTTCTTCCCTCGGGACAGTGTTCTGGGAGGGTTCAGCCTGCTGTAGGGTGACTTGATGTTCACTTTGAAAACCCAGCACTGGCTTCAAAGCTGCAGGTAGATTGAAATGAGGTCATAGAATGAGTAAAACAACCCAGCACTTCTTTTCAACAGATCAGCCGCTTTTGTTGTGTTTTCCAGCATGACTTCAGCCACCAGCAGAATCTCTTTAGTTTAACCAGCTTAACTAGAAAGCTCTTCACCAGGTAGATCAGATGATGTTTGAGGCAGAGAAGAAAATAAGATATGATAAAAAAAAATAGTGTTTCAGTTGCCGAAACCTCTGAGAGAAGAGGTTAGCATGCACTGTAAAACAAAATACAACTTACACTTTTCTAACAAAAGTAAAAAAAAAAAAAATTGTAGTAGTCAGTTTTTGGTGTGTGTGTATATATATGTGTGTGTATTAATTGTATAATAATAATAATAATAATATTATTATTATTATTATTATTATTAATACTTCTACTACTACTACTACTACTACTACTACTACTAGTAACTACTACTACTAATAATAATAAATTATTATTATTATTTATATACATTGTATTTATTTTATTTATTGATTTTATTAGTTATTTATTTTGATGGGACAGATGAGCTGATTTATGAAATCTAAAACAGTTTTCTATTTGGGAAATCAAAGTGCAAATCAAATTCATCAAGCATCTCACCATAAGCTGAAGAGTCTGAATTGTCATAAACAGCGAGGGTGAGAACAAGTAAGTGTTGATGAGACAGAAGCTTCTCGCTCCGCTTTAGGTGAATTATTGTTTACTAACAGCAGAGTCCAAGTCAACAGAGAAAGATCCAGAGTTCATGTTTTCAGTCAGTCATCTTTCCTCACATGCCAGGACTCCTAAAACAAAGTGGCAGTGCTCATTAGCATCACGTTTCCCCCGTTCATCTTTCATCGGCCCTTCAGGAATGTGAGCTTTGGCCTCAGGTGTTTGCGGGATGGGTCTTGTCCCGGGCGTAGACAGAAGGTCTATACATTAGCACCTCGTCCAGCCGTGGCCTCCGTCGCACCTTGTTCTCCCGCCCCCTACAAATCACTGAGTAAACCGCCAATCATTCATCACCGAGGTATAGGGCTTGTTATTGTCCCAATGACACCAGACAATCCCCGTGAACCGCACCTCTACCGTGTAGAGCAGGATGAATGGAGAGGGGTGAGATAACACGAGAGAGATGGACACGGGACCGAGATGGCAGGATAATAGCACATACCACACAGGGTCTGTCTTAGATTTATGAAACCATGAAGTGAGGAGGAAAGACATCTTTACTCTAGATAGCACCTGTTTTATCTGAACATTTATGTTGGGGAGAAAAAGAGGGTAACCAGAGGCGTTGAGATGAACACTGATAACTGCAAATAAAGAGGTCAATCAGGGAAGAGGCAAACAAAGGGAGTACTACTTTTTCTTTCAAGTAGAAAATAAATGTAAGAGGAGGGGCTTAATGAGCCCCTCTGGCTCCTGATTGGATGATAGTGAAAGCCAGGCAATATTTAGTAAAAATATAATAAGTAAATATAATAATATAATAAGTAAAATATATACTTTCACCTAATGTCAAAGGGACAGTTCACCCAAAATCTATATTTAATTATCATTTACTAACCAGAAAACATGTGAGTTTGTCTTTTGTGGAGCACAAAGGATATTTTTGCACAGACAATGGAAGTCAACAGGTTTAAGAATTAGGCTGCGTTATATTAAATAAATAATAAACAAATATTTTACATAATAAATAAATGGTAAAATAATTAAATTAATAAGTAAATGAAATGTATTAAACAATAATTTGATTATTATATTTACTTTTGTTTTTACAATTTTATGTCTTTATTGGTGGTGGTGTTTTATTTATTTATTTAGTAAAACCCTTATAAAGGGTTGAACAATTTGTGGATATTCTTATTCAGGAACTTATTTATACATTTTTTCACTTGACTTTTTCACATTGACACTGTTTTCACCATTTCAATATGATTTTTAAAAACAATTATCATATCTAATTATCATAATTAAATAAAAATATTGTGTGTACTTAATGAAGAGGTGTAATAGATGTGTGAACAAGAATGTACTTCTGTGTGTTTCTGCCTGTGTCTGTGTGAGATACAAACGTAGAAACCAAAAAAGTGGCTTATGGAGGGATAGAAAGACAAAAAGCAGCTGGAGAGTGACTGAATGAATGAGGGATTGAAGAGACTGATGAATGAGTGAAGGTAGTGATGTCAAGGACATGCTCTGGTTTACCTGAACTCTGTGCAGGGTCACATAGAGGCTGAATCAAATGAGTGATAAAGCACATTACATTTGATCTGAAGAAAGAAAGTGAGGGAAGGAGAAAAGAAAACAAATTATACAGAAGAAAAAGAAAAGAAAAATTCTTCTAGAGTGTTTTTTTTTATAATTTTTTTTTTAAATAAGGTGATTTTGCCACCTTACAGACATGATGTGGATATCTAATACGATAAAATCTGTGTGCGGTTTGTTGTATACTATTATAACATTTTCATTCTTTATTTTTTTTAATCTTTTTATTTATTTTTGATAAAGATATTAAAAGCATTTTTTGTGTCAGCTACTATTTCTTTTTTAAATGTGCTTTATAAGTTAATTTTAGGAGCTTACATTGTATTTAATATTATAATAATTTAAGTTCAAATTTGTAATATTATCCCATTAATATATCTTAATTTAATTAAAATTTTTTTTAAATAAATATATTTGTATATATTTTTGCTTGATTAAAAACTCACTAAATATAGTTAGATGTGTGCTTCAAAAAGGCCCAGAGAAATAACTAAATTTAAGGCGTAGGCCAGTCTATCTAGTTTTAATTAGTTTTATGATATTATAGAGAAATATTACATAAATGGTTATTATTGATATGATTCACAAAAATTTTCTTCTTTATAGGATATCCTAAATGTATAATTGTCTTTTGAATGTGGCTTTTCTGATCAGATTTTACAGCTGTTCGGTAAAATTGATTTGGTTGTGTGAAAGTCTTACCTGAAGTGGATTATCTTAGTTCAGGTTTATGAACACAGCTTTCTTCTTTCATTTTCTTCCTCTTTTTTTTCTTTTTTTTTTTTTTTTTTCTTTGTGCAGCAGATTGTAGGAAAGAAGTTCGCTCTGAATTGTCGTTCGTTAGCGAAGTGCAGCCCCTGTGGACAGATTAAAGGCAAGCAAACACGCTCTAAACACACAACGCAGCAACAAACACGCTTTACACAAACACCGCAGCGACAAACAGCCACTACACACACACCGCAGTGACAAACACGCTCTACACACACACCGCAGTGACAAACACGCTCTACACACACACCGCAGCATCAAACACGCTCTACACACACACCGCAGCATCAAACACGCTCTACACACACACCGCAGCGACAAACACGCTCTACACACACACACCGCAGCATCAAATACGCTCTACACAAACACCGCAGCATCAAACACACTCTACACACACACCGCAGCATCAAACACGCACTACACACACCGCAGCATCAAACACGCACTACACACACCGCAGCGACAAACACGCACTACACACACACACCGCAGCATCAAACACGCTCTACACACACACCGCAGCGACAAACACGCACTACACACACACCGCAGCAACAAACACGCTCTACACACACAGCATCAAACACGCTTTACACATACACCGCAGCAACAAACACGCTTTACACACACACCGCAGCATCAAACACGCTCTACACACACCGCAGCATCAAACATGCACTACACACACACACCGCAGCATCAAACATGCACTACACACACACACCGCAGCATCAAACACGCACTACATACACACACCACAGCATCAAACACGCTCTACACACACACACCGCAGCATCAAACACGCTCTACACACACAGCATCAAACACGCTTTACACATACACCGCAGCAACAAACACGCTTTACACACACAC
>JAUCNO010001758.1:8279099-8290586 GCA_032353835.1 Enteromius viviparus
TTAAACCGATGCATCGCATCGTTAAGTTATTTAGCCGATGCACCGAGCGAATCGGGGAATCTTCCCATCCCTAGTTTCCATATATCCAAGATATCATACAACCATAAGTTTTTCATTTTCACCTTCCTCCATTTATGTAAAAAAAGAACATGATTATAACAAAATAATGAAATAAATATGAATACAATTCAATTTAAATAAACATTCAATGAAAATAACATTGAAAAGTATAGACCTATAAATAAATAATATATTTTTCTTGCTTTAGTAGGTAGTGTGAGTACACAAATTAGGACAGAGACCAGCACAGTGTCCCAGCAACAGCTGGTCTATTAAAACACTTGAGACATCAGGATTGATTTTTGTCTGAGCTCTAAGGGCCACAGGGCGGCGTGATGATGGAAATAAGAGAAGAAGGCAAAAGACAATACCTGGAGAGTATAAATTTGACATTTCTGGTTCAACACCCTCAGTGGTTATGAGTCTGACTTTAGACAGTAATTGTGGTAAATTGCAGAATTCTTAAGCAGATGACAAAAAGGTCTGTTTTTTTTTAAAATATATCTTGAAAGAAAAAAGCCAATGGGCTTTTAAAGTGTTTCCTACAGGATTTAGTTCTGATATTACATTAAGAGATAAAATCTTCTCCAGAAAGCTTGTGTCTTTAAATCCCTTGTGTCTTAAAGGGATAGTCCATTTACTCACCCTTATGTCTTTTTAAACTTGTATGACTTGATTTCTTCCATGGAAGACAAAAGAAGACATGGTACTGTAGCTGAAAAGTCAAAGGGAGCAGAAACTGGTTGGTTATAAACATTCTGCAATGTATTTTTGGTACTAATATGGACTCTTTTGGTACAAAAGTGTTCAATTTAAAAAGGTACTGCCCGAGTGACAGATCTGTACATTAATTTCTGAAAGTGTAGAAGACATAAATGCATCCAGGTTTGGAATGGCCTGAGGGTGAGTAAATGATGAAACGTAATTTGTGGGTGAACTTTCCCTTTAAGGCCCCTGTGTTCTCTTTTAATCCTAGCTAAACAGACGAACATGACTATGTATAAAACTCCTCGTAAACGCATCTGATGGGGTTTGAAACTGAAACCATGTTTTCTGATACTGAATGAGCTGACTAGTCATTAACCACACAGACTAGTTCATTTTGAAAATCCATAGGTTTGCACATCTCCAAAAGTCTACAACATGAGGATTTGTGTTGCTAACCCCTTTTAACCCCTGCACCTGTGCCCTGGTTCACCCCTGGTCATCTATTAACATAAAAGGAGCACTAATAGTCTGTATTTACTGTCTTCACAGCTGAGAAAATTCTGAATGTTACGCTGCTTTTCCTGCACTAATGACTGTGATTTTGAGAGAGAGAGAGACAGACAAACATACAACAGAGCAGGGGGACATCTCTGGAGATCGTAAATGAGTGAGAAAAGAATATTTCGAATACAAAAATTGTTTTGTGGTCAAAATATAATAGTAAAATGTGGATACTTCTGTGAACGATTGTGGCAGACAATGTTTTACCCTGTGGTTTGCAGCATGTATTTGTTATATAAATGAGAGTGTGAGACTGCAGTTGAAGATGATTTGAGAACTACATCAACATTGTCTGGGTATTTAGTTTTTTTTTTAATGTGGGGTTTCAAAAAGTTGATATGGGAAAGTAACTGCAGGAGTGGAAACAGATGTTACCAGAACACTCAGTTTCCCCTGCTGTCCAACGCAAGCAAAAACTACAACAACAGTGTTTGAAGATGAGACCCTTAATCATGGTAAAATCACAAACAAAAGAATTCATTGTTTTTATAAAATGGTAGCTTACTGCAATATGCTAAATAATACTACAGTGGAAAAAAGTTAATTAACTTACTTGTGTGTTTGTGTGTGTGTGTGTGTGTGTGTGTGTGTGTGTGTAATAAATTAATTATTCAACGCAGAAATATTATTTAACATCACTGAACCAACTTATATACATTCCTTCATACCAATAAACCTATGTTACTATTTAAATCACAAAGCCTTAACATGAATTGGCCAATTAACAATGGTTCTGTTCAATCAAACAAGGTCAACAGGAAATATGTATGTAATCAAAGCTGCATTGCTTTTTTCAATCTGCAATCATGACTCTTGAATCATTTTGGATGGCCATTTGGGTATATAATGCAATCCACCCTAGTCATCATCAGTCACAGCAAATCAGTTCTTTTCCACTTCTCTTTTCCATCTATGAAAGAACTACCAACTACAGGTGGATGTTATCGCCACTAGCTGTTTGTTTTCACAGACCCTTAACTGAGGCTTTTGAGGCCTTGGCAATGACAAATGACAACTTTCTCACCTCCAATTCACATTAAAGAACTGACTAATTATTATACTTTTTCTTGGTAAAAACAAAGCCACAAGACATTGCTACAGGAAGATGCTTACTGTTATCTGAGGGGATGTCTACCAAACATTTTTCTGAAGCATGCCTAAACTTAAATGACGAATATTGTCATTCAGGAAGACAGAAAAGTCTGTGTTTAGAGAATGTAAATTGTTTCTCACTAAAGCCAACAAGCGCCCTTGGTGCACACAAACATGTCTTCTCTAAGGCAAGCCCTGAAGCAACACGTCACACACACATTCACAAGGCAAAGTCACTCCATGCATTGCATTCTGATTCACTCTGTTGTAATTGGTTATGTTTGGGCTAAGCTCCAGCTCTTGTTTCGGTGAGTATCTCTTGATTTAAATATATGTTTATTCTGCAATCCACCCTTTTTGTTCTTAATCAGAGAACAAGAATGAAGGGATTGTTGAGATTTTACTGAATCAAAAATACCAAAAAGTCCTAATCATAATGCTTAATACATAATTTATACAACAACAACAATAATAATAATAATGACAATAATAATAGATAAAAATAAGAATAGTCATAATAATAATATATTATATATAGTTTAGAAGATAATTTATTTTTAAAATAATCATAGGTGTTGTTAACAGATAATTTCACTTTTTCCAAAGAGATACATTTAAAAAATTTGGAAATTTATATTTCAAAACAACTGTGAATGATATAGACCATTTTTATTATTTGTAATAGTAGCAATAATAGTAATATGAATATATGAAATATAATAATTATTAATATTATTAGAAATGTCTGGTTATTATAGTGCATAAAGTCCAAATAAACAATAACTAATAATATAGCTGTGGTAAATATCACAAATGTCAGAGACATTAGCTTTAATAGCTTTTAAGCTAATTATTAGCTTTTAAGTTAATATAAAACTGACAAATTCTGGAGCATCTGGAAATCTCTGCATTCTTTTTTTATAGAAAAATATATAAAATATATCATATTTATTGTCTGTTCCAAGGAAACTTGTATTTTATTTTTATATGTATGTTTTATATACAGTAGTTTATGCAGGTAGACATATACATAACAGAATTGCTGCAAACAATGTTGGTACTGTATGTGCATCTAAGAATTAATAAAAAAATATTTTGAAGTATAAAATACATTTTTATCTGCATCAGATGAAAATAAAACTATTTAAAAAACACTATATTGGTTATTCTCTGAAATAATTCTGTTGATTGTCAGCACGTCAGTTCTTCCCACCTTAATGCAATAATAAGCTGTTCTGGACATAAGGTCAGTTCTTTCAGATATAACTTCATGGAAACCAACCGCAGCATCTCTCTGGACATCATTAAAGGTTAACCTCGAGGTTAAGCTTGAAGCACTCTTTAAAACATTCACAACCCTGAGCCCATACAAACAGAAGGATGTTGCCACATCCATGTAGCTTCTCACCATTATTATTTCATGAAAACTGACAAAGGAAACCAATCTTATTCACACAGACCTATTATTAGACTGCAGTGACGATGGAAGACCAAAACAGACATCTGTTGATGCAGTGCCAAGTCTTACACTGAAGGAGCTAAAAAAGAATTAGCACAATTGTGTCTGCCGTCTGCTGCGCCTCTGTGCTTCCCGCTAACATCCAAATCACAGTGCTGTGATATGGGGCAGTTTTGTTGTGTTAGTTTGGCCTGCTTTCATGTTGAAGTTCTGCACTTGCTAATTGGGTTTGTAGTTCCCTGTTGGGATCTCAGAGAGCTTTGTCAGCAGTAGAGGAGAGGGCAGAGGAATATACGGGTCAAAACAAAAACTTACTTAAACCCAAGTCCCCATCCAGTTTCCCAGCGAGAGTTTGTGCTGTTGTGGCCAGAACTGCATGGCCCGAGGCTGAGAAGAAAATAATGCAGGTAAATGATGACAGAGAGGAATTTTAAAACCCAACGGGAAAGATGAGAGCAGAAATCACATTCAAACACAGGCATGCTGCCATTTTTTTCTCAGAGTGCATTAGCTGAATGTGAATAAAATGAGTAGTTGGGGTGTGCTAATGTCGAGAGGCTGATTATATGTTTATTGGTGTTTCGGTCAGAAACTGAAAGACCTACCCAGGAGGGAGAACATTTTCTCTGAATCATCAAAACAGTCTTACATGACATCCATTCAGAGCCGGCAGGCAATTACTATAAGAAGCGGAGCAGTAGATGGTCGTACAGTAGCACACAATAATAGTGTACAAGTGTTTCTAGACTTACTCTTTTAAGTGCAAGGATCCTTTTGTTTGGTAATAAGGGGAAAAAAAACAAAGAAATATCCAATTTGTCCTGTTAGCCATTATTTAAAGCACATCATCTCTGAGCTGTTCATTTGCCATCTATTAAACTGTTTTTCCATTTTTATTTTTATAAATATATTTATTTTTTTATTAAAAAATGTCTAATTAACCAAGTTTCCATCCACTTATGTTTTATGTAAATTTGACATGATATAAATATAAATATACTCACATAAGTGCATGGTTGCATAATATTTAATGCATATATGCCACTGCAATTCTTCTATTTTAAACTATTAATACTGTGGATTAAGCAGGAAAGATCATGCATCTTGTCATCTTTTCTGTGTATGTGTATGAAGACAAAAAAAGAAGAATGCAGGGAGGATTTTAAAAAATTGATGCAAATTTTATGCAATGCTATATAATGCTATTCTGAAGCTCATTAGTTTGCTGCACTTTAGGTGAAGACACTTACTTGCTGTTACTTTCATTATTGCTTTTATTATTTTTTTATTATTGCTTCCGAGTTATTGTTATTAATAAAGCAAAACCATTACAAATGGTGATGGATTAAACCTTCATTGAAACAAGTCTCTGAGCAATTTATTTTAGTAATCTATTGTTTGAAACCTGAGAAACTTTCATCAAGCCCTAAGCAGCCTGAACCACGGCTGAGCAGTCACGGAGATCAGGGAAAGAGTTCCTGAAACTTCAGATCACTACTCAAAATGCAAGAGGGAAGGTCACTCACACACATACATATACATACTCACACATATATACAGTATATATATATACATACACACACACATCCTGATTGCAGCCACTTAAGCTATTTTAAGCTTAAGATTCTTAAATTGGAATGCAAATATAGCAATATATATATATATATATATGTATATGTGTGTGTGTGTGTGTGTGTGTCAAATGATTAATACAGATTAATCGCATCCAAAAGAAAGTTTTTTGTTTACATAATTTGTATATTATGTATTTTGAAAACACATGTATGCATGAATATATTTTGAAAATATTTACATGTGTACATTGTACAGTTTGTATAAAAACAATTACAACTATGCAGAGTCCCCATAAACCACAAATACCAAAGGGTGTGTGTTTGTGCATCCTTGAATGTTTTTATTACATTTAAAATTTTATTCAGTAAAAAAAAAAGCTATAAACTACATATCATTACCAACTAGATATTTTCTAGATACGCATAAAAAATATATATATTATATATATTCAAAAGTAAGCAGTGCTTTTTTCCAGCAAACTGGTCGCAAAAAATAAATATTTTTAGAAATTAGTTTCACTATTTGGATGGAAACATACTGTAACTACACTTGAAGCACATAGCTTCACTGTGAACAAAGAACTGTGATTTACAGTATAATCATGATAATCAATAGCCTGGGCCCGGTCATACTTCCTTTGACGCTACATTGTTTCGCGAGCAAAGTTAGTCTGGCCAAGCTGCCGTTTTAGAGCAATTCAGATTCCCAAAAAAGTGGGAACCAATGGGAAACGAGCTCCCGGCACGACTGAGGCGGGTGTAACACGATGACGCAGCACTTCTGCTGAGTGGTCTGATTGGTTGTAGATTCGTCCAGTAGTATACAGAGGCATCTGATGGACGCAGGTTAAGCTCGCCTACCAGAAGTAAGGTAGTAAGGTAGCTTTGCCAGACTATAGCTCCTATGAGCTTTATAATCGCGGTAGCCAGGCTAGATAATCAAGTGACGCCCTAGTAAAAATTGCTATATTTCATAAATGAATCTATTTTTATTCAAGTACTCCCTACCTTGGCCTTTTATAAACTCTTGACTAGACATGTGTCCTGTACTGTCCTTTTTTTATTTGTATTTTTTCAGGTGTTCTTCTGGTGACTAATGCAAAGTGCCACAGTGAGGTGTGTAATAAACTCTCTGTCTTGAGTTTTGTCATTTTAGCTGTACTTCCCCCTTCATCCAAAGGCCTGGCTTAAGTGAGCTTGTTGCTAGGGCAACCGTCTCCTCTGAGCATCACTTTTCCATGGAGACAGAATTCTTTGATAATCCAAGGGATTGAGAGGGAGGAGGTGGGTGAGGAGGAGTAGAGTGCTTTGCTGTGTCCTCTGAGGCAGACAGACTCTCTCTCACACACACCGTGAGTTAACTTAATGCAACAACTCAAACGTCACTGACTACATAAAACCCATGCAGTCTCACAGACGCACAGACTGTAAACCAGAAAGAGCTGACGCAACCTAGCACTTGACTTTTATATTTTTCACTCGCAAAACTCACCATCTACTATGAGGTTCAAAGACGTTCTAAAAGCATTTTTATTATATTATTATTAGTTTAATAGTTGTAATGTTAATATTTTATTCTCAAAACTTTATGAATTTTCACAATTTAAACTTTGCCAATTTGTTTTTGCATGTAAGCTCACTGCCACTACAGTACGCTATGGTGAGGTTACCAGTTTTAAGAATGAATTCAAAACGTTTTGTGAATATTTTTCCACAAATATTAATACATTTGCATTGTTATTATTTCATTTTAGTTTTTAAAAATTTGACCTTTTTAAATTGTCTTCTGCGTGCAAAACCCACTGCCACTTTACTATGATGTTTAGACAGATTGCTAGTTTTATAATAAATTAGAAACCTTACCTTACTGTATGTGATTTTTCCCCAAAATATTCCTAGTTTAATCTTGTAATGTTATTTCATTCATGAATTTATTGAAAGAATGAACTTTATTCACATTATTGTTTACTAAATATTACTTTTAAAAGAATTAATTACAAGAATGAAGTTAAAATTAAGAAATTCAAAACCTTACATGAATATTTGTTACTAATCTCAATGTTCTGATTTCATTTTATGAACTAATCTTTGCAATTTTGACCTTATCAAAAAGCAACTAGTTTTAATTCATAACATTACAATTTTATTCACATAGTTTTGTCTATTTCCTCAGTATTATAAACGGTCACTTTTTTAGCAAATAATACAATAGAGGCGACCTTTTCAAGCACCACTTTTTAAGAATTTGCCTCTCTGTTAAACCTCAGAGAAGACAGAGGGAACCAAAACTGCCACAATAGCATGTGGGAGATAAATTCTTGCATTCTGCACACATGCAAGGAACATGTAACATGAAAGAAAATGAGGGAAATGGAAATAGAGGATGGGGATTGGGAATTGTTCTGCGATGTGTGACTGCAGCAAATGGAAATGTTATCCCTCATCATTAGTGCACGACTAACAATCGGACCCAGCGCAGGCATACGCCGCTATCTCATTATAAAAGTGCATTAGTGTGAGATTGTGCAATTGAGTGAGTGAGCAAGAGGGCACAAAAAGGCACAGGGTGTAATATGGGTCAGATTATTACGTCTTGTGTCATACTCTTTTCTTCCTAATGCTAAGAAAAACAGATCAACTCCCAAGGCAGCAGAATGGTGTTGGTGGTAGGTGGTGCTAGGGAATGCTAATGGCAGAGAGTAGATGAGATTTCTACTGACGCATATGCACATTTCTGCAGCCGCTAACTCTCTGCACAGGCCAGAGACATGGACATGGTGTTTGCCACGCCTCAGTGATTTCTTTTGCCCATCTCTTAAAGCCTGACCTACACAGAGCCCTTTCATAAGGAAGACTTTATTTATACTTATAGTCACACCAAAATACCAAGTGATGGATTGTACAGAAGGCAAGAATTTTTCATATTTGAGCAGTTTTTAATATTTTTCTCACATTTCTGGAAGAGGGTTTAATCAAAGCTAATTACATTTGTTGCTTTGTTAAGCTCCTACTCAATAGCACTCAAAAATACATCTTTGTTTATTATTTTCAGAGCCTATTTGTATTACTAAATAACCGATTCATGAAAAAACACGCATTAAAAAAGTACAAATTTATCGTATTTGAAAAACAATACACCAAAAGTACCTGGATGATCTACTTTTGGGGATATTCTGTAAACGCCACACTATATAGAACACACCTTACTAATGTTTGCAGTAGATACAAAAAAATGATGTGATTTCAGACACCTATCATATTAATGTGAGGCGCAGCATGAGCAGATATTCTTTGAAAAATGTTTATTTTAAAAATATTTCAAGTTTGTCTTAAAGTGTAGCATTCCAAATTTGCATGACTTTTTGTTCTGTGAAACCAAGGACTTCATCATCCACACCAAAGCATAATACTCTTTTATTATAAGCACATAATGCAGCTCTGTTTACTGCCAGGATGGATTAAGTTTGATTTTATCGTTCATCAACAGAAAAACAATCATTGTGAAAGTGATTCATATGATATTGTTCATCTGTGCTGTAGTTGTGGTTTAGACCCTTTTTAATAAATGTTCACTTAAAGGTTCTTTGGGGAACTAAAACTGGTTCTTCTATCTATGGCATCGCTGTAAAAACCCTCTTTTGGAACCTTTATTTTTAAGAGTGTAAATAAATAAATTAAGAATTTAAGAAATAAAAAATAATAAAATTGGACATCAACAGGGATCAATAAAGGCCCAAATTGCTAACTTTTAATGCAGCTTCAAAGGGCTCTACATAGATCCAACCGAGGAACAAAGGTCTTTTCTAGCACAAACAATTATCATTAAAAAAAAAATATATATATATATATATATATATATACTGTATATATATAATACATATACTTTTATTGACCACAAATGCTCCTCTTGTGCTAGCTCTGCATAGCGCATCCACGACTTTGCATTATGTAAACAGAAGAGTGCACGAAACAGCTTACACCTTCAACCCCGTTAAAGTCCACTATATGGAGTAAAATCCTGGAACATTTACCTCAAAAAACGACATTTCTTTTTGACTGAACAAAGACAGGCATGAACATCTGGGATGACATAGGGGTAAGTAAACTATCAGGAAAGTTTTATTTAAACTAAGAAGGAACTAATCCTTTAATGTCACCATTAAATCAAAATGTACAGTTCCTATTTAAATGAAATGTTATTATTTTTTATTACTTTGTAGATTTAAAGATTCCCAATTCTAATTCTAAAACAGCAAGAATTGACCGTTCAAGTAATCAAAAGAAGGTAACCTTCTGTCAAACAAAACCGTTTTTCCCAGGCAATCGATTTGACTAGAATCATAATCTGTGTGCACCATTTTAAACATTTTTGTCAAAAATACAATTTTTAGTCCTTGCACCTGCTCCCTCTATCTCTGTCATTTTTCTGACTTAACATATGCTCATTCATCTGTCCCCTGTCCTCCCTTTGTTCCCACATGCCCCGTTTACCTCCATCTCCTCTGTGAAAAACACTCACTGTCTATCGACACAACACAAGATGCATTTTAGCATAGCTCAACACCCTTGACACGAGGCGCTACATTCCCCTGCCACAGGAACACGACAAATTAAACAAAACCATCAACATCACAACACCATCTATCCAAGATGTCCATTCTGTGGTATCCCACACAACTATAACTTTTATTAACCCATTCTCTAATCGAAGGAGAATGCTAATAGGTCTTTGATGAGTTTCCCACCACACATTAACCACCAGAGCGCTGTAATCCCTCAGGAAGATGGAGAGATGGTGACTAGAGGTCTGTGAGTCAATGGTGGTAGGTTAATGGCCTCTGCCCCCCCAATAAAGAAAACCTTTCCGCTCATGGGCGCTAAGGCTGGAGCGGTCATATATGTGTTTGATTGCCCTGCCATTGCCTGCGTCAATCAATATCCGCTGGTGGAATGAAACTAGCTGTGTTAAAACACCACTTCCACTCCTGTGAGCTGAGACGTCTGGCGGCACTCAGGTGGATGAGACTCAACCCCCAGCAGGCTGAGAGAGCACGAGCTGTGCATTACTGCGAGCATTTAAGTGTCTAAGCCAGAAGGATTCAACAGAAAAAGCAGTTTTAGCATCTCTCTGACCTTTCCCTCCAACTGACTGAAAGATATTTGTCACCTTCTACCTCATTTTTCCCAATGTACTTCCGTTTATGGACCAGTGTAGTCCACTAAAGTACTATCTGCTATTTGGCTATGGCTTTTTACCCTATTTGGTACCATTCACAAAGGACAAATCTAAATAGTAAGGAATGTAAACTAGGGGTCTTGAGATAGCTTATTATATTATGATGCTAGACGCTGAAGATGTAATGAAACTTTAAATAGCACAGATTCTCACACAGATAAGGTTCTTAGCACAAAAATAATTTTCTGTGAGAAAATGGGAGAGATTATATTAATTACGCATGCATTTCAATCAATACTTAAAAGGGGTTGTAGAAAATATTTAATCAAATTACCATTATAAATTACATAATAAATTAATAAATTACATGCTAAAATATCTTTAAATAGAAGCAGCAAGCAATTATGTAAGTTGCAATAATATTACTATTTTTACTGTATTTTAAGTAAATACTGACTTGGTGCACATAAGATACTTAAGTAAACAATGTTTGAATTTATTAATTCAATTTAATAATTCAAAATCACATAAACAGTTTTTTATTTTAATATTGACTAATGTAGAATAAAAGGTACGTCTAGCATGAGATTAGATTAGTGCTTGCATGCGCTTAAAGTCCAAATTTCTGTAGTTTTCAAATTGTTTAAAATGTATTTCGTCATATAAAGCAAACAGCAATAAAACAAAACAAATAACAGAAAAACAAAAAAAAATTTACTTCATGGTAATATGGTAATGGAAATATGGTACTTGAAGATTATGCATTATTGTTAACTTTGTTAATATAGATAGATAGATAGATAGATAGATAGATAGATAGATAGATAGATAGATAGATAGATAGATAGATAGATAGA
>JAUCNO010001758.1:8290694-8301498 GCA_032353835.1 Enteromius viviparus
GATAGATAGATAGATAGATAGATAGATAGATAGATAGATAGATAGATAGATAGATAGATAGATAGATAGATAGAGAAGCTATTACACACTTTTTAAACGTTAGAACACAATGCCTTTCAGATGCACAATGACAAATGTATCAGAAATGATGCATGCACTTATTAGTTATAAGTCTCCTGTTCATCAATTCATTTATCCATTCAGTCTGTCGCTTTAGTTATTCACCAGCGTCTATCATCCTTTCAAAGCAGTCGCTTTTCATTCTGTTTATCTGTAAAGTCATGACAGAGTTAAAAAAAAAAAAGACCCATCCGATGCGAATCCTGGCGGACAATGCTTTTTGCAGCAAATCACCCCTAAGTAAAAGAGCATATCTTTACTTTAATATTCTATTAGACTCACTGAGGAGTCAAGAGGGGCCTGAGGGGCCATCCTATTCGTCACAGGAACAAAAGACCGCTCTCCCACTGCACATTGTGCCACAATAGTTTCTAGCATCAAAAGCTTCAAACTGCCTCAATACAGTTGAAAAGGTCACCGCTATAATAGCAAGACATCATAACTGATAGCATTTGAATTCACTTTCAGTAGACAGGTTTGATGTTTTGTCTATTAAGTACTATGAAATGCGGTAAAAAACTTGCTTAGACGTGAAAGAAAAAATCTATATTTGATGTATATTATATATATTTCATGTTTATTTTTCTCTACAATTTTACTAAATCCAGTTAAAAGCATCTCACAGAACAAAATACCAAATGCCTTCCTGTCTGACAAACATATAAAGGGAGGTCCTGAGAGACCACAGCGATATATATACAGCTGCAAAGAGCAGTAGGTGAACAGAGAGTGAATAGTAAGCAAAGGGGGTTTTGGAGTCTCAAAAGGGCGCGAGGAGAATAGAGAGGCTATACTTCGGAGATGCTAATGTGGTATTTGAGAGCAGATCTGATCTGAAATGGACAGGAAATTGCAGAGATGCTTTTGAACTTTTTTAACCTTTAATAATGACCATGGGCTCAATCGAAAAGAAAAAAAGAAAAAAAACACAATCAACCTCTGAATCATTCTGTTTAAAATATTACAGTTCAAACTATGTCTGATACTTTTACATGCAGATTGCTTTTAAGTAGTTTTTATAGAAGCACAAGTTCTAGTTTTGAATGCTAATTGTATTTGGCCAGTTCAAGATCCAGCACAATACCGTAACAGTTATGACAAGACTCCAGTTCAGACACACATAAAGACTTTCTCTTTGAGCATAATAACATGACTTATTACTTGTATTTGGCAAAGATGCATTACATTGATGCAATAAACTAAATTGAAAGTGAAAGTTAAGATTTTTTGATGTAACAAAAGATTTCAATTTCAAATAAATCCTGTTCTTTTGAAATTTCTTCTCTTCAAAGAATCATGAAAAAATGATCACAGCCTTCAAAAAAAAAAAGAAAAAAAAAAGAAATTTTTCAACATTATAATTATTAGAAGAAAGTCAAAGCAAATTAGCATGTTAAAATTATTATGTGACACTGAAGACTGGAGTAATTGCTGCTGAAAATTTAGCTTTGAATAGATGGAATAAATCACATTTTACAATATATTCAAAACAGTTCAAATCAAATAAATATTGACCGAAGTATTAGAAAATATATAAAAACTGATGTTTAAATTTCAAAACCATAATAAACATCATAACCCTATATTCCATCACAGTCAATCCCTTTTATTTATATAGCGCTTTTAACAATACAGATTGTAGCAAAGCACTGAACATTATCAAGTAGAACAACAGAGTGATGACAATGTATAATGACAAGATTAAACTATTTATTTATGAAATGCAGAGACGGTCTCTGTAATCAAAATGACGATAACCACTAGAAATCAGGTGTCCAAGCAAGCCAATGATGACAGCGACAAGGAAACCCCATCTGTGAGAGAATGTAGAAAAAAAAACTTGGGAGAAACCAGACTTAGTTGGGGCCAGTTCTCCTCTGGACGGATGCCCAGCAGCTAATCTCCAGTGTCCGTGTCTGTTAGTGCAGTACGTGTATGAGCAGTATAATCATTAGTGCAATATGACTGTTATTTTAACCAACTAGTCTGTTGGAGTTTGTTGTTGTTTGTCTGTGCGGTGTGAATTGGCATTTTAAGGGAACACATACAGCTGTTTCCTAAACACAGTGCAACGGTAAAAATAGAGCCCCCTTTAAACTGTTTCATGCTCCGAACGTTGTTTAAATGTTGTTTATTGTGCTATTTAGAAAATTCATATCATAAGAAAAATAAACAGCAGTATTCGGTACGAATTGGTATTCCGTCCAGCACTACACCAGTCATACAAAGAAAATGTGAAACCACTAATATACTGCATGTTACTGCATCTTACCTTCCATACAGGCAGTAGGTGAAGCCAACACGACCACCAACAGCAAAATCATCTCACTGCTTAGCTTTACAGGCCTAAAAAAAAAAAGGCATCATCAATGACCTAGACGAAAACGATCAGCAAAACAACAAAACATGATTACAGTGTTACAAATATCACAAATTTGTTAAATAATCATTAACATTAAAGATTAGAATGTAAATTAGAATTCAGTTAAATTTATTTTAAAAAATAAATAAATCTGTTGCGTACAACACGATATTCACCAAACGCTTGCTCTTAAAAGAAGGACCAGACCCGAGTTTATTTGAACCTGCATGCTCCTCTGAACTTCTAGCTGTAAGTAAGATTAATAATTGATGATTATATTTTTTTGCGATCGTATTTGTGTACGCGATGTTGTGGAACAACCCTGCAGGTCTTGGTAACCGGCTAGCGATTCTGTAGTTCTGTTGTGGGCATAATGTAGTCTAATACTGTGATGCAGCTTGACTATCATTTGCTCCGTTTACACAAGGGGGTAACGCAGGTATTTCCCTGTGGTTTGGTAATGTGCCAGAAAATGCTTAACGTCATGTGAGCGATCTATTTAATGTTACATAGGTTTGGCATAGTTATTATCGCGCATGTTACCTGCATTCTGGCAGAGGTGAGGCTGGAAGTCTGTTGGTTCATCCTCCCTACACTCTGACTGCTGCCTGAAATGGTCTTCTTGGTGGCGGAGACGCTGGGCAAACGTCTCCACCGCGTCACCGAAGAGGCCGGTCTGCGACATGGGAACATTCAAGAACCTAATCTTGTCTGCATCACTCATGTCTGCCAGACACAGCCACAGATGGCACTGCTGGACTGCCATAGTGGACATCGCACAACCCAGGGCATGCGTTGTAACCTTCGTCGCTCAAAGCGTGAGGTCCATGGTGAAACAAAGCTCGGAAACAACCGCTGGATCGTGGCCACCCTCGTGCAGAGCTCTCAGTGCCTTGGCCTGCAACAGTGCCATGGAGTGCATGGAAGACGCAGCCTCTCCTCAGGCTTTTAGGCATCATCAACGAGAGCTGACGAATGCCTACAGGCC
Source organism: Enteromius viviparus (assembly GCA_032353835.1). NCBI lineage: Eukaryota > Metazoa > Chordata > Actinopteri > Cypriniformes > Cyprinidae > Enteromius > Enteromius viviparus. The sequence goes on from JAUCNO010001758.1 coordinate 8,294,165, forward strand.
CGGGAGGGGAGCGACTGGTTACCCTGCCAAGAGGTAGAAGCTTGCCCATAGAGTTGCATCACAACAGAGCTCTCCATTTGGGGGACCTCTGGCAGTGAAAAGTACCTTCCATGACTGAGTAAGCTAATCATGCACCTCCGGGAAGAATGGCACCGGAGTGGGTCTCTGTGCCTCAGCACGAGCCACACCCAGAACCAATCATCCAGCCTCGAAGGCTCAGGACGTTGTGGAGGGTTCAACTTAATCCCGATCCCACTGGTGGCCCAGGTAAGCATAGCGACCAGTTCTGGATCAGTATTCGGTATTGTTGAGCGCCCATCAGACACCGCTCCAGTACCGGATGCCTCATCTCCGTACTCTCTTTCTGATGCAGTAACCGACATCTGGTCATCAGGGGGAGCTCCAATATTGACATCTGACACCCTTTCCGGTTGATCAGGCTCCCCAAATGGAGACTCCAACAGTGTCGGAGTGTGGGTGTCAGGAGGCACTCTCCAAGGAGAGTTCCTTACTGTCACTGTTAGGCCAGCTCTCTCCCCTCCGGAACCGGAAGTTCAGCGGATGCTGCCAGTGCGAGCCCCAGAATGCGGAAGGAAATAGGAACTCTCTTTCCACCGGTCATATAAGTAAGCCTTTTCTGCAACTCCAAGATAGTTATCTTACCGCATGAGGAACATCAAGCATCCATGAACGCTGCTTTAGCATGCTCAATGCCCAGGCATGTTAAACAACGTTCGTGACTGTCCGTTGGCACCAGGTAATGGCCACATCCAACAGCGCATGGATGGGAAGACATTTCTCGTTAAAGGAAAAGAGTAAAAAGATGTACCATCCGTGAGCCAACTCTTTTAGGCTTTGATCTTTTGTGAAAAGACTGAAGCAAACAGGGAAGATGGCTGCTCGGTAAACAAATGCAGTACAAATGTCACCGCCGCTCAACTGGAACCACCGTTGCTGCAACGCCGTAACACAAGCCAATCGCAAGAGTACAATGGATCAGGAATGATTGCATGAACTGCTTGGTTTCGAAGCAAAAAGCTAATGAACACTAGATTTGCTGACCTACTTATACTCGCGCTGCGATTGGGTTCAGCTGATCCTAATCAGCTTATGCCAATGAAATTCATTGGCGTGTTTACATACAGTGTAGAGTAGTTTGGACATCTCCAGGCGAGATTCCTATTCGTAAAAACAGTTTAAGTCCGTGGTATAATGAGCACACTCGCACCCTAAAGAGAGGAGCCCGGAAAATGGAGCGTAGCTGGAGGAAAACAACGCTAGAAGTGTTTCATTTAGCCTGGCAGGAAAATATGCTAACTTACAGTCTCTATTAGAAGAAAACAAACATAACCCTCAGTATCTATTCGATACAGTGACTAAATTAACAAAAAATAAAGCATCAACAGGTACTGGTCTTTCACAAGACCCCAGCAGTAATGATTTTATGCAATATTTTACTTCCAAGATTAATACTATTAGATATAACATAGAAACTGTGCAGGCGTCAGCTAAAGTATCCAGTCAGGTGCAATATAGATCCCCTGAGGAAAAACTCCACTCGTTCTCTATCATAGGAGAGGAAGAACTGTATAAACTTGTTAAGTCATCTAAGCCAACAACATGTATGTTAGACCCTATTCCATCTAAACTATTGAAAGACATGCTTTCAGAAGTCATAGATCCTCTTTTGTCTATTATTAACTCATCATTGTCATTAGGGTATGTCCCCAAAACTTTTAAACTGGCTGTTATTAAGCCTCTCGTTAAAAAAAACGCAACTTGATCCCAAAGATTTAGCTAATTATAGACCGATCTCAAATCTTCCATTTTCTGTCAAAGATACTAGAAAAGGTATTATCCTCACAATTATATTCCTTCTTAGAGAAAGATGGTTTCTGTGAGGATTTCCAGTCAGATTTAGACCGTATCATAGTACTGAGACTGCTCTGAGTTACTAATGACCTGCTTCTATCCTTTGATCGTGGTTGTACCTCATTATTAGTGCTATTGGATCTCAGTGCTGCGTTCGACACTATTGTTATCAACCATCGACCATGTCATTCAATAAATCCCGGCAGTTGAATCCACACATCCTGGACTAACTCCTTACAATTTTTACTTTAAAAGTCAAAGTTTACTTTGGTAAACTAAAATACTTTTTAGATGTAATTTAAATTAGATGATTTTGGATGCATCATGATACTGTAGAACATTAAGTGTTCCATCATCAATGTTTACTAAGGCAGTAGTTGTGAAAAGAGATGTTAGTATTTTATACCACAGTTATTTTGACAGTAAACTTGTCAAGTAAATCTAAAAAATTATTTAATTAATTATTTAATTTAATTAGTTAATTTAAGTGATTCTATGCATTTGTTAAATAGCATTCATTTATTTATTTACATTTTTTTTTTTTTTTTTTTTTTTCCACAGTACCTTGTGTTGAACTGACTGCTGTCTTTAGAGTTGTGTTGTGGACTTGGATCTCTGCTGTCACTGAAACAGCTTGAGCTGTAAAGAATGAATGTTAAATCAGATGAACCATACTACAGAATACAACAATCATATTATTACTAAACAAGATAAAACTAAACTAGCATGTCTAACAGATACTTATCATAACTGAAGTTAAGTGACATGAAGGGGCAGATTTAGTAAATTGAGAGCCGCATGCAAATATAGTAATAGAGCCCTGTACATTTGCAAACATTGAGGTTCCTTTTTTTGTTGTGATGATTACACAATGTTACACAATATTTTATTTACATTAACATTTATTCATTTAGCAAACACTTTTACATTTTTTCATGTAGACCACAAAATAGTGCTTGAACATATTAGAAGTATAAATTGTTATATCACTTATTATTTGCCTATATTTACTGATTCAAACCTGTTTAGGCTACATATCTCCACAAAAATCACGATTTAGGCTATACATAAGATAGAGACAATAGCTGTGCTGCAATTTCGGCTATACTTGCATGTAAAATTCACATCAGAGCAGACACAGCTAGAGAGAGGAGTGTGCACAGTGGGAAGATAGACCTTGCACACGTGCAGCAATCAGCTTCAGATGCATCATATTTTGAACAGAAACTGCACTTGTGTCCACGCTTAATGCCCATCTCGTGTATAAAAAGCATTTTAGGTCGCCTACCTTTTCCTAATGGGTAAGTCTCAAAAATGTAGCATAAACAGGTTTGTGTCAGTAAATATAATAATAAATAATATCAAAATTTAGACTTCTTACTCATATGTTTTCTTGAAAAATGTTTCAAAATGTTGTATATCCAAAGTAAATCAATTTCTATCTTGTGGTTTACATGAAAGAATTAATCTAGATGTTGATTATGCATGCATGAATGAGTTGTTTCTCACCTGATCTCTTGACAGTGTGTGTGACTGAGCTCTTGACTTGATCTCTGTGAGTAACTTCACATCTCCACTCTCTGTTGAGATCTTCATTCAGGAGTGTTGTGTTCAGACTGATGATACAGTGATCTGATGAGAATAATATCTGATATCTGGAGTCTGATCTTTTCAGTTTACCACCAGCCTGATTCACCCAGAACAGATCAATTCTCTCAGAACTGATCCAGTCATCACAAGAGAGTCCAGGATATGAGTAAGAGTACAGCTGACACGAGAGAGTCACAGAGTCTGCACTGATCTCAGTCTGTGAGGATGATAAAGAAACTGAAACAAAATAACACACAAATTACACACCCTTCAATGATTATAAGAGTTTAAATGAAGAATTTATTTTTTAAATTGATCATATAATTGCATATTTACCATCAAGAACATGCAGATAAAGACCAGCATCAGTTCCTTCCCGTTCTCCATTCACATATTGTTGGCAGATGTAAAGTCCAGAATCTTCTTCTGTGATCTTCTTGATGTTCAGAGAGCAGTCAGACCCCAGACTCAGTCTCTCATGACTCTCTGTGTCTTTTTTCTTTATCCCTGAATTAATCAGTTCAATTGCTGTTAAATTACTGAATCTATTATAGATCCATGTGGTTGATGTACAACCAGGAAGAGAATTATTACAGGACAGACAGACATCTTCACCAGAATTGATGAACACATTAGCATCATCCACTTCATTGATACCTGAAACACAATTTGAGTGATTGTGTAGTGAAACAGGTAGATTTAGCTCCAATTAAATGAATTAGTATATTTATATGAAACTGTGACTCATATAAACTGAGCTGATAAAATACATCAGCCAGCGATTAAGTAATCTGCAACAAACACTGTGATAGACATCAATATTCAAAACCTTGTGAAAGCATTGCTTATTAGCACACTAACGAGAAAGAGCATGTGGAAATGTGATTTACCTGTGAGAAGTGAAGAGATAATGATTGGTCCCAGTAGGCAGAAATGACACTTATAAGCCATTTTCTCTTTGTCACTCTTTCCAGATCCTCAGCAGCTTCTACAGTTAAGATCTTGAGACCGACGCAGAATTTAACCTGCTTAAAAACAGTAGACCTACCAACAGACTTTGTTCCCATCAGTCTATTCTGGGTTCAGAGGTGATCTCACAGGTTTCCAAAACCTCAGTAGTGAGATCACAGCTCTGAGAAACCACAGGGAACATGTAATGTCTCACTTAGTACAAAAATTGATCTCCTCAAGCCACCCACCTGGACTAAAACTAGACAAAAGGTCCACTAAGAATTGAATACACAGACCAACAAATGAGAAGCAAGGTTGTTTTCTGAAAAAGACTATCTTTTATTCATTGACTTAAACATAGTTTACTCTCCTCATACATAAATCAAAAGGTGTTCGCAGTTGATCCAGCGCCTCTCTTGGGAGTTATTAATTATGTTAAAGCTGATGTGTGTGTTTGGTGTCTGAGAAGTGAAGAAGTGCATTACCAGAGTTTACTAATTTACCCCTTGGCCGAAGATAGTTGTGTAAGACTCCACCCACCGCCACAAAAACTGGAATCCAGCGGCCTGGTCGAAGGTTACGTGTGTGTTCTGTCTTTAACTTGCGTTTCTGAACTGATCAGGATTTAGTTTCAATTTAGATCTAGGTCTGTGTTCAATCTGAATCCAACGTCTGCATTTACATCTGCAATATGTATTATTTAGGTTGTTTATAAAACAATTTAATATTGCAATTAAAAATTCAATATTGTCAAAACATTTACAGATAGCTGTGAGATCAGGCTGCAAAGCCTATGATATGCTGTAAAAAGCCCAGAAGGGCACGTTGATATCAATTTGACATCTAATATTACTCAAAAACCACCATGTCATGAGCTCAAGATCAAACACAGTGACAGCGGCCAACAGAGGGAGCTAGAGCAGTAACACACACACAAAGCATGATACACACCATAATAATAATAATGAAAGCAATAATGTAGAGGTGCAGCTGAAGGGGGTTGTTAGGCATGACACGAAGCATGATTTATTCTTAGCACCGACTCGAGTATCTTATTGCTTTTATAAAACAGTTACCACACAAAAATGAATAAATAAATAAATATATATATATTGATATATTACTTCTTTGAAGCAATATTATTAAATGCAGTCCTTCTGCTAAAAATAGCTTATCATCCGCTGCATTATTTTATTTTTTAACACCATATATGATATTTTCTCAAACACATCAGCTTATCTATCAGAATGTCTTTTAGTTTTAAAGTCTGCATGAAATAAAAGTTGAGATTGTTCTTTTTTCCTTAGTGTGACGTATATCGGAGTAAAACAGCTTCTGAAATGGGGAAAAAATTTAAGGCGGGGCTTGATTTCGTCCTTTGGTAATTGATTGGATCGTTGGAAGATGGGCGTTTCTCAGTGATAGGTTGAAGCACCAGAGAGACAGACACTGACGCTCCTGACTCCTGACCAGAAGAGAAGATGAGCCCTACTTGTGATTTCGAGGGGAGGTTTACATTTTTTATTAATGATTATGAAGGCACATGATAAAAAAAACAAGATTTCGCTGTATTTGCCTGAGCAGTAGTTTGGGTGGCTCGCAAATGTATTAGATTTCTCTGATACATCAAATAAGTTAGCTTGACCAAAGTTGTGTAGCAGTTCTTCAGCAACAAAATTAGCATGTCTCCCTCAAACCATCTTAACTCTTGTAAGGGTTCTAGTTTTCCCCCAAGCTTCGATAGCTTCTTCCCAGAGTTCTGTCTGTGAGACAAATACCTAAAGACAAATGGCTAGAAACAAAAGATACTTTCAGGACCTCCTTCTGGAGACCCTGCCCTGTACTGTTTTTGTTTATGTTGCTAAGGGTTTTGCTCAGGCATACTGTCATGATCACCAGCTGGAGTGCCCATGAACTCCAGTAGAGGGCACTCCACCCCAGACTTGTGTCTTTGTTACCACTTCATTTGTGTCTTTGCTCTCTCGTTTATCACTATGGCAATGCATTGTCTCTTTACCCTCATCGTCTTTAAATCCTCCCAGTGTTTGCTGCAGAGTTTGTCCCTAGGAAACATTTCCTTGTGTTTGTTGTTTCCCGTCTATGTGTACAGATCTTTGCCTTGTTTTGGATTTTTGCCCTGCCCTGGATGCTGTTTACTGATCGACTGACCCGCCTGCTATCTGGATTATTCCTGTATATTGTCTTTGCCACACCCTGCATGTTTGGCCATAGTTTTTGATTAAAACTTGGAAATGGATCTGTCTTTGTCAGTCCCTTCTGTTACACAGAACTGTTGGATGAAGTGGTCATAGAGTCAACGCAGGTAATGTTTGACAATGTAGGGTGGATGTTAGGGGATCACGAAAGAAAAATGGAAATGAGATTAAACTGTCAAACACTAGTGCCGCTGTTCACCCGCAGAAATGGTATCTCCTCAAAGTTTTCATCATCATCGTCTGTCTCTCTGTTACCTGTAAAAAAACAGAAAAGTTGAACAATGATAATTTGTTAAACACTGGGAAACAAACTTTACATTAAATCATTTTGTATTTTATTATAAAATCGAATCAGCCAGGAATTGATTGCAGTATTCATATTTAACTACTAAAGATTGATTTAGTGGAACGTTGTGTGAATTTTACAGCATCTGGTTTAAATAAGATCACATTATGTAAGGAATAATTGACGACGGGTCGTTGAATTTTTAACGGCCCGCCGCTTCGCGTCGTGACTGCATCACCACCTTGGGTGTGCATTATTTTTCTAATAATTTAACGGTCCGGAGTCAATTACTCCGCTTATACTACGGTTGCCACACCTCAAGAAATCTATCAGATGATAAATTTCGTCCGGTTTTTCTACTTATATCGCTATTGTGAGTAGGATTATTTCTTCCGCATCTCATCCAACGACTCTTTTGC
>JAUCNO010001758.1:8315066-8336123 GCA_032353835.1 Enteromius viviparus
GATTTAAGAAAAAATTAAATCGTCTTAAAATGCAAATTCGAATTAATCTAAAAAATCGAAAAAATCGCCCAGCCCTACATACACTTGTGCTTATGCTCCAAAACATATTTCTAAATCATACCAACCCCTTTCTTTTGAAAGGCAGTGTACATGCAAAGCACAGCTCTTCAACAGAGTTACAGACAGATATTGAATAAATAAATATCCCAACTCAAACTCTTTATTCTACAAAAACGATTGTAGTCCTCAAAACCTGCAGGCTATGCATAAAAATGGGAACACTGCTTACAGCAAGTGATTTGAAGTTCGGAAATAATTGTCTTGAAATTGAGTGAAAGCTGTGCTTTGATGGCTGAAGCAGCACCGCTTCAAAAGGTGATGAACTGAGAGACGTTCAGAAGCAACGCAACTGCTCAGAGAGGGTTGTAGGATGCTGCTGATACATGGTGTCCTAACCAGATTTGCTAAAGCAACACAGCTTTCTTATTCATATTTATTCAGTATGTATTACATTTAATACTTATAGGCCCAGTTTCAGAAACAGAGCTTAGCTTAAGCCAGGACTAGGCATTAGAAAGATAAATTAAGATATTTAAGCAACTTTTACAAAAATGCCTTATAAGAAAATATTACAGGCATATTACATCTTAACACAGAACAACTGACATGTTTTAAGATATGTCAGAGCAAGATATTTTCATCTGACAGCTCAAACATGCCATTTAGTCTGGGACTAGCTTAAGCCTTGTCTGTGAAACTGGGAGATAGTGTTTTTAATTAAATTTAACATATAGATAGAAAGATAGACAGCTAGATATTAACTAGTTGGGTGTTGTTGGACTGTGAAGTATTATTTGACCTACAAAACAGGATATAGCAAAGAGAACAATAAAAGACATGTCAAAGCGATTTCAGTTTAGAAGATGAAAGTGTAAGGCAGAGTATAGAGACTTGATGTGCTGTGAAATAGCTACAAAGGTTTTTTATTCATTCACTAATTTAATTTATTAACTTTGTACAAAGTAGGCCAGTTTTAAATGGCATCTCTTTGCTTCTACCATTAACTTCGATGATTGACTCCGTGTTGGCGGAGGTTCTGCCGAGTGTTAATCAAGCCTGTGTTCCACAGAAGCAACTACTGATTCGCTTTGACTGGCGTATAAAAACCTGAAAAGCATCCTCTCCAATCAGCCCTGAGTGTAGACACCTGGACTAAATAAACCACCTGAAAAGAATAAGCTCTTCCATTTATAAACAGTCATAAATAAGCAGGTTTCATGCTGGTGCATCACAAGGCCACACGGCAATTATGAAGGTGACTGAACATAAAAACCATTGAGAGTTCAAACGCAGTTGGAGCATAAAAGATTCAAGTTGTCCCACCTCTGACTCATAATACCCTGCATGAGTCACAGACCATCACTTGAGCCAGCATGTCTGGTATAAGCATCAAAATGCCAAGACCAACCACATCCACAGAAATGGGTCAAAATTAGGGTGGATAAAATTAACTGAACCTTTGGTGGGATAACTGTTTCTGTACTCATTCCTTAAATCAGACCAAAATTGTGACTGCTGATGCTTTCAAAACTTTTGCTCCAAAATGTGACCTATCAAGAAGAAAACTGACAACATTTGCTCTTTCAAGTGGGAATCACCATACGTTCTTATTATTATGACACATAATATTCATGATATGATATTACTAAGTATTGCCATAACATATTGCAACTTATTACTTTTTTAACTGCAGAATATCCCCAAAGGACAATTTTCTCCACATCTGTTTATCCAATAAGATAAAGTTCTCATTTATTTTTCTTGTTGCAAAATGGGATTTTTAAGCAGACAGATTAATCAACAATGTCATAAAAAATCTGTCAAAACTGTTTGGTGTGAAAGAACATCTTTTTTTCCCCTTCAGTTCCAAAAGGTTTTTCTTTTAGGGTTTTTAACAATGTATAAATTTATTCAGAAATAAAAGGAAGCATTACAGTAAATTGATCAAAAGTGACTTTTACATTGTAAAAAAAAAAGTCCTATATGCTATAACATATGCTAAGTTGTTCTTTTCCATTTTGTGCTAATAATAAAATAAAATTTAAAAAGATGTATTATGGTATCCACATCATATTAAACGGCACACCTTTTAAAAATAAACCATTTTCTTGAGCACCAAACCAACATATTAGATTGCTTTTTGAAGGATCACGTGACAATGGCTAAATAAAATAAATTTAAAATACAAAACAGCTATTTTAAAATGCAACTATATTTCATCATTATGAAATGCTGCATGAAAATACTGTTTACTGTACTGTAATTATAAACTGTTTTTGCATCTAGAACATGAACCAAGAAGTGTCATTTAAATGCAGAAGATAAATCACTGTTTTCCATTGGTACTAATAAGCACGTAGGTACAGTTCTTTTTCAAAAGCCATCTCCCTCACTAAAGTGTAAATTCCTCTGTTTTACGCTGTCAAGCTCAAACACTCTGGCTCCGCTGGTAGCTGACCTTCTGAAACAGACCATATCAACCCCTGCCTCCTGCGGGAGAGCTGAGCATGCTAATAAGCACGGAGCATTATGCCAATTAAAATCGGACAGCGACCTCAGCAAGTGCTAACAACCGATCATAGTCAGATCTGAAGCTAATTGGCTTGAAGGGAGACAGTGGCTGGACACTAAAAGGTGAGAGTGCCAATCAAAAACCCCAACCCTGTCACCATCTCAATACAAAGACAGTAAACACAGCGAATCCCCTCGGACGTCACCTCTGCACATGACTGGGAGAGCAGCATCACAGACCTTTATCTGGCTTTGAGGAAAATTACCAACTACATGAATAATAACCTTAACTCTAAGGCACTGCATTAAATCAACAGTTATATTTATATATACATGGCTCCAAAGGTTATTTGGATTGTAGTCATTGCATAAAAGAATAATAATAATAATTAAAATAATTAAAATAAAATAAAAAACACTAAAGACAGGCACAGTTTTTTAACAAAAAAATTAATTCCTTTTTTATTAAAATTATGAAGAGAAAAAAACAAGCTAAATTGCTGATATATATATATATATATATACACATATTATTATTACAATTATTTTATTATTATTATATTTATATTAATTTCATTGTTTTAGATTATATCAACAACAACAAAATCTATGTTTAATGTAAGTGTCCAACTATGCTGTGGACTAACAATTATTAGAAATAGCAATTACATTTATCACACTTTAATAATAATAAGATTAATGTTTCTGATTTTGAGTATACTGTCAAGCCACAGTACACAAAAAGCAACACTTTAATTAAATAATTATTTTTATTACTTTCAAAACAACTGCATTTCTACCAGTGTGGTGTAAGTATGCTGAGCATCTGACATTTAACCTGTAGGCTTGTTTTGGACCATTTCTGCTGCAAGTTATGTTCCTTACCCTGAACTACGAGCGCCATCTAGTGTTAAGGGATCCACATGGCTGATTAAAAAAAAAAAAAAAAAAAATACCACCACTTTAAGCCAAGCCAAGTAACCTAATGTATCAGTTTATGCAGCACCGAGGACACCCTTTATGTTGCACTTGCTTTTTGGTTAAGCAGCTCAAACATCCAGAAAATTAAAAAAAGAAAAAGAAAATTCAGTTCTGCCATCTTTTTATTACCATCACATCTTTTAAGTATTTAACTTCTTTCGCAGAACACAGCCCTTGGTTTAAAGCCATCTACTTTAATTATATGAAAGAGAAAAGCTCAGACATTCCACTAAATTTCTCCTTTTGTGCTTCATGGAAGAAGTAAATGATATGGTTCAGAACAACTTTAGGGTGAGCAAACGATGACAGAATTTTCATTTTGGGAGAACTTAACCTTTAATTTAGCTTTGTGGAAAAGAAACATATAATTTTATGTATAATTTTATGTCACTTCTCTTTTTTCATTTAAAAAGTCAGAAGTCAAGTACCACATGGATAAAAGCATGGAAGGTAATAATAATAATAATAATAATAATAATAATAATAATAATAATAATAATAGGTAAGCTGGTAAGCTAATTTAAAGCCAATAATACTGTCTGTAAAACTCCACTTTCAGCCTGTCGCTCAGTTTTTTGTGTTTTTTTTACCCACATTACTCACATTTTGTCTGAGTCATGTCACCAAATTGTTTCAATTGGTCCTGTGTTGAATGCAGAAGCATGTGACTGAAATGTTTCATATTTTCCTTTTCCAATTTTAAGGTATGAGAACATGCACTCAACTCAGTGTTTGTCCAGTAAGGTCTAATCTCGTTAGGTACACAAACATGGGTAGAAATAATAAATACATCTGAAACAGATTATTAATAAAATTATAGAGTGAGGGCATTTTTTTGCATTGACTGTCGATTGGATACAGACGGATCTGAATGTGAGCTTGCAGGAGATTTTAAATAAGGGGTGGGGTTTACTTGAACAAAAAGGATTGGAAAAGTCTGGCATAAATCGCAAGAGAGAAGACTGTCATTTCACTGTTATGATATTTTAAATAAAAAGGTCAAATAATAAACATATTTATTTAAGTAATTACGTCATTTAAGATCGACAACATGCATTTTCATTTAATGGTTTCCTTGTTTTGTTTTTGATTACTAAATGGATACCTTACATCAATTGATCAACTGAGCTAATCACACATGTACTTCACTCATATCACAAAAAAACATACGATATTAATAAAAAATAAAGTTTCATTTGAAATATTAAATTGATTTGTGACATTACAGATGCATTTACATTGACGCATTCATTTTGATTGTTTGGACAAACAGAATTTGGATGGCTACATTAACACCCAATATTACTATATTTTAACCGGCAATGCTGGGTAGATTATTTGAAATTGATTATAAAAATTGTAATGATGTTTGTTACTAATTCCAAATTACATGACAAAAATTGTAGTTATCATGGTAATACGGCAATGTTAGCATTATATATTTTAGGCAATATGATTGAATCTATTAGCCACTATTTTGGTACTTTTGCATTACATTTAAACTCATTTACATAATTATCCAATCATTCAAATAAATAAATACATTTAAAGTGATTTTAAAACAAGAAACAATTAAGAAATAAAACACTTACTAAAGAAGTTTCGTTTACCTGCATGTCATGTGACCATTAACCCATGTCAGAGAACCATGAAGATACAAACATATTATTTTACCTATTACTTTAAAATCTCACTAAATCATCATTCAAATAATAATTAATGTGTTAACCAGTGGTTGATACAATGCTGAAGTGTTAAGAGAAAAAAACAGTTACACTAATTACACATGCTTAATTTTTGGAATCTACTTCATCCAGATTGCATGTTTTTAGTTAGTTTTTTATTTATTATTATATATTATTGCTGGTATAAGCTGGTGCATGCATAAAAATATTTGTGGGTCAGTTTCTGCCTTTATAAATCCAGACTTGTTTTTCACTTTTGACATTTGATGAAATCCATGGAATTTAGGTTCTCTAATCAGATTACTTTCAAATCAAATCTTTTTTTTTGTCCCAATTATAATTCAGGAGACTAATCACAGGTCACAATTAAAAATAAATGTGCATACAAAACAGAAAAAAACAAAACAAGTGAATGTTAATGCAGCTCTCACCAGCAAGATATTATGCAATCCCCACCTGCTTCATTTCACAAGAGAAAAAAAAGGTATGGCTAAATATATGGGAACAAAGAGAGCTCTTACTTTGCAAGCCAGCAATTCTATTTGGCACTGACTACTAAGTTGCACAAAATAAAATAGAAGTTACCACAACCTCATAATACGGATGAACTATATTACTGCACAACTGCTGCATTGACACTATATAGCCATGGATCAGTGCAGAAATGTTAATGACACCCATTCAGGGAGACTAATAGCATGGCCTGTTTTCACCTATTATCTGCTGAGACATCTGACATATTTTGCATGTAGTTATTTTGCTTTCAGCTGAGCAGGCCCAATTCAATCCATCCTCTTCTTAGGAGGTGTGCATGCATGAAGAGCATCATAAAACATTCCATACCAAGTAGCTCCTCCACGAGCTCCATGTTCACCTCTGAATCATTGAAACAGCGTGTTATCCTAATGCATTGGTTTTATACACTAAAAAGTGGTGTACAATAATAACAGACATGAAACATAACATTGACTTAGGTATTACAGCAGACTTTGCTTTACACTGTGGCCATGAAGTTATTTAATGGAAGCACCTCAGTGAGTCAGTCTTAAAATCCAGATCATACATTTAAAATATGACTATAATTACGTTTGAGGCTTGATTGCCGTTATGTTGCTGTTTTGCAAAATAACAATGACACCTGTAACAAGAACCCTTAATTTGTTATACTAAAAGTATCATGTTACTGGTAATTTTTGGAATTCGTTGCAACAAACATTTAGTAGCATGGTGTAGCACCATGGTATTACCATCTGTTATCATTACTGTACCATGCATGGCATACCAACTTCTCAAGTTTTGGGACAAAGCAGTTGAGTTATGAATTATGGTTTTACGACAGGTGGATTTAGGGATTGTGAGCGATAACTTGACGTCATTATTTCGGGGGGAAATTCAAATGAAAAGGAAAAAAAAGGTAATTTAAATGATTGTGTGCGTTCTAAAAAAGAACGTTATATACTTAATTTCGAATTTAAAGAGGAAACGTTGTTTTGAAGACAATGAGAGGTGTTAACGAATGACTGAATCAGAAAAAAGACGAGTTACTGACCTGATTGGGGTCATCGTAAAACACACCGACAGACGACAACTTTGGTCCGATACTGCAGCTCTCCGTGAAAGCGGCTCCGCTGGCCTTGTACGATCCTTTTTTGAACTTGTATGCAATCGTGATGTTTTTCACCGGAGGAGATCCCGTCCGAATCACGACTTCAGAAAAAAGCCCGGTGTAAAAAACGAAGCCCACCAGAGTTAAGGTGAGGCAAATAACCAAAAACAGAATCAGCAGTAAAATGACAAAGTCAGACATGTTTGCCCGGCTGTTAGAAAATCAAGCACAAAAACGCTCGCTGTGTATGAATAGTTGTCAGCTGCTGTGATGGCACACACAAAATCAATCCTTCCGCTTTCCGAACAGGCCTATTTGCATCCGTGTCGCTCTACAGATGGTACATTTAACGTTACAGTATCTATGCTTTACTGCAGGTCAGTTTACACCCGTCTTTTAGTTTTGTTATTGACACAGCTGAGCGTTTGTTTATCCTCTGCACAGAAACACTGTACGCATTGCTTCCTGGATGCACCATGTGACTGTGACTCAGAGGGTTGCCTTGAAACGAGCCAACCAAACAATGATGGAAAGACTGATTCATTTCCGCGAATCGGTTCTTTCGAACAGCTCGATTCTGACAAATGATTCAGTGATGCTCAGCGCTGTCAAATGTTGTTTTTAAAAGTTTTTTTTTTGCAATTAAGGTTTAATAATATCAACAATTCGTTCATAGAGTCAAATATTGGACAAGAACATGAAAAAAATTTAAGTCAATTGACAAATGTATTATTACCATTTATATTTGCATTTAATATGAAAACAAATATCAATTTGACAATTCACTAAACAAATAAACAATTCACATATTAAAACATTTAAATACAATTAGAGCTGTTCTAGAAAACAACTTGATTATAGTTAACTGAACATCAAAATCTTTACCATTTAGTATAAGATAACTAATCCCACAACTAATTTGATGCAATGATAAATCAACAATAGTGTACTGATCATGTTCACATATATAATAATCTTGGCTTTACTTCAGTCTGATTCATCTGCTTCTTCCTGACCATTGTTCCTCTCATCAGACTCACTCTCCTGTGTCAAAACAGACTGAATTAAGCATCACAAAGTGAAAGACATTTTAAAATCTCTCATAAAAAATCTGAGGAAATTAATGAGAAAATATGCAAAGCAACACTTATTACAGGCTTTTAAAGGCAATTATAACCATATGACACTGCATGATAACAAAATACTGCTGCTGAGCAGGTGGTGACTATGCTAATGTAATATGAGAAATGAATTGAAATATAAAAAGTAATACAACTATTAATCATCTGACTTATACAAATGATCTTTCATGTGTGTATTTAACAATGATGTCTGTGAGACCACTGTATCATGAATATTAATAGGAAATCATAGTATGTTATAATGCCAGAAGTAAGGTATTCAGATAATTCTGGAGGATTTTCAAAATAAGAATCCATGCATGCCATTTTATCTTTGTGCAACAGAAAGGTGACAAAACTTAAACTAAACTGGAAAAAACCTTAAACTGAGTAAAATTGAGAGTAAAAGATTCCTGTTTTAAAAATATGCTGTTCTTAATATTTTGCCCCCAAAATTATTAAGCACTGATCATAATAATAAATGTTTCCTGAATACCCAATCAGCACATTAAAAGGCTTTCTGAAGGATCATTTGACATTGGAGTCTGAAGTAATGGCTTCTGAAAATTCAGTTTTACCATTGCAGGAATAAATAACATTTTAAAATATATATAAAAATATTATTTCTTATTCTAATCATATTTGGCAATATTACTGTTTTTACTGTATTTTCAGTAATGCAGTCCTGTTGATCATGAGTCTTTTTTCTTAAAATTCTAACTATTCAACATGACCATAAAATTGTAGTAATAACGAATTAAGAAAAATCTATTTAGCAACAGGCTAACATCTGATCAGACTATAAGTCTGCAGCTTAACGTCAGCCGGTAAATCATTATACCTCCTCTTCACTCTGCAGCTGGGAAGACTCTTCTTCCTCTTCATCAACCGCCTGTGACCTTTGTGAGAGAATTTCTTCACCCTGAAAAGCAAAGAAAGAAATAAAAACATTTAACATCACTGGATGTTATATCAATAAATGCTACATAGAATACCTTTAAGTCTCTGTTCTTCAGGTTCCCCAGCCAGAAGGCTTCCTGGCAATGGTTAAGAGTGAGCATGGCTTTCACACGATACACAAACTGCTCCAGATTTTTCTTCAAGGCTGGAACGTGATTGGTCAGCCCTGTATCTTGCCTAATCTGTGAACCGCAAAACAGCGATGCTAAAAATAATAATTACATTGGATTATGTTTTACTAATTATTTTAACATAAATTAACAACAATGTATTTAGTGGTTTTCTATTATTAAGCCCACTCTTGCTCCACAGTCCACTATGCACTGCACCTTTGAGTGGCCACACATGTGGTGGAGTTGTCTAGTACTGAGCTGGAAGGTCTTCAGCAAACTCTGGACATCCTCCTGAGAAAATCACATGCAATGATTAAAATCTGATGTTACTAAACAGATCCTTTTTGCTCGAGATACAACGAATGAGACAGAAATACCTTATGTTTTTTAAAGCTATAATCAAGCAGAGGCATTCCAAGTTTGAGGAAGGACTCCAGAAATAGACGACCATACTGATCAAAAACAAAGAAAAAGCATGTGCTGAATGACATTATCTTCATAAACATGCCTTCATACTGTACCTATGTGAAAATGCTTCTTACCTTTAAACACACAGTGAGTACAGGTCTGCTGTCAAACATCTGTGCCATAGAAAACAGAAGAATATGCTGCTTACAGAGCTATAAATGTGATGTGCACACTTGGGAGAACAAGAAAGATGTGAAGGCCTCTGTACCTTGACCAGGTTTATGAGGATGTGGAAGTCACGCACAGCCAGATTCCATGTTAAGAGCTTCTCGCTCTGCACCTGAATAGATTAAAGTCATAAATTTAAGACACACTTTCCTTAGACTTGCTGTTGGTACCCAAAGAATAATAAAATAATATACACCAACACAACAAACTCGCACCTCTTGATTATCGGTCTGTTTGCTGGGAGGAATCTTCCGCACAGCTCTCTCCAGCTCTGCCATCATGCTCTTGTAGTACACCAGGAACGTCTGCCTGCAGTGTCAAGCAAAGCACACATTTATACATGTATAACACAGCTCTGTGTAATACCTGATTCTGATTGGTCAAATTCTATGCTGACTTGTCAAATATTTTGGTATTAATGTGTCATGTACTTATTACTTTGATATAGCAGCCTGCTGTACCTGTTGAGAGTTGGCCAGCTGCGAGAGCTGGCATCTTTAGCAGCATTCAACAGTTCTGGAACCCCTTCAGCTGCTATTTCCTCCACCGCCTTCAGAACATCATCAGTGTGCTCCAGATAAATTCTACAGCAAGAAAAGCAAAAATCCTCAGATATGCACAATAATATTAAAGGATGGCATTTCAGTTCAAGTTGTTTTATTCTTGCATGTAACACTCTTTTGAGTATGTTAATTAGGGCAAATTTTGGATAGGCCTGTTCAAAGTTTAGAGTAGGTAAGATTTGAAGTCTCTTACGTTCACTGATACTACTGTACATTGGTTTGCTCAAATAGAGTAAAAATAGTCATATTGTGAAATATTATTACAATTTAAATTAACTATCGATTTGAATGTATTTAAAAATATCAAAGCTGAATTTTTAGCAGCCGTTACTGGTGTCACATGATCCCTTAGAAAAATTTAATTTAGCTATGATTAAGATTTGGTATAATTTTCAGCAAACCTGAGAATAGGCTTTCCAAGATGACATTCCCTCTAAACATTAAATATTTAGGCTATGTGATGTTATAAATCTTTAATATTTCAATTAGAAAAAGAATATACTGTTGTAATAATTATATTAGAGTTGGAAGATCAGTATGAATATTTTTCATTTATTGAATATATACAGTATGAATATTTTAAATTTATTTAATTCTGTTTTTTTGTATAATGCAGGAAATTTGACTGTTTCTAACATCAAGTGAGAATTAATGGATGCCACGAGACTTATTTAAATCATTTTATAGATTTACTTCTCTCTTCTATCTAACAGAATCTCATATCCAATCCCCATATCAATTCAGTGTTATTTTAATAAATAGTACTATTTATATACTATTACGGAACTGAAACATGATATCTGTGCCTTTGTCATTTTTACATATTTTTTGGCAAATATTTCTAAATTTCAGTTCAGTTCAAGCTTTGATTTACTCTTCATTCAGCTCATTTGAATCGCTGAAAAGTATTTTTAGTGACAATAAACAATAACAATGCACCTCTATGACTCCTGGAACTGAATGGGAACTTAAGCATTAACTCACAACATACCCGAGCAGAGTCTGAAGAGCTTCATTGTATTTGTTTCCTCGCTCTTTTTCTCCACTCGCTGTAACCCACTCTTGACAAAGGAAATGCCTCGTGAGGGATGCTGGGGGGAAACGATAGCACTCAGTATAAATGTATTACAGAGAGCATCAATTATTATACATCTTACAATACTGTAAACGCACTGATCTGTTCTCTGTAAGTCCTGTGGTTTGCTCCTCCATACTGGGACAGCACAATGAGCAGCTGGGTCAGACACAAGGCAGTGTTCAGGCTGGGCACTGTGCTTCGGAAGTTCTGCAGATACTCAAAAGCGTGCCTGAGAATATAAAACACCATGCAGAGATGGTTACATTGAAAATTGTCTACTAACAGCAAGTATGTGCACTGATGCTCTCACCTGCTGAGCTGATCCAGAGTCAAATCTGTCTCGTCCTCCTTCAGTCGGTCAGCCAGGACACCTAGAGCGCTCTTCAGCAGAGCACGATGCTCTGGACCAGAAAATCCAGCCCTGAATGAACCACAGGTGATTGATGATGGTCAGAACCATCCGAAGTTTTCTGAAAAATCAACTAATGGCTTACTATTCCGTGCTCACCAGCTGAACGTAGTATGTAGCACTTGCAGCAGGAGATGATAGGCTGAACACATGAGCTGCTGTTCCTTCACGTCCACACCAGGAGCATCAACAACACCCTGATGCTCAGAGAGCAGAGTCTGGGACAAACCAAACGTGACAGCCAGCATGAGTAATGAACATGTTTACAAGGCTATAAACAGAAACACATGTGTACCTGGAAGTGATTGTGGCAGTTCTCCAGGTGCGTGCAAAGTGTGGGCAACAGTTCGATGCAGCAGGTGGCGATCTCTTTGGCATTTTTCTGCTGCAAGTGAGCAAAGCCCACTGCTCTGTCCGTCTTACTCTAGAGAAAACATTTCAGTACCATATTGATTGCCAGATGATTGGAGATTTTTTGTAATTCATATGTAATTTATGGAATGCATATTTTACCTTTCGATTACTTTTGCGGTCATATTTTGTTAGAATTAAAAACATTATTAATCCATCAAAAAGCACTTAATAAAACACAGATACCAATTACCCTGTTATTAAATCAAACTATAAAAGTATAATGATACCAAAATAAAGTGATTTAATACTACAATATAATAATGAATATTTTGAAATTTACTTATTAATCTTGGACTATTTAATTACATTATAATAATGTTATTAACTTGATGATTTCACTGTAAAGCACTAAAAATTTATGTTTCTGTGATTTGCTAAATGTTACATTAAAATGAATCATTTTTGTTTTCAGGTTTTTGTTTTATTTTTGATCATTTAGATAAAATAATACCTGATAAGTTGATTGAAATACTGCTTAGCATTGTCAAGTAACATTTTTGACAGGTTCAGTAATGTGTTTTCATACTTTAAGAAATGGAGCCTTTTTGGCTGGTGCAGAAGCCAAACTGAAGTCCAGTTTACGCCACATGTCCTCCAGCAGGAAAAGCAACTCTGCAGGGCCCAACTGCACTTCCTCCGTTAACTACAGACAAAACAGCACTTATTTAATTAAAGTATGTACTTTTATGTACAATCAAGCACCAAACAGGCTTCATTTACCTTACTATGTAGCTCAGTGTCCAACAGAGTCCGGGACAGAAGGCCACACTGAAGCACACTCAGAGCTTCAACATCAAGTTCTCTGAAGAAGGGCCAGTACGAGGACAGACTGACTCCTGATTTGGCATCCTTTTCTTTCTCCTTCTCGCTCTCTTTCTCTGGATGGTCCTGCCACAACAAACAATTGTCAGTTGTTGTAACAGTTTAAAATCCATCTGACACCATAGTAAAAATGCTCTCTTGTATTACACAAAATATTCTTAATCTCAAACAATACGGTGTTACAGTCCAATGTACCAGATGTTTATACAAATGACTGTTGAAATAAATATGGAGATAAATACCTGTTGGGAATCCTCTGCCTCTGTGGCTCCCTCCAGCTGTGATTTGTCTCCTGAGGAGTTCTTACTCGCTGAAGCCTTCCTCTTTCTCCCAGATGACTCTATACACACACACACACACAAACAGTGAAGAAGTGACCCTATCTATAACACAAATCAGCTTGCAGACTTCTCCAGCACATTTACCCTTCTTCCCTTTCTTTGGCAGAGCACTTGAAGAAGAGGGTATCATCCCTTCAGCAGTCTCTCCATCAAAGTTAGCCTGAGGAGGAGTGTAGCCCGGTGTAGCTAACACAATAAAACAATGTTTGCAGAGAAAATAAATATAGGTAATGCAATTAATGTTTTCATAAATAAGCAAACACACACACACACACACACAGATATATATATATATATATATATATATATTAGTGCTGTCAAATATTTAATTGCATCTAGAATTAGGGTTTTTGTTTACTTAATTTATGTGTGTATGGTGTATATTTATCATGTCTATATACATACACATACTCTGAAAATATCTACATGTATATATTTACATTTATATTACAGATAAATATAATATATACACAATATTTTCTTTTTAAATATATGCATGTATGCGCATGTATTTATATGCTCCTTATTAAAAATGAAATTGAATATTGTAGTAGTTAAAAAAATGTGTTATTATATACTTTTTTTTAGCTTATAAGTTTTTTTTTTTTTAGTTTAGAAAGATGAGAGTCTCCACAATTTCTTCAGAAAGCACAGATCGTGTCTTCAACACACAGGCCGCTGTTGTGCTTCAGTTAAAGAAGGTCACAATCTTTCTGTTCTTTACTAGGAGCGCTAGGAGGGCTCAATAACATTTAGCATTTTCTTAAAACCCGCGAATGTATCGATCGCTGTTACCGCTATTATAGAATCTGTTGGAAATGACTTTTTGTCTGTTTTGGGGTGGTAGGAGCAGACAGCACACTGCCTGTCCAGTCGTTTGCGACTAAATACAAAGGCATTAGTCTGAATCGTTCGGTTTCGAACAAGTACCGAACCGAAATCCTCATACCAAACGGTTTAATACGAATACGCATATCGTTACACCCCTAATACATATACATACACACACACACACACACACACAAACACATTTTATATATACAATTTATAAACACACACACACAGGGGAAGAAGATTGTCGCACTGGTACCTGCTAAGCATGTCTGCAGTAAACTCTGAAGATAAGTGATATTCTGAATACGAGTTACAACCTTCATTTTCATCTCAGGATCATTCTGCTTGCAAAAAGCATTCACCATCTGCATTTATAAAACAGACATGCATACTGCACATATTAGAATATATAAATGATTATTTAACATCAAAAAACACATTCCAAATTACAAACTGTAGTTCCAGGATGAACTATTAAAGTGAATACTTTAAAAAGGCACAACAATTCAAACTTGAATCAGTGATGATTGTAAAATCATTCTGAGTTTAGTACTATGCTGTACTGAAGAGATGTACTAACCTCTCTGAACCAGTTGATGGTGTAAAAGAGCAGAGAACAGAGGAACTCTCTCTCAGCCTTAGACAGACTCTCCACCTTCTCCACCACCTCCATATCAGTCAGAATCAAAGGACAGCCTAGAACAGCACAAAACTCTCTTTTTTTAACCTTAAATACAAATAATTTTACAGTTTAGCAACACACTTATAATGGAGTAATTAAAGGCATATATTACATTTTCTTTTTTTACAGTGAACAAGACAAAACACAGTCTGCAGGTGTACGGTATCTGACCTAGCAGAGCATCAACCTCCTCCAGATCACCCTGGTGCTGCACCTCCTCACACAACCTCAGCAGACGGAAAAACGAGGACAGACACAAAGGAGACACGCGCCTGTGAGATTAAGAGAATCTTTCAGATTGCAACACTGCAGGGATTCAACTACTGACAATACTATTTTAACAATGTCCTTGATAAAATAAATAATACAGGCAGATCGCAGACTGCTATGCTGTGCCTGCTTGGCCAAATAGTTAAAGTCTGAATTGTGAAGTGCATATTACAGGCACAATTTTAGAAAACATTTTAACAAGTTGTACTTTGGTTAATAGTCAAACGACATGCAGGTAAACAAAACAATTGATAGTCAAAGTTTAGTTTTGACTTTCTATTTTAAATGCTACTTATTTACTTATTAGCTCTTCATCAACTCAACCCCCCCTGCAGATTCCAGTTTGGGAAACCTTGGTTCATATCAAGGAACATCATTTATGTTACACAAAAGCATCTTATTTTACAGTCTACAGTACGAGTATTGTCGAGTTCAGCATGGAGTATTCAGTAATGACCTCTCTTTCTTGACTCCAGCTGCTTTGGTCGTGTCTGTTTTATGCTGCTGGTCTTGAGCCATAAGTGGTAGTAGATTAATGGCAATTCCTCCTTGACTCTCATCCTCGTCCAAATTATACATCACAGAGGCAGGAAACATGAACGAGCTGAGAGACGCACACACACACACACACACACACACACACAAGAGGGGTCTTGAGAAAGTCAAAACATGACTTGAACTTAACAAGACACTGGAGCTTAAACCAATAAATGAAACAGCCGACTGCTTTGATTTGACAACAAACAAGCAGGTTGGAATGATTTAATGATTATACTACTCTTTATGAGCCCAGAATGTCTCACTCACCCTGATAAATCTGGTCCAAGGTCTACAACAAAGTCTTCCTGAAAATCCTCTAACACACTCTTCCCGATCCATGCCTAATGATGATAAAGTCATAATAGAGTTTAATATACTAACGTAACACACAGACCTTGTAGTCATGTAGAGATCTATCTGAATTCAATTACCTCAATTAAAGACATAGTTTACCCATTAAAATACAATATATATATATATATATACAGATACATACAATCAATTCTGTAAGAATTTACATCATCTCATTTCAAACTTATTTGGAGATAAAAAAAAAATATTTAAAAAATCTAATTTCTTAAAAAAAAATCAAAGAAAGGACAATAAAGGTTGTTTTAAAGTGCCTCTATTATAGATTTTTTTAAAGGACAGCTCTAAGTGAATGAAAACATTCTGCAAAGTTTTTAATTAGGGCTGTCAAAAATACACGTTAACGGCGTTAATTGTTTTTTGTCGTTAATTTTTTTAACGCATTGCACGCGTGCGCAGTGTGACAAATTATTTGTCAGTCTACTTTTGCTGTGCCACTTACACTGAATTAAAGTGACAGTGCGTTGTTCTTAATCTAAATTCAGGTGTAGCTGCAAATAGTGATTAATCTTGATTAACCCACTGAAAATCCTGATTAATTTGATAAAAAAAAGTATCATTTGACAGCCCTATTTTAAATCTGAAAGTGCACTCACAGTTAAGTGTCAGATTAGCATCACGCAAAGGAGGGGTTTGGAAAAATGTACCACAGAGTGAGCTGTTAAGGAGTTGCTGAGCAAGTAAGGTAAAAATAGATGTATATCTATTATCTAGATGTACAGATGTATATCTGTGTTTTTTGACTTTCATTTCCAATAATAGGGACACTTTAGGGGGTTATTTACAGTCAGTAACACACACACACACACACACACACACACACCTGCACTAGAGGGTCCAGTTTGCAGGTCTGCAGCAGGTTGGCCAGCTCATCGTAATAGAGAGCGGCAGCTTCAGGGGAACTCTCGCTGCATGAGCGTACCAGCTCCAACAGAGCCATCACCTACACACACAGAGACACTGATAACTAACATGGTACATGGGTCAGCAACAAGTAAGGAGTGAAAGTAGGCAACACATTTATAATGTTCCAAAACTTTCAATTTCAAATAAATGCCATTCTATTCTATTCATCAAACAATCCAGAACACGTATTATACTTACAACAAAGTATATTAATAAAATTTTACATTAATAGTAAAAGATCTTGAGCACTAAATTAGAATATTATAATGATTTCTAAAGAATCATATGACACTAATGACTGCATTTTAAATTTAAATGTATTGCTGCTTTCTATTGTATCCACTCAAACCATTAGATCATTTTACTTACCTGTCTGTGTGTCTCTTTGGGCAGTGTGCCACCCTGAGAGCCTTCTGGTTTATTTCTACAAGACCAAAAAGAGCAAAGACCAAAGATCACAATCCTACTAAGGGCGTGTAACCAAAACAAACCTGTGATGCACCAGCAGAGAGAGTACCTGCAGGCCCCCATACTGCCCACCATCATGACTGCACCAATAATACCAATACGCTTGTACTTGGGCACTGTGCTGGACAGCTGCTTACGGATAACGATGTGCATGTCATCCTGGGGAAGGACATGTAGAGATTTTACAGAATTTTCATTTTTGCATCAGCCATTCCATTACCTGAAAAAATTACAACTACACCTTTAAGATGCAGTGTGATTCCCACCTGGATGTGTCCTCCATGCTGCTCCTGTCCAAACGCCAGGCGGCTGAGTAGGTGGAAGAGTCGTCTGATCTGCTGAGAGCTCAGGTTGTCCATGTAGTCCAGAATACCCTGCCAAAATACACACCATCAAACATCATAATGTTCTTGAAAAAACCCAAACAATTCCTCCAAAATTGCTTGAATAAAAAATAAGAGCAAACCAAAAAATATTTTGATTTAGACTGATTCAATCTAACTTTATAAAAGAACTGACTGAAAGTTTACTTTCAAATAGACGAAGGCAGGCGCTATTTATACCTTAACAAAAACAGTGAACTGGCTCATTTCTGCAGGCTTCTGAGATACCAGCTCACAGAGCAGCTCGAGTGCCACATCCACCTCACCACTCACACCACTGCACGCGTGTGTGACCAGAGAGCCAACCACCTCCTACAAACAAACACACATATAATGGACATTTAAATAAATGTTAGAGCACATCTTTGTTGTGAGCTGGTATTAAGAGGTATTTCTTACCTGCTGACAATATGAGTCAAAGGCAGTGAATGCCTGTTTGTATATGTGACCTCCAAAGGGCACCACACAGCAATCAGGAGAACGTAAGAGTCCCTGAGCTAGAGCCAGAATTGATGGGAAATAACCCCGCATCACCTGTATGAAACATTTATACCATACTTGATATGTACAAGGGAAGTCAACACTTCAGGTAGCATAATTAGGGCTGTTTCTTTGTCATGAGCATGTGAACTAAAACAGACCTGAGCATGACCCTTAAAGGTCTTCTGCAAGAGGTTTTCCTGAATCAGACCTTTGCGAACTTTGACTTTAAGCACTCTCTCTGCCCCCCGCCGGCTGTGGTTTGCATTAGTGGAGTGAAGGATGAACAGCACCAATAGGTCAACCACCTGAGAGACACAACAAGTTATGATACTTCTTGCATTTTATATGATCGGTTATGAAATGTGTGAATGTAATGGGAGTCACATAAAAACATCAATCAAACCTTATGGTCATCTGACTCATCAACATTTTCTATTGCCTGAAATTCAAAAATTCAAACAGTAATTAAAAAAAAACTTGAGTTGCATGGAAATACCAAGTACCAAGTGCTTGAAGGCAGAAAGGAAAACAAAAAAGCTATAAGACTATATGAACCCACTTTTAGCCAAGCCTCTGAGATGGTCTTCTGAAATCGGATTGCTGACTTTATGACCTCCAAAACCAAAGCCACACTGTCCTGGCCAGTATTGCATGATGTGACCCTAGGCAGTGACATTAAAATCAAAAGACAGAACATGGCCAGCTGAAAATAATTCTGATTTGTCTACTAGGGAATAATCAGTCATATGGGTTTGGGAGGGAAAGATGAAAGCAAGTGAATGAAGAAAGAATTTGACCCGAAAGAAAGCAGGAAAAAGGCTGACCCTGACGTGGCTTTGCTTTTCATACGACTCTGGGAGGCCTGCAACACTGCTGGCAAAACACACTGCTCCAACTCCAGCTTTTTACGCAGGTCACACACCACCTGAGAAGGATGAAGGAACATTAGCATAAATACAGCTCTACAGGAAATTGATGCAAAATTGCCTACCAGAGAAAATTATTTTACTATGAACAGAAAATAAACAAAAGGTGTGTACAGGCCTGACCTCATTGGCATCAGACGCAGAGATGGAGTGTAAGAGGAACTTCACTACAACAGGAAGATCCTGTAACTGCACAGCAGAAAGAGTTCCCATTACTACCTCCCGCACCTGAAAGAGAGAAAGACACAGTATGCATCACAGTCTAAAAGGCAAAAAAAATAATCCTTTTATTCAACAAAGATACTTTAAAATGATAAAATGCATACATTTAAAAATACATGTGTTATTTTAAACTTCCTATTTATCAAATAGTTATCAGTTAATATTAAGAAGAATTGATGATAACAGGAAATGTTGAGCACTATATTAAATTGATATTTGGAAGATTATGTAACAATGAAATTGTTAAAGAAATTGAATAAAAAAGAAATTGCTGCTGAAAATTCAGCTTTGCCACCACAGGAATAATGTTGAAACAGACAGTTGTTATGTTAAATTGCAATAATATTTAATATTTTTCCTGTTTGATTAAAAAATTGCAGCATGAGTTACTTCTTTCAAAAACATTAAACCTAAACTTTTTTCTGTAAACAATTATTTAAATCAATAACACTGGGACCAAAACCTTTTTAGGGAAATTATTTGCATGTTTACAAGTACCTCAGTCAGTAACGCAGAGCTCAGATTTAAACTGGATAAAGCATCCAATATAGGCACAGGGAGTTGAGTGTTTTGCTGAAGAAAGCCACTGCACAGGGGAGCAGACACAAACACAGACTAACTTATAACAATATACATGATGATAATTGGCACCTACATTATAGTTACTCTACATTACCATCACAGCCAGCCATAATTACTAAACCAAGCATAGGTTAAAACAACACAACTTTAATTGTATGTATTGGGAAATGGCACAAATAAATAACAGGCTCAGCTACTGCTGACGTACTTTAGCTCTTTGGCCATGTCTGCATGCTGGGAATCCTCCAGGATTTCAGGCAGGCTGGTAATAATGTCCCGCTGGATCTCCACCGGAGCCACAGACACCATCTGCATCAGCTTACTGCTCAAATCCTACACATACACAGCAGTTATATCAATCAGACATTGTCACAAACATTTATGTCTGCTACAAAGAAACTATTAGCAATTTTGATGTTCACTGGGACATTTTCATTATGTAGGATTGAGAGTATCAGAGGACTGTGTACCTTGCCATCTACAATTCGGTCCAGCCACTTCAACTGGTTTATTATGAGACGGGGAACGTTGAGGCCATCCTCACTCACACTTTAACAGAGCACATTTGCATCAATTATAAGTGAATGCTACAAATAATGTAATGTAATGAAAGTGATGTGTATAAAAAGTAATCAAAAAGAGATTTACCTCTCAAACATGAATTCTGGAAGCTTCTCAAACAAAGTGTTTATAACCTGGGTCTAAATTCAGAAAAAGGAAAACATTCCTCAAAATATTTTGGATGAAATAAAAACGCATAATTATTAGATGTAGTTAATTGTTTCAACAGAACGTGTAAAAAGGCTATATTAAAAATCTAAAAGCATCCTACCAATTAATTTTCATGACTTTATTGTCATCTATTCAGTAGATAATGTATACAGATGTTTTTAAAATCAAAATATAAAAATAGTAAATAGTCAAATATATGATAAATAATATATAAAGCATGATCTAAAATAATAATAATTATCTTAAACTAATATCAAAATATATAATTATTATATAGTAAAAACTAGGGCTGTCCCCGAATAGTCGAAGATTCGATGCATCGATATGCCGAGCCTGATTCGACCACCGATCTCACAGTCG
>JAUCNO010001758.1:8336223-8374739 GCA_032353835.1 Enteromius viviparus
AAGAAAATAAAAAAATACATATATATATATATATATATATATATATATATATATATATATATGTGTGTGTGTGTGTGTGTGTGTGTGTATACAGACCAGTCTAAATGTAGGAAAAGTAAAATAATTTTCTCTTGCTTTGTACATCAAACAGTAAAAACTGTTTTTACCCCCACCTCATCCCCTATCTGCACTATTGTTATCTTACTGTAACCTATTTATTGTATTGTAAATATACTTCTTACATGTTTGCACTGAATAGGAAGATGCTCTTAATCTCATTGTACATGTATATAATGTACATAGTATATGTGTACAGTGACAATAAAGACATTCTAATTCTAATAAGAGGTAAATATAGCAGTTATTTACCTGTAGCATCTCTATTCCAAGCAACAGGCGTACAAGACTTTCCTGGTAGGACCCGGAACTGATATTAGAGGGAAAAGAAGAAACAAATATAGCAACAAAACAACTGCATTAAACACTTCAATGGATTCTTTCAATGTTTCAGAAGAAAAAACAAGAACTAAAACATTACTTGGTATCTTGCTGTGAAGTGGATGATGGCACGCAAGGCAGGAGGCAGTTTCTGAATCTCCCTGGGTCTTCAATGTATGTTTCCAGTGCAGATATAAACTCCTGAATTATCTATAAACAGTCATTTAACAATCTAAGCAATTTCTTTGGTTGAAATGAAAAAAAGTAGTATAATGAGGTTTTTCTCACATTGGGAAATCTGGGATTCTTTCGCAGATGCAGCTGAAGCTGCTTTTGAAATATTACTTGGTCTACAGCTGTAAAAATAAATAAATAAATAAAATAACAATAATAATTTATCCATTCGTTGATTAAAAAAAAATACTTAACAGTTATATGTTTAAATATAAAAAGAATATTAGTTGACATTAACATGCATGTATGCATTGTGATTTCTCCTTTATTGCATGCAAAACATACTTTGTCATTTATTATCTTACCAATTTCATTAGCTGTACTGCCAGCTGTTAAAGTAACACCAGATTCCTTCAGAAACTGAACAAAAACTGAGTCCGGGTAGGAGTCCTGTACTGAAGACTTTGTTGGTCGTCCGGTGCTTTTGGTCTTTTTAGACTCTGGGCGAATGAAGAGGCCAAAAATAAATCTTTTTAATTTCACTAAATGTACATTCCAGATTTATTTTATACGTGACGTCATCAGGTACTTACTAGGGACGTCAAGTGTGGAATCGTCATCTACTGTGATGGATGAGCGCTTTTTTTTACGCATCATTTTTAACTCAGATTAGATCCGATCAGTTGGAAATGATAAACGACTGATATGATCTGTTGGGGTTACAATAACAATCAGCTATTTCAGAAATCTATGTACACAACTGACAGTTCAATACAGACAATCCTGGTTTAAAAAATGCTCTGAAGATGATAAACAATCATTTCACGCTGGTTTTCACGAAGAATTACATCTTCGACTAACTCAGCGAAATACCGTATTTGAGACAAAATGTGGTCAGAAGTGTTTACCTTAACCGTTGCTCCACGCGATGCTGATCTTAAACGTTTGTAATTTTAACGTGGTACTAATAAACGTAGACTTTAGCATGAAACGTTACTTTTCTTCAACAGGCTAAGGTCAGTCTGTCACAAAGCTTCCCGCGCCAGTGTTTAGTAAAATGTAGGGACCGTGGTAAAATTCTCATTTATATATTGACATTTAAATTGTTTTAGGACGTTACAGTAAATTTATCTATTATCTGTATCTGTCTGTATCTACGCAAAAATGCGAACGACGTCAAATAACACGTCATCAGACCTATATATAAGAAGATAACCTTTCTTGGCAATTAAGCATTACAAGGAATACTTTGATGACACTCCCTAATATTCTATAGGCGTGTATTAAAAGTCGACGTAGATCGTCTTGAAATGATTGGTCGCTGCATAGCACAACGCCCACAATTTTTAGTTTTATACAAGTGTCACTTTCCTAGATTCTGCATAAGTTACCTGCGATATAACGGTGTGGTACTAAACATGGCTGAAATAAAATCGTTTTATGACTTCACAACCAAAACCCTCACTGGCGAGGAGTTCAAGTTTTCTTCTTTACAGGGCAAGGTGGTCCTGATCGAGAATGTCGCTTCTCTTTGAGGAACGACCACCAGGGATTACACCCAGATGAACGAGCTCCACGAACGCTTCTCAGAGAAAGGGCTTGTGATTCTGGGAGTTCCCTGCAATCAGTTCGGCTATCAGGTAAGAGGACTTACAATAAACTCATTGTTTGATTCAATAGCCTTCACTGCCGAACAGGTGCCTGTGAAGCACTCGATCTGTCATCACCTGCTGGCTTACACCTGTTTTTTATTTATGTATGATAGTTCATCTGTATAAAATAGTAACACTTTTACTAATTTTTACTTCTACATTTTAAAGTCGTTAATTAACATTAGAAATAAATAAATATGTGGTTGCGGATTAGGAATTAAGATAATAATAATGGTAATAATAATACTTTTGTATATATAAATAACTAAATAAAAGTAGCTATAGTTAATTAAATGTAAGACTTACGTTTATTATAAAAATATAGTTAGCGCAGTATATGCGAAGAACTCAATAACCAGCATAAAAGGTGCTTTTATGTATTTAAAATTTACCAAATTTACTAACTAAATAAAAGACTTATAAATGTCTTGTTAATAGTGTATGTAAGAGACTTAACAACCAAAGTACACTCAATTATATTTTTCCACATATTTTAATAAAAAGTGACTGCATATGTGCATATTAAGCATTACTCTTGAAATGGCTTGTATTTTTATTATTATTATTTTAATAAAAATGACTATATTCTTAGTTTATGAGAGCCTCTCATACTTCACTGCCTTTATTAAATATTGTTTGGTAAAACATACAATGTTATTGCAAAACATTACTGAAATACCTGTTAAAATGTGTTCTATCAATCAATCTATCTATCTGTTCTTTGCTTTTTTAGGAAAACTGTACAAATGAAGAGATCCTTTCATCCTTAAAGTATGTCCGTCCTGGCAATGGCTTTGAACCTAAATTCCAGCTCTTGGAGAAGGTCGACGTGAACGGAAAAGCCGCCCACCCTCTCTTCGTCTTCCTCAAGGGGAAACTTCCATTCCCGAGCGATGAGCCAATGCCCTTCATGAACGACCCCAAATTTATTGTGTGGAGTCCCGTGTGCAGAAACGACATCGCTTGGAATTTCGAGAAGTTTCTCATTGGATCTGATGGAGTGCCATTCAAACGCTACAGCAGGAGATACCTGACCAGCAACATCGAGGGAGACATCAAGAAACTTCTCAGCATAGCCAAATAAAATGGTTTTGTGCTCAAAAGGGTGTCAAAATAAAGCAACATCCCAGCTTCTGCATTGCATACCTTGACCTATATGGGTCTCCAATGACAGATTGTGCTCTCATGTGCATGATGTTGCTGTGTTTGGACTTTTACTTCATGAAGGTGCTCCTGTAAACATGCTTTGTCTGTGGGGAGCATCTGATGCCGCGCAAAAGTCCTAACTCAACAGTTTCATTTAGTTCTTGTATGGCACAAAATGCAATTTGGACCAATAAATGTGTTTGTACCTGAGTCAAAAGAGTGTCTTTTTATTTAAACTTCAGCTAGTGTGGGAGGACGAGAACGCAGCTTTAGGGTTTTGTCTGTTGTGTAATACAGCACTGATCATCAGGTGCTTTGAAGAGATTCATTCTGTATTAATGAGTTCCAGTGGAAACTTATCTCTTGTGGGGGTGTGAGGCGGGAGTAGAGTTTCCCACTGCAGGTTCTAAGCCAAACATATTTGCATGCAGTCGCACTTACCTTCAAAATAAATACATGACTATTCATTTAAAAAAATGTAATTATAATTTACCAACAAATCAGCATGCTAAGATTATGATCATGAAAGATCATGTGACACCAGATTACTGGCTGCTGAAAAATCAGCTTGGGAATCACAAGAATACATTACATATTAAACACACAAATATTATACTATAGACATAAATATAAAAAAATATAAGCAGTTTTGTAATTGTAATATTTCACAATATTATTTTTACCTTGTATCAAGTAAATGCAGGGTTGGCGAAAATAAGATTGCTTGACACAAAAATATCAAAATGCACTTTTTTTTTTTAAATGTTGTAAACATTCATACATCCATGTATCACCATGTACTTTCAAAACAAGTCTTTCCAGCCAATAATTTAACAATTTACATTTACGTATTTGGCAGATGCTTTTATGCAAAGCGACTTGCATTGTATTCAAGGCTTATACGTTTCTATCAGTTCTGCGTTCTGCTGGAATCAAACAGTATCTTGGTGTTGCTAGTGCAATTGGAAATAATATAAAATAGCAACAACAACTAATGACTGATCCTTAGATTATGAAAAAAAATCCTGAAATTGATTGTTATATTAAGTGAAAAAACAAACAAAAACAGCCACTATCTATAATCAGGCGTCCACATTTTATTATATTTTCATTTCAAATAGGATTTAATCAAAATCTGGTTTTGCACATGTTGGCATGATAAATAGAACACAAAGCAGCTATGTACTGTGCCCCAGATTATGATTATGTACATCTATGCAAGAAGGCCTATGAAATTACAAAAACAAACAAACGGTTTAAATGGTTGTTGTACTAATGAAGGAGCTGCAGGGGGACAGCTTGATTCAATGATCAGATTGTGTCTTAAATTTTATAGCTGGATCCATAAATAACAAGAGTGGATTTACCAGTCAGTGACTGCTAACACCAGGAACAACCATCTAGTTATTCAGATTCAAAAACTGCATGCTGTTTTGCCACACAAACAAGATGCTTTGTCTATCATGTTCTTAGCAGTTTGAAGCACTTGTCATTTGAGCTCTGTTATTGCGAAAGCCATTTGACACACATAACAACACAACCAGTCACACGGCAGATGTGCAAATGTACATCTACAGGTAATGATAAAAGCGGTTCTTTTCATTCAAAGGGCTGTTCTTATTTAGAATAACAGCCATTGTTTGTGTTTCTCTTTGTCATGTTCTTGTACCCGTTCAAGTGTCATAAAATTAGCACCGCATTCGATATTCCTCTGGATCGAAGTCATTTAGACAGAAGACAAAATAAATAAAAATCAACCTTACAAAGCACATCCATCTGGGGGGAAAAATGCTTGGGAACGACCATGACTTACTTTGTTCCACATTTTCGTAAGCTTCCCTTTTTTTTTTACAGATTTTGGGGCGTAAAAGGCTGTTAGTATGAATATATTAGAGCAGCCCCCCAAAAACCCACATGATAAACTTGACATTTTGTGGCATCCTCATAGCTGAGGGACTTTGAAAGTAAAACGTTTCACCCTCCTGCATGGTATATTTAACAAAAAGCGTGGCTTGTGATAGGATAAATGAAACATGGAGACAATATTTAATATAAGAGCGCAAGCTTCTCCGAGAGAATCTCTGTGCTTATCACCACACGCTTAAGTTATTAAACACAGAGAGTCTATTCTTCACACGAGGCACGTTACAAGATGCTGATAGCTAGAGTCCAACGTAAGTGGGTAGAGGCATAATTTAAATATTTCAGATGAGCGTAAAGTTGCATACATAGTCTATGTCTAGGCATTTCCCCTCTCCTGATCTAGATCATCTAACATTCATGTCGTCCAAAGAGAGGTTATATTGCCGTTTCACCCTCGTTCTCATTTCAGACTAAAAGAAATGAGCTTCTATGATCAGCAGGCATCAAAATCCAAGAATAAAAGTCTTTCATGTCACGCTTCAAACTAAAATTCTCTTTATTTATTATTAATATTCTTTTTTGGCTCTCGATAAAGACGCATGTGTGAAACAAAGAAAAAAAAAATTAAAATAAAGCTAAAAACAAAGGGCCTGTTTGTGAGCCTTTAATAGTCACTGAAGTAGCCAGGGATGTGCGTCGATGCATTGATGATTTCATCTTTATGTAGTTTTTGTTTCAGTGCCAGTCCTTCAAAGACTAAAAAGAAACTCAGTTGGTGTCCATGTGGTCATCCAGGGTCTCTGGAGCTCCGCCTAGTGATGCGGAGGGGGTGGATTTGGACGGCGTGTCCGCATCTCTGCGTTGATAAAATAGCACATAGGCTGCTTTAGTCTGTGGAGAACAACAAAAAAGACAATTCTGAGTCAGTTTACAAGCAGCACTTGCCAACTTCAAGTTCCAAGCTGGTCAACAATGGCTCTTTGAGATTCATTTAACTCTGTGGAAACATTTTTTAAGTCTTCTAAGGATAAAAAAAACAAAGGGTAGCAGCCGCACCACAATCTGATCCTCAGTTGCAGACGAAACACTGCTGTCGTCGAAGTAATACCATTTTCCATCCACCTTATTCTTGCCGTATGCCGTGTCTGCAAGAGGAAATTAAAAAAACAGTGCTTAACTGCTGAACTTTGGCAATCAAAAACAAACCGAGTTATCATTTCCAGGGAGCAATGTAATGACAAATACATAAATGATCAACTCTGTGAAATACTTTCTGAAGTAATCTCCAGTGAAGCTGATAAAGGGAAAATAAAAGGAGCCCTGACACAATCTGTGAGTCGACCTAGTTATGTATTAATATGATTGTTAATACGTAACTGGATTTGGAAAGGGTGTAATTGGAGTTCTATAAAATAATGGGAGAGTTCAAATAAAGTGACTTACAGTGGCCTCCGCCCATTCCTCCATAGTGGTTGGAAACAGCAATGAGGTCATAGACATATGGGTCAGCTTTGGGGTCACAAACGAACTCTGACATGTTCAAGTCTCTGTGTGAGAAAGTTTAGATTCATTTCCAAACATGAAGTCACCAGTTTTCTAACAGTTCATTTGTAAAGTGACAAAACAAAACAACAACCAAAGTTCAAATCCCCAGCAATTAATGTGGTTGATCAAAATGTTGTTGATTTTTTTCTAAATCAAGACGTCAGTACATAAGTACTAGATCCAAGTTCTGGGTTAGTCTACTACTCCTTTTACCACATCAAACAATGAACGCTATTGTCTGCCCAGACAAGCATGACTCAGCTTCCCAGAAACTGATACCTAACATACTGCACCTAACTTTTATGCACTCTTTCCTGCTTCCTGTTCAGTGAGGTAACCCTGACCAAAGCTAAATAGGATTAAAGCCAAATCTACATGGCAAGTAACATGTTGGGGGGGGGGGGGAAGACACCCACAAATGCAGCATTTTTAGTATCTGAAGTGTTAATATTCCACATGCTATAAATAAATGTCACAATAGAACTAAAATTAATTTGATGGAAATAAAAATCTGATGTATAAATAGAAAGTAACACCTGAAGTTAGGTGTACACTGAGGACTAAGACAATGATGTGCATACTATCCATCCTAATTTCTGTTTAGCACAGATAGGGTGGATAGTATGCACATTGGGACACAGGGCAAGAACTCTGTGAACAGAAAATTTTGGCGCCATCTGGTGGGAAAATTACTCAAGCATTTTATTAGAAGAAGGGACACAGTGGTGTCTTTTAGGGACAAGTTCCATGTTTTTTTGGAGTACTGTTTTAAGATATACAGTAGTGTAATTTAAAATGCATATTAAATTAAGTCATATGTATGCACGTGTGTATATTATATATTATGTTATATACATGTGTGAGAAAAGTTCATTGGTAAAAAAAATTCTGATTTTAACAATTCTCAAAAATCATGTTTTGTTTTTTTTCTTGTGCATTGCAATTTATCTTAAATCAAACTAAAGTTGGTCAAAATTTACAAAAAAAATTATCAGGTAACTAACAATAAAACACAGTGATAACAACCAAAAAACATGATTTTGGAAAATATTAAGTTATGCATTTGTCCAAATGTGCTCAAGCACAATATGTCTTGCAAAAGATTTACCTAATTGGAAAGTCTACAACAGTGTCGAGCTTGTCTCGCCAGCAGCGGTTGTAAGAGAAGCGCTTCAGATGAACGACTAGAATGCGAGGGAGAGACCACAGGTCAAACTTCTTTGTGGCCTGCTGGTGTTTCTTACACGTGGGGCAGTACCTGCAAAGGAGCACCGCAATCATTATCACTTGACTAAATGTGACTCAGTAAATCATTTCACCTTGAAAATATGGGCAAGGTCACAATGTGTAATGATCGGAACATGCTCCTCACCAGGGGTCATGTTCTCCTAGTGTCTCCATTGTAGTAAAGAGCTCGATGCATTCTCTTAAAGCTACTGTAGTCTTCTTCTTCTGAGCATGCAGCATGCTCTCGTGTTTGTCATAGGCCTGTGGAGAGACTTCACATTAATGTCTGGGGAGATTTAGCATGTAGCTAAAAGAAAGGATGATTAACCTGTCAGATTTTGAGAGGATTATGGCAAACAGTAAAAGATTTTATGTATTTGCACCAAAGGTTTCAGTGCTGCATGGGCATTAAGTAAAAAAAAAAAAAACTTTAAATTGCAAAAACTGATTTTATTATTTTAAATTAAAGTATGCTGATAAAGTATCACTGTTTAAGCATCAAACAAGAATATTACAATGATTTTTTCTAAGGATCATCAAACTGAAAACTAGAATGGCAAAGCTTAATTTTCAGCAGCTATCACAGAAATAAATTACTAAATGACATTATTTCTGAATGAACCTAACCAACAACAATTAAACAGTATTGTAATTGTGCACAATCGTTGAAATAGAGCATTACCTCAGCTTCCTGGTCATCGTAGCACAATTTCTTTGTGTCAGATTCCCAATCAATGGCTACTGTAGAGTGAGCTGTAAAAAGAAATATGCATCAGTTTTGATTGTAAGAAAAAGAGCAAGTGACTCTAAAGCAGGGGTCACCAAGTTCGGTCCTGGTGGCCCGGTGTCCAGCAGAGTTTACCTCCAACCTGACTAAACACAGCAGCCTGGAGCTTCAAGTATACCTAGTAAGAGCTTGATTAGCTGCTTCAGCTGTGTTTGATTAGGGTTGGAGCTAAACTCTGGAAGACACCGACCCTCTATGACCGAACTTGGTGACCCCTGCTCTAAAGTGTTAAATTCAGACAAATTCATTCATTTTTAGTATGAAATGTAAAAAGGTAATAGTTACTTGTGAGTTTTAGGAGATTGCCATCAAATGGCAGAGAACTAATGTTGGCTGTGCCGTAGGAGTTGACCATGCTGAAAGAAAAGAGTTTCGGTCGAGAAGTACAAGATTTTCCACTGCTGCTATTGGGCCCATTCTCCGGTTCTGAATCTTCCTCTCCATCCACAGTGTCTGAATGACTGTTCTCTGGTTCTGGACTCTCCTGGTGATCCATAGCTTCCTCCTCACCTGAAACAAATGCACACAACAAGATCAGATCTGTATCTGATGAATGTGAAATAAACCTAAAGAGATGACCGTGTGTATGCAGCATTTGGGAGCTTCATGACAGAGTTAAGCGTCGTACCATCACAAACTCCATTGGGGCCGTTGCAGGTTCCTGAGTGGTTCCTGTCATTGGATCCAGCGCTGCAGGAAGCTCCATCTGAAACAGGGCTGCTGCAGCCACTCAGGCCTGTGCTTTGACTGGACACTGAAGCGAGGCATTCTGGTGATTGGCTGCTGCTAGAGGATGTGGCCGAGGCAGATGCTCTACTATCCGTAATAGTATTGTGAGAACGTTTAACGTAACGCCTAAAACAAAAGACAGATAAGGGGTCAACAAATACTGCAGTAACATAACTGGTATAAAATTGAGATAGACCACTTAAGCACAACACCAACCCGATCCTCTCCAGCACACGCTCATAGAGGGTATCTACGGTAAGGTTGTGGCGTGGAACAGTGATGAGGAGAGGCTGGCCGAAGAGCATCGTGCCCGAAGAGCCTCCGCTGTGCTTAGCATGCCTCTCTCTGAAGTACACTGGCAGGTTCATCTTCTCACTATCTTCCTCTAACACCTCATAACTAAACCATAAAAGACAGTCAGTAAGAGGCTAGTCACTCACTCAAACACACAGCTAAACGGCAAAACAATTCAACAAATGCATGCTCCAGTACAGAAGTCTGGAGAGAGCAAAATGTTTTTGTTGTTTGTAAAAGAAATTACCTATTATCTTTTTATTGCCTCCTTGTTAAATAAGTTAAAGATATTTAAAAATGTTATTTTAAAGAAATGCTGTTCTTTCTTCTGGGAAGAACCCCACAGAAAATTTTTATTTGCCACAAAAATAATAAAAATCTCATTCAATATACTAAAATAGAACAGCTATTTAATTTTAGTAATGTTTCAACAATATTTCTTTATTTTGGTTAAAATAAAATTTTTACTTCGTAAAAAAAAAATTTAATAAAAAAATACTGGACCCATACTTTTGAACAGTAATGAACACAGAATTTTAGAAAATACTTACACAAAAATGTCATCCTTCTCCATGATGTGATTGAGCCCATCATCCCGTTTGTAGATTTTGTGGAATCTGTGATTGTAAACATCTGCCACAACCATCTAAAAAACAGAAAACAATCTCAGGCTGTCTGCTAGAAATTAAAGCCAGTGTTATACAGATATTAAAAAGGAACAGTTTAATCAAATTAAGAAAATAACCAACATTTACAACAACTTCATTTAGTTTTAAACTGATCTGACTTTGTGTAAAAGTGGGTAGCCATATGGGTTTATAACAGTATGGGGCAATGTAAACAAAAGTCTTACATTCTCTGAAGGAACTCCAGATAGCTTGGCCAAAGCGCTGCACAGGTCTGCCACTGCACTCATTTTGGGAACAACTACACGATACTGGAAGATAACATAAGTTTCTTTTAGCTCACCTCCTGAACTAAACATGTACCTTAGTGTTTTCAGGAAAACGGTTCTTACTTGCATGGGTCTAAACTGCGGGTCAGTGCGGACCAGGAACACCTCCATAGTGCGATCCTTTTTCATGGGCAGGGGCAATGTGAGGTAGCAGAAGGGGTCAAAGGTAACGGAAACTTTGGAGCATTCTGGGCAAACCAGTGTAGATTTGAACAAGCCATGGAAGATGTCCACGATTATTGAATCGTTCCGCAACCGGTGATTCGCCCATGCTTCCTTGGCTACAATCTACAGGAAAACGAGATACAAATAATGAGTTTAAATAATTCTTCACTTTAAAACTTAAAGGCTGAATACTTATAGGCCTAACGTTACAGAGGTTTTCAGGAAATTGTACAAAATAGCTTTTTTCCCCTGTAGTTTTTTGTTTTGACTTCTAGATTTTGTTAACAAACACAATGCCATGGTTTACACGTAATGACGCAAGGTTTACCTCATCAGGCCGCCCCTCAGCATCTCTCAGAGCCAGATAAGGTTTCTTTTTAACACGGTTGAGGTCCTCGTGTAAGCCGTCCAGCAGAAAGGCCAGCAGCTCCTGAGAGTCTTGTTGCTGGTACCCTGAGAACTGCGGGGCAAACCGACCCACTTGGGTCTGACCAGAGAGAGCAGATAAATTTCAACATTCAGATTGAATTATAAGGGTTTTGTGTTAAAAAAAGGCCAGTGATTTCCACAGTAACTTTAGCCTGTGTAGACTGATGATTGACTCACTTTAAAAGTGCGTGGAGCCACATAACTGCTCCGACTAAGCCACATCTGTTTGACCAGATCCGCATAGGCCTCCGCAATCTCCCCTCGCATCCCTAATGGATTTTCTCGGTTGATTTCAGCTTCATACCGGTCCTCCAAGAAATATTCCGTTAGAGGGGGAGTGTTGCTCAGGCACTGAAATAAGAAGTCACTTAGAATGAAAAGGAAATGGTCTAAATCAAGAAGTCAGGTTATGGCTGTTAGATGTCTTAACTACACAATTTGGGCCTGCTTCCATTGACACCCACGAGCAAACCGAGTGCCCGGGAGCAAATATGGCAGTTTTCTTGAACATTCACTATTGCATACCTGGAGGGCAGAGTTCATGAAGCAGGTGTTGCCCAGGTTGCTCAGACCACAAAGGCCTGGTTGAGAGGCAGATTCTCTGTAACTGTAGGAGGAGCTGTAGGAGTTGTAACTTCCCAGTCTGCAAAATGTATGATGGGTTAGCAAAGACATTCACCAATAATTAACACCATAATTTAGAACATCACAATTGGTCAACCAATTACTGAATGTAAGAAAAAGGACCTTGAACTGAAAACTTGTTTCAGTTCCCTATTTAATCTCTCACAGTAAGGAACTAAACTAGTTTAACTGTGGAATCATTTAGGACTGTCTTGATTTAATATTAAGCTGACCTGTTGCCAGAGGTGCTGTTGTTCAACATGTAGCCAGAGTTGCTATTGCTATCCCCATTTGTTATTGTAGAGGATATGGTGGCTGATGAGTTTGACGAGAGTTTTGGGGAGGTTGTATAATTCCGAGAGGTGGAAGTACTGGACCTAGGCATAAATCAAAGAATAGTTTAGGGTAAATCCAAGAAAGGTTTCAAAAAGGGTTACTGGCAATCAAAGTAACAGATTTAAAATAATAATTTATAAATAAATAAAAAAAATTAAAAAACCGAAGGACTGAAAGAAAATATCACAAGATCTTACTTGTAAGTTATTTCTTTTTTAAGCGTTAAAGGAACACACAACTTTTTAAATGTTCATTATCCAACTCTCTTAAGAGTTAAATTATTTCGTTTTTTATTTTTAGGAACTATACTCTTAATTCTGACTAATAATCAAGGAACTTTGCTGCCGTGCCAGCAGGTGCGAAGATAGTCCCCAGCATTTTCAGGTGCTTAAGCAGTGCCTTTAAGTAGTCACAAGCTTTTTCAGTTGCTGCGTAATAACACTGTACAAGTTCCTAAATTAAAATGAGCCTATTTTAAAAAAAAAAAATAAAAATAAAAAAAAAGGCATGTTCCTTTAAATTCCCATGTTATTCACAGTTCATTAAGTGTGAAAATAACTTGAACTGCATGTACATACTTGGAATGGCAGGTCTGTCTGGGCCATGTGCCATCCTCATTCTTCTTCTCTATAACAAGAACCTGAGAAGTGCGATGAGATTGATTATATGAACTCATAAAATGTCAGTTAAGTGTCTTGAACC
Source organism: Enteromius viviparus (assembly GCA_032353835.1). NCBI lineage: Eukaryota > Metazoa > Chordata > Actinopteri > Cypriniformes > Cyprinidae > Enteromius > Enteromius viviparus. Next base: position 8,349,290 of record JAUCNO010001758.1, read on the forward strand.
AACCATAACTGGAATGGAATGCAACATGATGGTTTACCTGCCCCTGAAAAAGCCCTGCATCCTGTACGGTGCTGTCAAGCTTGTTAAGCTGTTCATAAGTGTTACTCATATATTTATTCCAAAGTCGAGTTTCCTTTTCAGATGGGATATCGAATAAAGACCTCATCTCCTTTTCAATAGTATCTAGGGGGGTGGGTAAATTAAAAGAAATTATTGTTCACAAGCGCTCCATAATTTACATGACAAAATCAATAATGCAAATAATGCTGATGAGAAAAACGTATGTTTTCTGGAAGTCTCATACCTATAGTGTCTGCTTTGCTGAAATGGCGGGTGACAACTTTGTCCATGTTGTCATTTTCACACAGGTTCAACTCAAGCAAATACACTTCCACTTTACAGTGCTTTACAAACATTCCATGTTCAACAACCTACAAAACCAAAAAAACACACACACAAAACTAAATGAATTAAACTTTAATTAGCAATTTTACTGTTTAAGAGCTTCGATGCAATTAAAATATGGCAATAGTATGGCAATTATCCTGTAAAGTTTATTAGACTTTATATTGAAAAAATAAAAATCAAACCAAGAGATTACGACAATATGCAAAATTAATAAGAGATATACAAGGAAAGATGTGGAACCTTTCTGATGATGGGCTTCTGACCCTCCAGACAGCCATACCAGCTGACCAGCTTATTCCATGCCTCTGTAGGCACTAAAACATAGTCTAACTCATCTATGAGATGCTCTTTCAACGTCTGAGACTCATGATCTATGATACAGAGAGAAAAGGAGAAATCGTTAGAAAAACAAATTAGAGCCCTTCATTGTATTATCCAAAACAATTAGCCATGCTAGGCTCAGATTTTGTGTGGTGCACCACAACTTAAAATTGTTTTGAAGGATTTTAAATGGCAGGTTGATCTGAAAAGGTTACTGTAAAAAATTTAAAAAATACATAATACATCAGTCATTCATTCACCTCAAAAAGAATTCAACGCAACATAAGAAAAGGCCATACAACCACATTCCAAGTCTTCAGAAATAACATGAGAGCTTTAGGTCATTTACTAATTAGTTACACAACAATAATCCTAAAAATCCTTTTTTTTTTTAAAACATTTAACTCAAACAAAATCACTGATCAATGGAAAGATTAGATTTATAAGGTTTATTGCATATGGTTTAAAATCTAGTTTTGTGCTCCAATGAGGAAAATAAAATTGGGATGACATGACAATTAAAGAACTACCCCATTAAGACTGAAATATCAAATCATACGTCGCAAAAATTTATTTACCTTATTCAGAGGATATTCACATACCGAACAGAATAAGAGTTCACATTGCTAAAAAGCTCTAATTTAAAACAATTCTCCGATACTACAACAAAAATCCTTTTACTGCTGTCAAGAAAAAAAAAGAAAGAAAAAGAAAAAAAAAAAAACACAACTTTGAGAATGTGAACAAAAACAGGCACTCAATTGATTACCTGAAAAGAGTCCAGAGTTATCAATGGGTCCCGGGTACAGATTGTGCTCTCCAACATTGTACAAATCCCAGCTGTCAAAGCCCACATATTTCTTCCACTGTTTAAACCACCGGCTGTCAATCAAATACCTAAACAAGTGGAACAACAGATGGAGATCAGTGAAAAGTCAGGGGAAAAGGACAATTAATGAGTTTCTCTCCAAAAATGTTAGGGCTAAACAGTTGGCAAAGCAAATATCTATTGTGTTAAACATTTACAAATATAGAACAGTCAGTAAGGATGTCTTTCTTAATCTCATCTATAGTAGGAACTTGTTCCACTACATAAGCTTGTTAGTACTTGATTTCAAACTCCAAAGGGAAAGAACTATTACAATTTTTCAATTAAAATTTTTCAATTAAAATTGAACACCCAAAAATATAAATTATGTTGTTGTTTACTTATGCATGATTCTTTCCCCAACAAAATTTCCCTTTAAATGTTGGAAGAAAATGCATCGAAAGCGAAAGGAAAAATAACTTTGTGCTTAAAATCTTTTTTTTAAATGAAACAAGAAGCGTGAGTATTACAATGTTTTTTAAACATGTTAATTTCAAAATGTTAAAGTATGTAGCAAACATTAAACTCTTAAAATAGACTACATCAAGCTCAACTAACAAAGGTTAACATACCAGATTAATAGTTTTATATAAATGAATAGTTTTCTATTCTAAGTCTATGCATTAAAAGCACTTTTAATCCAAACGAAACTAAATATTGTCCTTTCTGTTGAGTCACTGGTCTCTTGACTTAATAAACTCTTCAGTCTGCTTTCAAAATAAAGGCGCACTGTTATCCAAACACTCACATATACTAACGGGTTTCAAATCTAAATAATGCGTATATATTTCGGCCTTGTAACCACTATCTTCAGATATATTTTTCTCTGTTTACCATCTGTGCTATAAACTCGTCTATTGCCAAACAACATTGTGAGTGACTGGGTGTTATCCAGTGGCCATGACAAAGCACTGCCTCTGTATAATACTGGTTTAGGTAGCTTAGTCTTCGTCACAACTTCACAGGGAGGAGTTTGGCCGTTATTTTAATCTAGTTTGACAGTTTGTCTAAAATAAGGTTGACGTCTGACAGAAATGAACACTTAACCCGTCAAATGAAACGCAAATTAGCCTGGCTAACTAGCCTCAGCTAATGAAGTGCCTTACATGCCTGACGCTACTTTGCCATGTAGCTTATCAGAAAACTGATAACCGACAACAGGGTGGTTGAGTTTATTTACCAACGTTTCTGAAAACGTTTCGTTTTTCCATTAATGAGACATTTAAGCAAAATAACTGGGTGGAAATCCGAAGCTAAGGCTGGTTAAACTGTGCTAACTAGCTACAAGACAGCTTCCTCGATTTTTAACCGATGTAAATAGCGTTAAATCCTTATTACAGTAAATCGCACGCTTGCTCCGTAACGCACACCTCCTCGATAATAATAGCAGCCTTCTAGTTTATGGGAGGTAGCGGAGCAAGTGGCTGTCCAATGCCCGGCTAGTGAAGGGATTTCCGGCAGCCGGTGTCTCCGTCAGTAGGCCTGAGCTGATGCCGACAAGCGTGCCTTGACTTCGGCTTCACATAAAAACCTCTTACCACTCGTCTCCCTTTCGAAGTGGCGTTTTAAGCAGTGTGCCGATGCTCTGCTTTTGACTCTCGGTGGACGGTACTGGTGTCTGTGCGATCACCGGCTTCTCGTCGGGGTCCGAAGCGTTACCCGACTCGGGTCCGCCTCCCTCCGCCATCGTGCAGCGAGTGAACCCGTAGCGGCCGCGAGCGCGCTCAAGTATACCGGGGACGCGCCGAGCTCGAGGGAGCGCGCATTCTTGGCTGCCGAATTTAACAAACGTTAGAAGTTAACATTGCCTTGCACATACTCGGTACCATGAACGAAGAGGAGCATATAATTAATACTTTTTGGTGTCCTTTATAAATAATTAGGACCCTGGGAGGATGGAGGGTTTCCGCATCCCTGACAGCTTAATGTAACGTTATTCCTGTCAGCCGCTACAAAGTTTTTTGACTGAACCTTTATTATTATTACATTTTTTAAACATACAATACAGAATTAGTTTAATTATATAGCTTTTAATTGCTTGTTTAAAAGGATAACATTTGTTTGATAAATGTTAGTATTGTTTACTAAAAATGTTAATTATATTTAGCTATACAATGTTTTTTTTAGCCAATTATAACAATAGAGCCAATAGAGAAGATCCACCAGACCAGTCAAGTCTTTGCATTAAGGTTTGGGAATGTCAGGTAAAATCTTTAAATAGAAAAAAAACATTATATATATATATATACATACACACACACACACACACGTTTTTCCTTCAATGAATCTGCAGAATCAGCTGTTAAAAAGTAAATGGGGTCAAACATTTTGTTTACTGTAATGCTGCATACAACAGGGGTTTTTATATTTTTTATAAATTTTATAAAATTTTATATTAAAATAAAAATAAAGAACAGTACATCACTATTTAGTAAAACAGCTGTATTAAGAATGTACACATCCAGTAAATGTAGTGAGGAACATTTATTTAGCAAAACCAAAAATGACATTTAATAAAAGTCAAATAAATATATTAAACATGCCAATAAATCTTAATCTGTAATGACGATGTCTTTTCACTACATACTCAGTGCATGGTGTATTGGCGCCATTAGAAAGCATCTAAAAAACACTAGCAAATTTAAAAACATACTACACAAGTAACTGAAACTATGTTATGGTCGGATCCACTTTTTAAAAAATTTCATCTCTTCCTAAAACTTCCTTTTTTGCCTACTTGGTCCAAAACAATCATATGGTCCTAGTAAAATATTAAAATGGGGCTAGTAATATAAAAATGTAATTGTGTTAAAAGAAAAATAGGGAAGACATAGCCATAATCATCAGGGAATGTTTTCAAGAAAACCAGGAGACACGCTACATTCTAGGGTGCTCTGTAAGGTTTCAGCTGTGTTGTATGAATGTAGTCGCAAGAGATATCCATAAAACTTAAAGCTTTGTAACACTTATATCGGAGCAAAAATGACTAATGAAGGGAATGGTGCATGCATACTACACAAAATGTGATATGTCTGCAATGAGGTTTATGACATTTTCTAGAAAATGTGAATGAAATCTGAAATCTGAATGAAAGCGAATCACTCCCAAAACCAGTCTGACAATTCACGATTCTCAAGGAGGTTCGCCAGAACCTCTCAGTAGTGGACAGGCACTTAGAAGATGCCTGTTGGCAAGTCTTTGCTGAACATCCCAGACAAGTCCAAGTCCTTACTCATCAGATCCTCCTCAACAGTCTCTAAGGCCCACTGATGATCAGTCAACTCCAGAGCCTCCCATTCCGCCTAAGAACGACATTCACGTATGTAAATCTTAAAAAAAAATCTAAATGAAATGTTTGGTTTGCAGCCTTAAATATTTTGTGTGATTAGTGTGCAGCCCCTAATTTGTGATACCTTGAATGCTTTGTTCGTGTCAGCAGGCATTGCCATTGCAGCACCACTCATCTGTTCCTGCATGATGCGAGACTGATCTGCACCTGTTGCAAAGTAAGAATATTAATTGTATAAAAACTAAATATAAAAGGGCCTAAAATTACCAGAACACGAATAGGACAACTGACAATATTTACACAATATAATAGATCAGAACGCAGCATCACCACTGGAGCAAGTCAAAATTACAGTGTGTTGAAATGGAACATCAGTAAAGTTATTTACCATTGTCTTGTCCAAGAATCAGGGAATACATGCTTCTGAGACCAAAGACATTCAGGAAATACCAAGATGCTGAACTCACCCTGTGGATGTATACAGCATGAGGTTGGTTAAAGACATAGCTTTGAATGAAATAAGAACACTTATGGGTTTGAGAGCACTAACCAGGAGGCATCTAGAGAAAGCAACTCAATTCCCTGCTGCAGCATGGGCTTGAAGCGGAGTGTGAGAGGAAATGGTACTTTTGCTTAAAAGAGAACACAATTACAAATAGATTAAGACAAATTCCGTGAGAATAAACTAGAAGTAGCCAAACTCTTCTGTTTTATAATTAAAGAAAATTTCTCTCCTACTTGTGACAAACCCAGAAAAGGTCCAGTTGATCCAACCACCAATAAGGATCATAGGCAGGACATTTGTCACATTGCCTTTCATCATGTCTGTCAACATACTGGGATCTAATTGAGTAAATAACATAATGACATTAATATTTTCACTTAACCCCAGATGTCATTTTATAATACATATTGAAACATCTGGTGGAATTTCCACCGAGACTCACCAGTCATTGGAGATGGTGGGACCACCTTTCTTTTGGTCTTCTTGAAAAAGCCATCTTCTTGATTATTGAAGTAGAATTTTCTCATCAAGAAAGACTATTTTAGAAAGAGAGAACATTTCAGTTTTTGTAATTTGGAAACATCTCAAGAAAAAGACTGAAAAGAAGATTGCAGGGACTCACTTGTTTAGGGATGTATTTCCCATTTTCCCGTAAAACTCTGCTCCGGATGAGAACCTGGCTGTGTAGAGATTATGATCTTCAGTATTTTGTGAGATGTAAAACACATGGGGATAAAAACAATAAAATTTACCTGTCTGAAACCTGCTCTAATGTGAGCTTCTTGTCACTTTGTAACAGAATTGAGACATAATGGCGGATCACTCCAACCAGGAAAGTAATAAACACAATCGGCAGCACAACCCAAAGACGAATATTGGAATCCAGGAGGAGCTCGGGCTCAGCCATGCTTTAGTGAAAAGATGATGATGGGAGATGCCCACCCTGAAACAGACAAAAAAATGACATCTAATACAATCTCTTAATATCAGTGAACAAATGCCCTGTTATACTCAAGATAACAAGCAGATCATTAATATTATGTGCATATATATAAAAGGACAGCACTTATACTGTCATAATAAACTAGTACTCGATTTACTCAAGTGCCTGATGAAGGTTAAATATGTCAAATGTGCATTTATCGCTTAATTTCAGGAAGCGATTTCCAATTAATTCGTATATAACGTTTCTCATGTCAAATTCATACATGGCGATTTCTGTCATACAGGCATTGTCTCTATCAATTACAGAACGCAGAAAGAGAAAAGCAGTTTCTTCAGATTTCAGTTTAAATCCACCCACTGTAACGGCGTATCAGGGTTAGCTTTGCTGCTAACAACCTTCTCTCAGCTTAGGGTAACGTTAGTGAAGCATCTCTTTTAAAATATACGTTACACACCCACGCAAACAAATGCTACCCTTTCGAAGCTACATGTTGGGACAAGTGAGACTTACAATCGTATTCAAATTGGGGTTTATTTCTTCGAAGCCCGATAACGACTCAAACCAGGATGAGACACCATCGAGCCGCTGCTGCTGTTAAGATGTGCACGCACTTGCTAAGTGTTTCAAAATAAAAGTCGTTTCTTTTACATTTTCACAATTAAAGTAAAAAATGTCAAATTGGCCTAAACTGTCAAATCAATGTGGCAGTAAAATATAATTATGATATACGTATATGTATTATTACAAATTAATGTTTGGTAAAATGTAAATGTAAAATTTTTTTACTGCTATATTTCTTTATATATATATATATATATATATATATATATATATATACATATACTTCTGTCCAATTTGACCCGTTTCCGTAAAAAACAGTTGTTTGTTTAAAAACACTAATACAAAAATAAATATTTATATTACAGTGGAACAAACAGCTACATTTGCCTAATTCTTAGGACAATAGGATCTATAGAAATAAGGTAAATGAAATGAAAATGACTTTTAAAAAATTAAAAGTAATATTAGCATAAATTAGATTAACATCAGCATACCATTATGTAATTAATTATTACCGTTTAGTGTAGAAATACTTTATACTCTATTACGTTATTTATTTATATACATCAAATACTGAAGCATTACTGCAGTGTATGAAACACTACATCTGAAAGTATGTCCTGAACCCTAAATAAATCTCAGACATGAGTTTCAAATATGAATGTATGAACATAAGCAGTTATTTTATCATCATGGACAATGCCATGCATAATAGACCAAATTAAAGACCATCACATTAAACGAAGATGAAAAAAATGGTGACAAATTATATTGTTTTAACTAAGAAGACAGTAGCAGTCTTTTGTCTTCAGCTAACAACAGCTTTAGAAAACTGCTTAAAAATATAAAAAGTATTAAATAATAAAATAATTAAAACAAACAGCTCAAAATCGACAAAGAGTATTCACAACATTTTAATACTTGGCCTGTGTAAGAAAACAAATTAAGCATTCTGTTTTTACAAACCACATCCTCTCATATCAACACTGGCATATTCATTAACAGGCAGTTTCTGTAGCATTTGGTCCACTAAAAGAAACCACAGCTAAGTAGAGCTAAAGGGGGCAATAACAGAAATAGTAGTGTGACTGAAGTATACAGAACTGTTTTATAACAGCATGTAAATGCATAAAGAAAACAACAAACATAAATAAACTTAACAAATTTTAACAAATTCAATGCAAAAATCTCAAAGAAATGGCATTGATACACTTTTGATAAACTGCAAATTTAGCAATCGATCCCATGTTATCACTCACTCAGTCTACACAAAATGCAACAGGCAAATGTGCACATATCCACACATACACTGTAAAAATCTTTTTATTTACACCAAATCAACCATTGCCATGACAGAACATTGTGCTGACCTCATCACACACATACCAAATACACATTTAGTTCAGGGTGTATCAATGGCTGATCAAGTTTGGACATGTTACTTCTATTATGCATTACTGAATGAGAAGAAACATCCATATATAGATACTGGCTTGGGAGATTGAAAAGTGTGAAAATGAAGAATGGTTACATTCCCATGCTTAATACGGAGATATCAAGCTGCCATATTTTCCCAAAAGAATGGAATTCAACTCACTCTGCAACTCTGATGCGAAGCAAGCCACTACAGGCCAGGATCAGATGCACAGTGGGAACAAATCCATGATATTGAATATGTGCGTTAAAAAGAAATCATATAAAAGAAATGAACCTCATAATTCATTCAGTCTGATGTGGTCAGAGGGCCATACTAAAAGAGAAGAGCACCCATACTGCCCATTTCACTCTGTTCTTTTACAAAGATCTCAAAGTACTGGTAGATGATAGTGACGGCCAACAAGATTCCAGTTCCTGATCCGATGGCTCCCAGGAAGTCGGCCATGACTGAGAGGCCACCTATACACAGGCCTCCGAAAGCTGCAGCTGTGGGGATGTACCTAAATGTGGATTTAAAGAAAGCTTTAGCTATTCTGTGAGTCATTGAGTCTAATTAAGTTTGAATGCTCTGTATGTATTACCTGTTAAGTTCATGGACCATAGAAGTTTCTCTGTGTCCCCTCATAACCATCTGCTGTTCTTTCAGCTGTTTGGCGACCTAAGTAACATAAAGAGTAAATATGCCATAAGTCAACAGTACAATGCAGCTCAGTGAAATCAATAAGCAGGAACAGTTAATGCTCTTACATCTTTGGCAGAGGATCCAGACACTTCGATCCAGGTCTTAGAAAAGAAGGCACAGGATCCCAGCATGAAGATGATGTAAATGATAGCATGGACTGGATCCTCCAGTACTGTGCCAAAGGACTCTGGAGGAGAGAGGTAGTAACACAGACCACCAACTGGATAAGCACGAGCTGGCCCTCCACTTGAGGTATCCTGTTAACCGAAAAAACACACTTTATAGGTGTACCAAGTATTTTGATAAAAAAAGAAAAATTGTAATAAAAAGAGTCTGTTAAGCAAAATAATATGAGTAGCATTCAAACGGACATGTACTTTCAAATCAGCAACTTTATCTTCACCTGGTCTATGTACATAATGTACTGGGGTCAGGGCCCAATAGAGGGGCCTTAACAAGGGCCTTAAGGGGCCACAGATCCATTTAAAATATTTAAAAATAAATTACTATTAAAATGTTCTGACTCTATAGAAGTGCCAGGACAATTTCTAATACAACTCTGATTGATAGATCAATACTGCCAGTTTATATGAATAAATATTTGAAAACAAGCAGCTTTGTCAATTACCCTATAATTATATTTTGAATAATGTTTTGGTCTTTTGAGTCACAAAAGTTGACTTAAAGAACTAATTTAAAACATGTTACACTATTATAAGTGCAAGGGGGGGAAAAAAGCATGTTCAAAAGAATAAATACAAACTGTTCTAACAACACAAATATGGGAAAGTATAAACAAGTTACTTACCGACCATGTCCCCAGTAGATTAACCAAAAAGTTCCCACTGAAGCGAGTGGAGAGCATTTGAGAGATGACGTAAAGGTTGGACACCAGTGCAGATTGCAGGATGATGGGAATGTTGGAGGTGTAGAACAGTTTGATGGGATATGTGTTGTACTGGCCACGGTAACGTGCAGATTTGATAGGGAGGTCGACTCTGAAGCCCTGTGGAACAAGAAATTATATTTTTAGCATCTAGTACTTAAAATTTTAGATAATTTATAATGAAACTGCAATATTCAAACTATCATCCGTAGTCACAATTTAAAAAAAATATTATAGTAATAAATAAAAACTGTAAAGTTACAGAAATAATATTTACTCAACTTAAAATTTTTAAAACTTAAACCAACTTAAGCTTTTATTCTGGTGCTATAAGCACTACTTACAGCAACTATAGAAGGATTCTTGTTGCAATTTTGTCCCATTAATTTTCTGCATTTAACAACTAAATCCTACTTCTATTGAAAATGACTTCTGTGTAAGCAGTGCTAACCTGAAAGTATATGACCACTGCAAAGACAAAGACTGTAGCGATGAGGTTCATGAGGTTGGGCAGGTTCTGTCTGTAGAAGGCCTCTCTCAGTGCTCGCACTTTATCAGTGCGAGTGGCTAGCAGGTGAAACAGAGCAATAATGGCTCCCTCAAACTCAGTACCTGCATGTACACAAACAAAATTCAGTCAGCATGACTAAAGACACCACAGATCGGTTCAAAACAACACAATACATCCTGAACACAAACCTCTTCCTGTGTTGACTGTGGTGGGGCTGAATGCTTTCCATACGATTGTCTCACAGATGTTGGTGGCGATGAAGAGAGAGATACCGGAGCCCAATCCGTAACCCTTCTGCAGCAACTCATCCAGCAGCAACACGATCAGACCGGCCACAAACAACTGCAAATAATATATAAATCAATATTAACTGCTCTAGCATAGCCCGATTAACTAAAGGATAACGCATAATGTTCTTCGCGAAACAAATCACAAAATAAGACAGAAGAGCTTGATGTTCATCAGTCAGTCTTTTTATAATGACCCTCATTTGTGTAGATAGCAGATGTGAGTGCAACCTGACAAGATTATTTAAACAATGCCTGCAAAGGTCACTACAATAGACAGAGCAAAGTCCAATAGCTTGAAGGAAGCTGGAAAAAGAAATGGTTCCACAAGGCAAATGCAGTCATTGATAATGATAATATCTAGCATGAGGATTATTACAACTAAATGTACACAATATACAATAATAATGACTGAAAATGGGAAATGTGCTTTAAACGAGATTCGTTTGCATCTGAACACATCGGTTAAATGGCCGAGCAGATGTTATCAGCTGACGAAATTTATCAGTTTACGTCTAAATATTTCACATAGAATTTACCTGGATGATGATTAGGAGGCAGATTCCAGCACCCATCTCTGAAGGGTCTCCATACATGCCAGTCATCACATACACAATAGCCTGGCCAATGGTGATGATCATACCAAAAACTGATGGAAAGATCTCACAGTTAGGCATCTTAAAACAAATGCAATGATCACATTAAGGTGGGTTTCCCACAAGAAAATTGCACTGGGAGCTGCATTAGACCTTTCCATTAGTTTCAAACAATGAAGTGACTTAATATATAATAATATACCTTAAAAATTGTTTAATATATATATACCCCTCCCCCCAATATAATAGAATTTATAATGTGTCTTACGTTTCTGAGCTCCATTGAAAAGCGCTCTATCTTTAGGTGTGTCTCCAACCTCAATGATTTTTGCTCCAGCCAGCAGCTGCATGATTAGACCAGATGTCACAATGGGAGAGATACCCAACTCCATCAGAGTACCTGAAACACACATTATCAAACTTTACTTCAACTCAATCTAATTTTCCAAAGACCGATGACGAATAGAACATACACAAAAACAATTGTATACCAGACACTACATATAATTAAGTGGCATTGGAGTATATATTAATTTTAGATAATTATGTATAATTTATTGAATTTTTTTTTGCAGATATGAATTTTCTTAAAAAAAAAATAAAATAAAAAAAACACCCTGAATTAAATTAATTAAATGATATAATGCAGTGCAATTGTTATTAATCTCCCACTGGTGCTTGATTAAATCATTTGTCTTCAGTCAGCAGGGGATGACTGATTCAATCTGCTGATTCAGGTACACGCACCTCTGTTGGATGCCAGGATCACTCTCATCCAGTAAAAGGGATCTGCTGAGTCTGAAGACATAATTCCAAAGAGTGGAATCTGGTGGACAGAGATTACCATAGATAATTCAAACAAAGTTTATGGTCTCCCACAGCAAATAAAACACAACCAAAGACGGTAATGTTTGGTTTGAGAAGTTTATAAATGCAGAAGAAGGATTTTGTTGATCATCAACAGCACTCCAGAGAGCTCAGGACTTTAAATTAGAGTAAACCTACCTGGCAGCACACCAGAAAGATGAACAGGGTGATAGCGGTCCATAATACTTTTTCTCTAAACTGGATCTGTGGGGAAGAGATTCAAGGAGTGAGTATATCTAAAGCGCCACTAGAACAAGCAAAGAAAAAAAAAGATGTGATCAAACTGCATACCCTCCTCTCTGGTTTCTGAATCTCTGGTAAAACCGCACAGAACGGCTTTATCACCTCTAGGAATTTAACTGAAAAAGAAAAGAAATGCACTTAGGTTTACAGTTGTCATGTCTAATGTGAGAAAACAAAAAAATGTTACTATCCTAAGAGGTCTTGGTGATTCTAGGAGACGTGGCTTTAAAGTTTTGCAATTCAAACAAGTTACTTGAATCGGTCTGTCCTGCAACGTCATCATTCAATCCAAGAAGAAAATCCCCGTTTCGATTAACAAGATCAAAACCTCACCTGTTAATTAAATGCGTCTTAATAACTAAAACAAATCACGCTTCAAAACAAATACGTGATTCACAATGATGAACGGTAGCAGACTTTTTAATTTGTGTGCTATTTAAGTATGCGCCATGTTTCTAGTTAAATTACCAGTATGTGCCATATATTTACACTTATAAAAAAAGCATACGACGTTTATGCGATGGAAATAAACAACAAATGCATTTGCAACGAGGCTAGTTTACTGTCCAAGTACTACCAGGTTATGATAGCTTTAAAATCAGTCCCATTACAAATTTAACCAATTAAGTCACATTTAGGACATGTATACATAAGTACGTGTTTTGTAAACTCGACAATAAAACAACGAAAACATAAGATTATGTTAGTTGCTAATCTATGAACGAAGCAGCACTAAAGCTAAACAGCTATTTATGACATAGCACCTAGTTATAGCTTCAGAATGCATTAAACTCATTTTAAATGGACTCGAAGTAAAACAATAATCATGACAACTCACTGGCCATGGTGTCCCCTCTGATGATGGTCCCAGACTAGCGGTTAGCGAGCACCGGTCAGCGGCTCTATGAGGAGCGTGTTCAGGACACGTCATCAACCAGAGCACAAATACACGTCAGTATCTTTGACACAGAAATAGCGGGTTGGGTGGAGACCCAATTACGTATAAAATGGGCGGGATAAATGGACCGGAAGTTGTCTCTATTACAGGTATGATTGTAAAATAATAGTTTTGCTTTTATGCTTTTTCAGTACGTGTTTATGTGATGGGTATTTAGGTTTCTTAGATGTATTGCGTTCAGACGTAAATTATATCTTGACTTGAACGTATAAGGGTGTCACGTGTTAACAGTTACTTTTCTCAGCGCTGGCCAAAACTGACAAACCAGAACCATTTATGGTCTAAGAAGAATTTAAAGATTTAGTAAGAAATTACTGAAGTTGATTTGTGAATGCTAGGAAAAGAACATTTGAATTGTATATACTTAAAACACTATACAATGTAGTATACAAATATCCCCCTATAACTAAAACAAACACGTGCTGAGACTTGAGTGTTTTTCAGATGAGGACTTGGCTTCCTATACGTCACGCGCGTGGGTTCCTTTTGATTCAAAGGACACAAGATGCATGAATTTTCTGTTCTTTTCAGCACAACCTTTCATATAAAGATTAAAATGACTCATATATTAGATTTCCTTTTTTTTGCCATTATTAACGAATTTTATTACAGTTGCTTTTCGTCAACTCAATAATGAGATTGACAAATGCATTATTTTTTTTTACAAAGATAAATCTTAGGGAAATGTGTGTAATTTGGTACAGTTTAACACAAACTACTTTCAAGTAGAACATAATACCCACAGTTGACTTCAACACTTCCGTTCAATATAGGTTACACAAATAACCGACAGGGGGCATCCCTTCATCAGACATCCAGAGGCTCTTGATTCATGGACAACCTGTGGACTTAACTACTGAATCAAAGGTAACTCTTGAACAAAAATGATGATGCTAAGATTTTGGAGATCACATTTTTGGGGGAATATAGGCTACCAACAATAAAACCATGATTTATCGACTTGTATAACCATATATTGACAGATTTCTGATTATTGCGTATCAAATTCTCATTTAATACCATCATGCTAGTTCCATATTTCAGTGCTTTTTAGTCCAGTACAGTTTTGTGATTTGATATTAGGATTTGATTTAAAAACAAGGCGATTCGCACTGTCAGAAATCTGACAGATATAATATGATGTATTTTGTGTTCTATATAATTTTTATGAGTTGAAATAATTCACATCACAACAACATTTACAACTTGATGATGCTGAATTATTTAACTGACCTTTTTAGACAATTATAGTTGATCAAAACCGATTTGTTAAATGGGTATAATGTGATTATTATAGCAGATTATCCTAGTCTGGTGTCTGCAGCTGATGCAAGCCAATCTGACACACATAATCACTGAGCCGTACTGACATTCGCACCAACCAGGGACTGAACAAATGACAGAGCAGAGAACACACGGCTTTATGCTCAGTACTTTATACACATTTATGCCCACAGCAGCTGATTCTGTGGTGGTGTGCTTGTGCTGGTTAGCGACGAGCCGTAGTCTGCACTTTAATAAAGAGATACTTGTTCAGACTGGTTATATAATGGTCAGTGAACTGTGAGATAACACAGAGGTGAGGCCAAGCCAATACAACACAAATCACACATACTTTTCTCAACTGTTCATTTTCTTTTACATTTCAGTTGTGTCATACAAGGCAAAAAAATGGCTTATTTAAATTAATAAAGGAATAATATTTTAGCTTTGCTGAAGGATGTGGAATCTGGACTGAGAAAAAAAAGTGGCATGATACATAAGCAAAGGAAATTAATATTTCCCAAAGTGTTTATTTTCATGTACACCAAGGCCTTCCGTTTCATTTATTTTTATGGTGTTTGCATTTCTCAGGGAGATATAGTCCATTTGAGCTGCTATTTTCAGATGCTGTTGACATAACGCAAGGTCTAAATTCTTCAGTTGCTAGCTGTGCTGAGAGTTATGTGATTTATTTTATGGATTATTTGACATTTCAGTTGGCTCATCTGATTCACCTGGGTCTGGTTTACAATTTGAGAGACACAAATTGCCAAGCTACATCCTTTTTTCAGTGCCTTACATGAACTGGTAAAGTTAACTTATTTCATTTAATTTTTTTAGGAACTGCCATAATGAATGTTGTTTTACTCACATCAATTAATTATCAGTTTACGTTTTTTTATAAGCACTCAAATAATACTAGGCACCAGTACAAATAAATATTTAGCTGGTCATAATGGCTTAAATCCTAATGAGCTGACAAGCCAATTAAAATGTTGGATAATTAAAACTGATATTGGTATTTTTCCTTGTCAACAGACTCCTGCAACATACAGTCTTAAATCACTTAGAAATAAAAAAATTTAAAAACATTTTGAACACTACTCTTTAATGACCAATTTGTATTGTTTATTTATGCTAATAAACCCAAAAAACGATAAGCTAAAAAAAAAAAAGTATGTTTATTTATTTAAAATATAAATATTAATATAAATATTATATGTCTTACCTTTACTTATTTGTTTATTAATTAACAAATTAAATGTTTAAAAATACAAACTCATTTTATTTATATTTTTAAATAATCTTTATATTTTATAAAGCAATTAAATTTTGAAAAAAATGTGGAGAAACCATTCAGAAATTGCTTAGTACATTTCACAAATAACTAGAAAGAACACTACAATTTTGCAGTAGAAATACTGAAATTGTATTTTCTTGTTATATTTATATAAGATTATATATTTATTTTATATTTACAACTTTGAAAATGATTTACAGCAGGCATCTTTTGGCAAGATATTATTACTTTAAAATTGTGAAAGAAAATGTTGTGCTCTATTGTCCCTGCTGTTTAATGACGTAAAACCATTTAAGCTTTATGTAAACTCGCTGGCCTGGTGCACATGGTATTTTCCAACATCCAGAGACATTTACTTAAGTGACATCCTCATTTATTTAGCACGTCAGAGATATGATCCCTAAGCCTTTGATGAGGCATGGCAAATTTGTTTAGACAGAGTTAACTCTGCTTAATACACATATGCTCAGACACAATCACTGAACAGATACTGTCTACAGACCACTGAGATAAATGCGTTATCATTAAATGACATTTTGCTTGAATGTTTTTTCCTTATATTTAGACGCATCTATAAATACTGTTAGTTAGTTAAAGAGGCGTCTGATGAGTCAGAATGTGACATTATGTCAAGACAGCAGAGGAAAGAATGCTTCAGTAGGCAGAGGACTTTACAACTCAGCCGATTCATAAACCAAGAGCATAATACTAGAATTGTGTGAAGTCTATATATTTTAAAATTAGTTAGTTAAAATTAGTCTTTAGTTTCTCTTTAAAATGCAATAAGCAAAATTGTTAGAATGCTTCTGAATCAGCGCCCAAAAGATTTCCTCTTAGCTTTTATACACAGCAGACTAGTTGCATGCCTCTGAGTACATTCACCAGTCCACCAGAACACTTTACAAATGCTTGAGACATTGTTACATCATCCTTGTTACATCAAGGCCACTGAATAACATTCACTGTTTTTAACGAGCTTCACTGCCGTTCAACCAGGTTCACAAAGGAAGAGTTCAGCCAAAAATTACAAATCTGTCATTATTCATTGTATTTGTAAAATTTCAAATCCACATACTATTATTTTATAAAAAGGGTAAGGAGCACAAAAGAAGAAATATCTGTTTTTCAACAGCAGTTTTTAGTTTAGCAGAAAATACCTTTCAGTATGTATGAACAAAAAAAAAAGTAAATAAAAGTTATGAATAAAACAAACAGATTATTTTCCCCTCACAACAGGTTAAAATAAATAAAATTGTTTGATGAAAACCTTGAAGATGAGTAACTGATTATATAATTTTAGATTATGAATATTTGGCTATTGCAAAGCGCTTTATATATATCATAAATATCAAGGTTTTGTTTTAGTACACTGTAAAATCTGTTTTTATTTGTATGTTTTTACAGGTGTTTCACCTTCATTGCATTTTATATTCATTGCATTGTAATTTGGAGTTAACAGAATTAAATTATATAAGTATTAACAGTAAATAAGTATTTACAATAAAATTAATGGATAATATTCTGCCAAAAATATTAGTAATGGCAATAAAAAATGCTATTAAATAGAAATAATATATAATAGAAACTATAAATAAATATAAAGAAATTTTGTATAATAATATATTAAAATGATATGTAATATAAATCATTTATTTTAGGACCTCTCTGTCTGAAAACTGCTTCATTCCATCTCCTTCTTTTTTAACTTTTAGGTGGACAACAAAGAGCATCAGTTATGTAAAAACAACGCTCAGTCAACCTTGACCTATCTTTCTGCCTGTGGGGGGTTCAGCTGGGCTGAGCTGGTTTGAATATTCTCATTACAATACACACATCACATAGACATAAGACTGGGAAAGAAATTTAAATGTATCAATGTTTTTTTTAATTCATGCACATCTCAGATAATTTACCTAGCAGAGCATCAAAGCTCTTTTAGAAGGGTTTTTTTTTTGTTGCACAGACAGAATCATTCAAAGCTATTTTAGCAAAACAAGACAAGTCAGTATCTGATCAGGAACACGTCGTGAATAGATGTAGCTGATCTTGTTAGTGTAATTGGCAGGCCTGATTAAACACATGTTGACAGCGCAGTCAGTGAATGAAGTCAACAATATGGTATATGGGAGCGGCATTTACGTCATGACGGTGCTTATGTAAGATTCTAATTCTTTCTTGGCCTGGTTTTCCTCACTCTCTCTGACTGTGGTCAAACACCAAGGGACATTCATGACCCTACGGCTGGCCCTGTCATAGCGTATTTATGTCTTAGTCTCCTTGAATTCTTAAAAAAGACATTCTTTCGTTGGTTAGTTGCTACCTGTAAAGTGAGGTTGGCTAGTGAAGCAGTGCATAAGTCTTTTTCCCACCTGTTTGAATGCTTCATATGAAGAATCAGAGCCACGAACATGCTTTCATGGGATGAAATATTGATTTCCAACAAGTGTAAAGTTGATGAAGTGACCTCTATAAATGGCCCAGCTGATACACTGACAATCACACTGATGATTTCCCTCCTGAAATTCCCTTTTCGAAAATCTGAAACTTACCTGTCATAAAAGACAGGAATATTAAACATCAATGTATACCTAAAGCATTAGATATTATCTCTCTCCTCATATTCAAAAATCCCAAAATCCCATAATAAAATGCTTTTATTTTGTATTTTTATTTAAATACAATGTGTTCATTGTAAATTATATTTCAGCATAACATATTTTAAATAATTTAGTGACTTAACGTATTTATGATTTTTAAAATAATTTGTTATGTGATAAATTATTTACTATGTATGTATTAAGTTTATTTGATAATTCTGAATGTTATATGGTAAAATGCTCCTATTTCGTACTGTAAGAGATAAAACATTTTTGTCATTTTAGGTTAAATAAGGTTAGGTTAAAATAAATAAACACTTTCTAAAAGTCATAATTTTAGTACATAAAATGAACATTAAAATACAGCACAATGTACTGAGGCAATAATAAGGAATTTTAGATAGGGATAGATAAATAATGAAAATGTTTACATTTTGTATTTTAAATTTAAGTTTTCATTGTAAATGATAAATTAGAATAATCGATTTGAGAGAATTTATGTAAATGTATTTATTTACCTTATTTTATTTATTTATTATCTACTTGTAATAAATTTTGTTTTAAAATATTTATAGTAAGAATATAGTAAAATGCGCAATTTTACATTTAGAATTTTTTTTTATTTTTGCCATACTAAACTATAAAATTGTAAGTTTTTGTTACTTATAAATGTTGCATTATTTATTGCAAATTTTATATAATGTTAGTAAAATGCAGCAAGTTTGCATTTTTTTTTATAATAAATAATTAACTTCAAGAATAAGTATAGTATATATAACTAATATTTTTATGTCTTTGTTTTTGTAATGTTATATCATTTTCTTTACTATATAGAAACTTGTCCCATGACAGAACAAGGACAAAATAAATATTTACAAATGTTTGTGTGTATAAAAATGATCTCAAAAGGTATGACTCAGTTCAGGGAAAAAGACAAAGAAAGTGAGCAATGCTTTGTCCTAACAATGCTCTATTCTTGGGAACACAGAGAGAACAAAGGTAGAATAGAATGAACTGAACTAAAACAGAGCACAGCTGAGTACCTAAAATGAGCATGCAAATGTTAGCTCTCTAAATGAGCTGACTGCCATACTTTAAACCAGTAATTATGTAAGATGAACATATCCCCCCCTATGTATCAGTTTGGGGATGAATTCATTTGAAATTTGACATTTTAAAGGAGGAGTAATTAGCGTATGTAGGCCAACACATGATCCCCAGCGCTGGAGAAAAGAACTAAAAATATAGCGATTTCAGTATTACCAAACAGCTCCGTTGCCATGGCAACTGCTGTCCTGGAGAATAGGTGATGCTAAACTATACTGACAAACATTCAGACACAAAAAAACATGCTAAATTACACAACACTTGCATACATGCGCTGACCAGTAACCATTAACATTTCTATTGACACTGGAGCTCATCCATGATGTTACATCAAGTCACTGAAACAATGCAGTCCGCTGAGACACAGGATAAAGCAGATAAAACATCCAAACAGAACAAATGATTAAACTCAAACCCTATAAAGCCCATCATTTGGCATCTGAAGCCCCCTGTGGAGCGCTTAGTTTTGGACCAACTGTTCATGGACCACAATTCACTAAATCTAGCACAGTTAAAAGACATTTGAGTATGAAATGTTATTATATTGCTGTTCAAAGGTTGGGAATAATTACTATTTTGTATGCTTTTGGGGAATAAAAGTGTCTTAGGCTCACCAAGCCTGCAACTATTTTACTCAATATATTTACCCATTAAAAAAAAACATGACAACTAGTCCCAATCAAAGAGTGCTGTTGATAATGCATGCCTGTTTTACATGTGCGTCATTGTGTGACAGTGATACAGACCTATTTGTAACCCAGACAAGCGTCTGAATTCTCAAACAGCCAGTAAAGAGGAAAAGGCCAGGCCACTTGGTCAAGACACCTTGTGTTAAAAGTTTCAAACAGGGCAAGACATTAAACCTGTGATAATGTAGAGTGTTTTTCCGATCTCTTTATGAGGACTGTAAAAGCTAAATCTTTACACAAAAATTAACATTACTCTTTAGTTTGAGCACGATCTCATGAATGTGCGTTTAAATAGAAATAAAAACTTGTGGTATTGATGTAAAACATTGCGTTTTTGGGTAAATATGATACGCATCTACTCTACAACCCTAATCCTACTCATTGTGTACCATAAACATGCGTATCTATACCACGAGTTTTCGTTTTTATTCTGCGTATTTGTACACACATTTATGAAATTTAGGTTGTTGGTTTTGGTACCAATTCTCACTATTAATAATCTATTAAAGGTAGATGTTAAGGTCGGTTAAAGGCATATAGAGTATGGTCGTAAGGCATTTGACGTTCTTTAAAAGTACTAATGAACAGCATATATGCTAGTAATATAGATGCTAATAAGCACTAGTGAGAATTGGTCTTAAGTATTACCAAAAATGATATCATTATTTCTCATGTGGAACACCATTGTAGAATGTTTGACGAACGGTGAAACCAAATAATTTTGTTAACACAAAAATGTTCTTTATAGTTCACCCAAAAATTTGAACTCTGTCCTCATGTTGTTTCAAACCGTAAGATCTTCGGAACACAATTTCAGATTTTGATTAATTCCAAGAGCACTTTAAGAGACAGCGCCACAACTGCCACATTCAAGGCCCTATTACATAGTAAGGAAGTTGTTAAAATAGTGACATCAGTAAATCATAAAGTTTGCATGCGTATGGCACTGCTGATGTAGAACAGGCACAAGCTGTGCAAGAGGAATGCAAGCACATATGTGGTAATCTTTAAATATGACAGCCGACTGACTGGAGAGAAGAAACTGTTGAATAAAGTGCTACGTTTGTTTTTACTGCACACATAAAGTATTCCTGTTGCTTCATAAATTACAGTTGAACCACTGAGATCACACGTGGACTATTTACCGATGTCCTTGCTCAGGTTTCTGTGTCTTGATCGTGGTCGGTCCCTTGATGTCTATGAAGGATCCAAGTGCTATTGGACTACATAAAAAATATCTCAATTTGTGTTCTAAAGATGAACCAAGGTCTTACAGGTTTGGAAGGACATGAAGGTGAGTAATCACAGAATTTTCATTTTTGGGTGAACCATCCCTTTAATATATTTTATTGCACTATTCTTTATATAGCAAATCCAAGACCCAAACTGGGTTTTAGTGACTAATAGTGACTAGCTGTAATTTGATATACAAGCACATCTTGCTTTAGAAAACCCCAAAGAAATCACAGCGAGACAAGAATTTAACACAAACAAGTTTTATTTTCCTCCAACATACCGTGTATAAGATAGAGGTATCTGAACATGTCAAATAACAATATTTATTAATATCATTATTGTAACATTAATAACATGGAATGTAGTCTTCGAAGCTCCATTTTCTTTTTTTCTTTTTAGTTTATTTAGGAAAAATGACCAATAAATAAAGCTTTATTATAGTCTCTGTATGTCAACTAACTATCTGAATATAGTTGTCTCTGCACGATGGGTAAAGGTGCAAGGGGAGGGTGCTGTAACAGCGTTAACAGTCTTTCTTTCCATCACCATCCAACAAGGAGCACTCACAAGCTACTCAAAGTTCCAGAACCTTGTCAAGGAATGAGGACGGGAACTAAATCAGGTCCTTTCCGGTAAATAATCATTCCTCAATAAATAGAAACAAAATAGGAAACGGCAGCAACACTGTAACAGTACATCGGGGGAAGTGAGTAAAGCTACTAAACATAGAGGGAACAGATCGTGTGACGACTTGACGTTAGCTTCTCGACCCTTTTTAATCCTCTACAACACAAAAAAAATAACTGAACAGCTTTGAGAACTGAATGTCTTAAGGGATTGAAAAAACAAGAAGAGAAAGAAACATTTTCCCGTTTCAACGTCATGCTGGTTTAATCGAAGCTGGGGTTTAATCTGTGCTGTGGTCCTCTAGTTGCGAGATGATGGTGATGAGGTTCTCCAATCCGAAAATGTAACCACTATCCTGGCCCTCGTGGATTACACTGTCCTCCCCGAAGTGCCGACACGTGGTGTGAGCAAAGTCAATCATGCGAACGTCCACCGCCGGGCTGCTGTCTGGTCTGGCCATGCGCCGCACCACACCAGAGCTGCCGGTGGCGCCACAAGCGCCGCTGTTACTACTGCTGCTGCTGGCGGCACCTGCGCCATGAGGGAACCCAAAAGCACCACCCTCCTCTTCTTCTTCCTCCTCCTCCTCTTCTTCCTCCTCCTCCTCATCATCTTCTTCCTCCTCCTCCTCCGAAAGCCCATCCTCTGCAGAGTGGCGTGATCGTGGAGGGTCTCCGTCATATATTATCAAGAGCGAGCTGGAGTAAAAGCGGTAGCTTTCGCAGGCCTCCAGAGCTGCCTGCATGTCTCGGAGCCTCCGCAACACCGGAGACAGGAGCTCGCGTCTCAGGCGCCTCCCATCGTGGAAGAACTGAAAGATGGCCTCTTTGAAGCCAGACAGGGTCAGCTTACGGCCGTGGTACTTGTTCATGAACATGAGCTGCCCTGTGTCTGAATGGTAGACCTGGAGGAAAGTGAAGAGAAGCATTGTGAATAAAACATCGCTTTTAAGTGCTTCTAATATTAAGGAATTACGCTCAAGAGCCGCACTAACCTGCATGCCGCAGAGGCGCACTCCGATGCTGGCGGACGTACTCTGCTGACACTTGCGGATCTGGACGGCCTTCTTCTCCTCAGAGGCATCATCCCCGTGCTGCCTCGTGCCCATCTTCAGATCAAGCACGCATGGGACTGTGTAGCGCCACGTCAGGTTCTCCAACAGGATGAATTCTGAAGAGAGGTTCTGGGTTAAGGGAAACTTAGATTCTCCTTCCTTTTTGGTACTGCTGTACAATTAAGCTTTGTTTTTCTGCATAATTAATAGGCCTGTTTTATCTATTTCCTTCACAGCTGTCATTCTAATTGTAAATCTGCATAGCAATACAAGCTTTATTATGTGCCCTTCAAGCTTTCTAATGTTCTGCGTTTTTGTTGTGCAGCATGAATTGCTACATTAATGAGTAGTGATTTTCATATATACAGTATTTTTAGTGACATAAAATCTGGATAAGTTTCTTTAGAGTGTAAATGATTAATTTAAATACATTTTAGAAATCTGTTATTATTATTTTGTATTATATCTAAATACATTTTTAAAATTTTGTACTAGCATCATTTAGAAATACATTTATCATATAAAAAATAAACTATTATTTATTATTAAAAATGCAAAATTTAACTGCAATTTGCTAAACATGATTACCATTACCCTTTTATTATTATTTAAATATTATTTTTATCCATTTTTTTTTTGTTTTATTATATTTTAAAATTAAATTACTTTAGTCTTTGTGTCACACAATCCTTCAAATCATTCTAATAAATTATTCTTATATGCTGATTTGGTGCTCAGGATACATTTCTAAGATACATTTCTTATTTTTAGTGTTTTCTAGGATGCTTTGCTGAATAGAAAGCATTTATTTGAAAAATAAATCTTTTATAACATTATAAATGTCTTTACCATCCCAATAAGTAATAAGCCTTTCTGACCAAAAACGTTTGAACAGTGCTGTTTATATATATATATATATATATTACGGTCAGCAGTAAACTGAACTAGACCAATCCACTTTTGTTGTTTGTGGCAGCATTGAAGGATACTGTATTGGTTGCGGTGTTTTGCGTTCTCCTTCATTCTCTGCAGGTGATGTTGGTGGCACTTGAGGCTCCAGGGGTTGTGCTTGAGCTGAGGGCCGGCAGCATTGCTACTCTCCAGGCTGTAGTAGAACACCTCGGCCTGTTTGAGCCACTCCAGCTCCTCCTCGCGTTTGACACTGGAAAGGAGAAGACAGAAGTCTGTCAGATGGCTAACTTTTAGAACTTGTTTTAAGATATCTGAAAAAAATCCTTAAGTTCTCATCCTGTGCCGTTTTGTGCTACAGACATAAACAAGTCATATGGCTTGTTAAAGGGTTAATACCCATGAGTCTTAAAATCCTAAATCCCACACAAAGAACAAATGCCTCTTATCTGGCCTTTCCCCCCTTCCCCAGTCACACTGAGGTCACTTCTAAGTCACAAAGCTACGGCGGTTGCATAACCTCTTGCTAAACCTTGGCTCAAAACACACATTTGAAGCAGTCCGGCTGCCAGCAGCTGAGAGTGCATCTGCTCTGCCCAGCTGGGTGCTCTGTGGGTCAGTGTGCTCAGCGCTTCCTCATGAAGACAAGGACACTACGATGGGTCACATTCTCATTGAGTCAGACAAGTACTGAGCAGAGCCATTATTACAGGAGAACACAGGCTAGTACTATTCAAGAGATGTGGGGTATTGTGGCCATTAAAGCTTAAGACTGCTAACTAAAAAGCTGCTTGTTCAATCTGCACGGAACAGTATATGATTTGTCAGTACTGTGTCCCTGAGAAAAAATCTGAACCTCCCTGCAGTCTCTGGTAAATGACTACATTTTGATCTAAATACATATTTTTACATGAGTTTATTCATGCATTATTGTGCTACAATGTAATTGGTGGTTGTCACATTGGTGCAATTTAGATATTAAAATGATAACTTATCTACATTAATAGCTGCTCTGTGACACAGTAAAATATTTTCATTACCGGCATGTGTGTAATGACCACTCTAACACAGTTCTACATATTTCAAGTGTTCACGCTTCCTCATATAATATTGATAAGCTGGTTTGGCGTGCTGTCCAGGGAGCGGGCCGGGAGAACAGCGTGCTCGAACCCTAGCGATTAGAACCCTAGCGAGGGTAAGGGCTCGGCGTCCGGCTCGAACTCTGCCTGCCCCCCGGAGTGGGAAGTTTGTATTTAAAGGGGAGGCAGAAGGGGAGGAGGAGGGATTGCAAAAAGCGAGATGG
>JAUCNO010001758.1:8374839-8385124 GCA_032353835.1 Enteromius viviparus
AATGAATGGGAAGCTTGTGCTTTTATAGTGCTTTGGAACTGGTTTGATTGGGCGATCGTAACAAGGGGATTGATTAGTTGATTGCTAACAGCTGTGGGCAATTCGTCCAGCGATCCAATCGAACTATGTTATTATCAAAAGATTTATTTAATTAAATAGCAGCCTATGTGATTTGATAATCGCATTTACAATTTTTGATCATTTGGATTTTATTAGTTCAATAAATCACTGAGCTCTTAATGTTAAGTGGATGCTAATACATTAAAAGGACACACTCCAAAGTTTCTATTATATTTTGGTCACTCATTCAATGCAAGTCTATTAAATTTGTACACGTTATAATGTGTTGACTAAATTACATGCTGTTTTAATCACAGTTGAAATGACTATTGATATTGACTATATTTACATGTATTATGTATATTGCTCACCTCTTGTCCTTATCCTTCCGAGAGTGTCTGGACCGGTCCTTGCTGTAGCCCTCATTGTCCAGCAGCACCTTACTGACCCATTTTATTTTGTTGTTGGGTTCCAGATCTGCCGAGGGGTCCACGTTCTCCAAGTCCCCAATCTCACTGTGCAAAGGGTACGCAATAAGACACAGATTTCCTTCCTCATCCTCCTCGAAACTCACCGACACCACACCTGAGAGATGAGAGAGAGAGATGGAATAGGAGAAAAAAAAAAAGAAAAGAAAAAAGATTGACGTCAGGAGGTGAAATCGTAATAATTTCACATCAGCAAACAGGAAGTAGTTAGAGTTCCGAGCTTAAAGTAAACGGTCTGGGAAATCTTTAACATCTCTTACCCACTTCTCTTTTTTTGCGCTTAAAAGCTCGCCAGTCTTTAACAAAAGCTACTGAGCCGACAGCACGGGCTGCTCCTAACCTGATAGGAATCACACAATCTATAACAAACAAACAACGAGACAGAAGTTTTTGGAAAAGAGAGAGAGGAAGCAAAGAAGGCTAAGCGTTGGGAAGAGAGAGAAGTCTATCAAACAACAACAACAACAGCCAATGTACGGGAGTGGCTTCCCTGGATCAGCATTCTGAATCTGTCACAGCAAACCACATTAAATGTCCGTTCAATCAATTCCACATAAGAAGGAAAACAACCAACAAACAAATGACAAGAGGCTAAAGATATTATCAAACCAACACTATTTATTGTCAAATATCACTTCAGAACTCAAATTCAAGAGCATCTACAACGCACAAAGCATCAAATGAAATGAAGTCATCACATGTAAATATCACAAGAATTACAGGAATATATACTATGAACCAGAAAGACAGTCCCAAAAGAAATACACAAGAAAATGTATTTTGCACTAAACATATAAATAAATAGTACCAAAAGGCCATGAAAAAGTTCACATAGGTAGGTAGATAGACAGATAGATTAGATAGAAAATAACATTTTAATTTAAAGATAAAAAAAAAATATATATATATATTTTTTTTTGTGTGTGTGTTGTAATGTTAGTGTTTTAGTCACATTATTCTAATATTTTAAATGTATTACAATAAATATAGATAAAAATGCTAATAATTTAATTTTAAAAGACGTAAATTATATTTAAGCAGCATTTCTTTTTTTTTTAAAGAAAAATGTAAAATATATGTTTATAAATAAATTTAAAAGCATTATTTTCAAAACAACAGAATACAATGCGAATTAAAAAAAAAAACACAGCCAGAGTCTCGCCCATACTTCCAATTCAGAATATCAAAACAGGCAATCAATTTATTATTGACAATAACTTCCTATATTCCTATAAATAAATGCATTTCAAGACACAAAGATGCCCAAGCTTCTGTTTTGACTTTTTGAAAGATCAGAGAGAGGAAAACCGAGACAGGTGGACTTAGCCAAAAATCTAAGCCAGTTGAACTTGTTTTTCAGGGTGTATCTTCAGGAATGACAGCAAATTTTCAAAGATCAAGAGTGTGGGAGGCAGTCTATGATGTCATATCAGCAGTCCCTCGGTCCAGGGAAAAAAAAACTTGCCATTGCTGCTGCTTTTCAAGTTTGTTAACTTGGGATGCGCTCCACATTCAGGTATCTTCAAACGAAACTCCGACACCTCGGTGTATGCGTTAAACAATGAACAGTCTTGCCAATAACTTACCTTTGAGAGGCCCTACCCTAACGGGACATTTAAGACACAAATATTTAAAGAAATTAAAAACTAAAAAAATAAAAAATAAAAGGAAAGGTGATAGTTGTAACCATTTACTTTCATTGTAAATTAATTTTTTGTTGGGGGGTGAACCTTTAAAAATGTATAACAACAGCGCCACTCTGAGGACAATTGCGTTAAGACGGAAACACAGCAGCACTGCTGGCCTTCCTTTAACATGAAGATGTTTTTTACAGTCTAACACCGAAAAAAATTCCATTTTACGGGGGAAGACAAAGATGAAGAAAGTAAAGAATGGCTTTAATAGCCAAGAAAACGTGAAAAGACGTTACATTAGTTGCTACTTACCTCTATATTGCGGTGTAAACTTCCGCATAGCCGCAGGGAGGCTCTTGTAAAACTGGTGCTCCCGGGGGATGAGGGGTTTGCATATCGTCTGCTCCCCGAAGCGGAGCACACACGAGTGTCCCCCCACCTGATGCACAAAGGGCTCAAGGAGCACCCCTTTCCCCAAAAACCCCTGCGGCTCTGTCTGCATCCCCTCGATGGCTGGGCTCATCCTCCGGGGGCATTAGACTCTCGCTCCTGGTCCAGTTAGACGTGTAAGGCAGATGAAAAGGACGAAAGGACCTCGATATTTTTCCTTTCTGTCTTTCGTTTATCTCGATTTCGCACTATTGTTGGTTAGCGGTCGGTGATGTATTCTCCGCCGTGCAGCAGAACACTGCAGGACATAAACAAAAGAAACAGGAAGGAGGAAGAACGGTGACACGACAGAAGACAGAACACAGCTCTGTGTTTGTATTCAATCCTTTCTTTTACGACACGAATAATCTAGTTCGTATATTCTCCTACTTATTCTAAGGACGGAATTTAGGGGATTTTAATCGAGAAAGAGCATCTTACAGGCCTGAGTATCGGCCGCTTTCTCGGAAGCTCTTCGACTGACACTGTAATCTCTCGCCGAACTGACAAAATGTCAGCGCTGCACCAGTTGCTCCGCCTCTAACATCAAATCGACCAATCAGAGCGCAGGCACGGTGTTGTTGGTAACAAGCGGAGAGGACAGAATGCGAACAAAGAGTGAGGAAGGGTGGGGGAGGGGAGAATGTAGATGGAAACCAGTTTCGGGTGGAGGGGAGGGGGAGCTGAGCGACTCAGCTGTTTTTCTCACTGTGCGATATGGGAAGCTGGTAAAGTGCACACTTTAAGGCACTTGCAAGGGTCACGACACGAAAATGCTGAAAAATGCAGTTTTTCTGTACAGGAAACCAAAAGAAGTAATGAACATTTCCATATTAAATAAAAACTATAATAAACTAGCAAATAACAGATTTGGCCATAATGTTAAAGGGAAAAAAACTTCAATTTTAATAATGAACGGTAGTTTTTGTTTGTTTGTTTTTGTATGGCACTTAACAGCTGCTTAACATAAATCATGATGCATTTCATAGCCTTTTATATCATTTACGTTTTAGAATTATCTCAATGAGACCTATATAGCCTACTGTATATTGTTTTGCTTGAGTATACAGATACTCAAATGTGTATCTCTATATGTAGTGTTTATATGTGTGTGTGATTATATTTTTGCAACAATCAGGCAGTTGAGATTTGCTATGTAGTATCGCTTTACATGAGTATGGATAAAGTCAGCTATATTTAGCTTTGTACAGAGAGCTTTTCAGTAGTAGTTTAGATATTTTATAATGATAAAATAGCTATAATAGCTACATATTGCTTTACCTGATGCTGTTGGATGTACTATAAATAAAACTTTAAATACTGTATATCTCTTCATGATAATATGATTGACATTTTTTGTGTTTAGAGTTTATGGTATGTGAATAAAGTAAGACATACATATAGATAGTTATTGGAGTTGTAGAATCGTTATGTGGTGATGTTGACTTATAAAACCTGTATAACTATTTGATGTAGTGTAAAGCCTATTTTAAATTTGATGATGTGTATTACTGCAGTGGTTAAATTTAATGACATGATTAAAATATCAATCATATCACCCATCCCTAAGCAGTGAAATTAACTGAAAGTCATGGAATAATATTCATACATAACATGTAATATCAACTGTGGCTTGCACATTAAAAACAATAAGGGCCGGTTTCCCGGATAGGGATTAGATTAAGCCAGGACTAGACCTTTGCTAATTTAGAACTTTTAGAAACATGTCTTACAAAAATGCATTGTCTGTGAGCATTTTAAGACCAAACAATGGCAATAATGTATTGTAAGAAATCTCAGTGCAAGCTTTTTCCAGTTTAGACAGCTCTTAACATTTATTTTAATAGGACTAGTCTTAAACCCTGTTCGGTAAACTGCCCCTAAATGTTTATTAATAAATAACATGCATTTGAGTTTCTGTTATAACAGTGTGATATCTTTGCAAATGAAGAGTTTATTTGCAAAAACAGATAACTCAATGTATCTTAATTTTTTAATAAAATACAATTTAATTAAAAATGTGTGTTTTTTTAATGTTATCAGTGTCTTAGAGTGTTCTAATGTGTTAGTTGGTGGCATTTTTAGTTATTTTTTAAGAGTCAAAAAACAACAACTTCAGTATGAAATTAATTGGAATGCACAATGAAAAAAACATGATTTTTGAAAATTGTTAAAAACAGAGTTATCTAGGTTTTTTTTTTCAGACAAACTCTTCAAAGGTAGGAGGCTGGCAATTGAGAAAAGAACAGGTGACACATGTTACCAGTGGCCCTCAGGGTACAGCAATTATAATCCTTCAGCTCACAAAATGAAGTAGGGTGTCTCCCCAGCCTATGGACAGATGTTTTTGTTTCTTAGATTTATTCTGATTTGTTATTTATTTTATTAGATTTATTTTTAGACTGAAGCAGTATAAAATGCTGCTATACGGTATTCGGTGCAAATTAGTGGGTGATGAGAGTAAATGGGCAATATAATTCTGAAGACATCACAAAAAGTTAATGAAATGAGCTGGTCATGATTTTACTCAAAGAGAAATGCACATAGTTTGCAGGAGGTTGGATGCACATATCATCTGATCTACAGTAGGAGGTTTGCAGTAGTGTTGGACCACAAGCAGCAGGTTTGACTTCTCTCTCTAATCCCGCCTGCTGAAACTCACGAGTGGAAAATGGGCCATGGAAAAAGCTTGAGAGAAGAATGAAAGACATCAAAAACCACTACAGAGCAAGAACCTTCTTTTTGTGAAATCAGAGACAGCCAGATATATTTTATGATGAATTTTGTTGTTTATTTTAAAATATTTACATTAAAATATTTCTATATAGCATTGAGATATGATATATTTTATGTATTTATTGTTGCACACGTAGAGAGTATCCTGTGACTTTTAATCTAAAAAAGACAAAGCAGCATTTAATACTGTGAGAACACAAATTTAAATTGTTATTCACTTAAATCTCTTTCAGTAAAAGCCTTAGCAGTATTTTCTGTGCTACAGAGCTTTAAACATTAATGCATTATTACCATGTTAGAGAATGATAGCACAGTAGTGTCAAAGGCCCACACAATTCATTTATTCATTAATGGCACAAATGCAAATTGAGGGGTGGTATACCAGAGGCTTTGTCCAGTGACACAAGCCTGACGCTTTGATCAGAGAGACCTTTGAGACCCATGAACTTGAAAATCCCTAAGAGCACCACTGTGCCTTTAAATAGGCTACATAACCCAAAATGGCTTCATGTAGAGGCCCATGTAGGATATTTGTATTATGATATGTAAACAGCATCTGCTAAATGACAGATTCATCACAGAGCTAACAAGAAATACTGCCATTACGATCTGTACAGACCAGTATGTCTTTACAAATGTTTAATCAACACTGACCTCCAGTTAAGTAGCAAAGCGAGGGCAGGAGCCAATACAAACTGCCAGCAGAGTGAAATACCAGCCTAATTACTGAACTGAGATGGAACAGAGAGCTTCAGCAGTTGCTTGCCGTTGCAGTATATTCCCAGATATGAACATTCAGAGCTTTGGTTGTGTAAATCCGAGACCCGAGTGAGAATATCCTGCAATTATAGTGATAGCTGTAACACTTTTGGCGCTGGAGTCCTAACAAGGGCATTATACCATGGCCAATGCCAAGGCAGCACTCAACTCCTCTTAATTCAATCCCAGACTTGGTACATTCTGTCTGCAAACGAAGTCTGTAGGAGCACAGTCTGCCCTGTAACCCGGTAAGAGCTGGAGGTCAAAGCCAAGGCCAAGACTGGGCTTCATGAATGGAGATAGGTGAGACGGTAATGCGATTTGGGCCGTGTTAATCTCCCAATTGCAGCTATCAATGAGTAAAAGACACTGGGATTGATGCACAACTGGCATCATCAAACCAGGACAAAAGGTACAAGTTAGCATGCAGTTACACTCTCTGAAAAAAAGGTACAAAAGCTGGCACTGGGGTGGAAACTTTTCAAAAGGCACACTTTTGTACCTATTAGGTTCAAATATGTACACTTTAAGTACTAATATGTACTTTTAAGGTACCAAAATGGACCATTTTGGTACAAACATTTACCTTGGTGTGCTTGATGTGTAGCAAATTCTTTGCCAAGTAAATAAAATTCAAATTGATTTTATTTACCTTCTCAATACAAATAATTTCTTCATGCTCTGGTCTTAGCATGAATGATTTTTTTGGAGCATTTTATTAAAATCTTTCAACAAAACACAATTTTAAGGAAAGGAAAATCCACGGACAGTACAAGAGCTCTTATTTATTCTCTTCATCCACCTGTAATTTAAGACATTATTATATAATTTTTTATTATTTAATTTTTATATAATAACACAGAAAAGAAAAGGTTTGTTAGCTAAAGAGAAGGACAATGATTTAAATATTCACAATTACACATTATATAATCTATTTCAACATTTTAAGATTCATGGTGCACTTAAACTGTCACATGCAAAAGTAGTACAGCTGTTTTATTAATTCACCTCGTGTGTTTTGAATTGCTTTTAGCAATTAGAGAGCAATGACTGGATATGACATCCACAGAAGTTAATTTTATTTGTGTGTGTGTGTGTATGAGGGAGAGAAATTATGAGAGGACGGGATAACCTTGAGGAACCATGGGGGGGCCAAATCTCCTGATTTTGGCCACGTGATGACAGTGGCACGAGCTGTAAGGATGGATTAGTATGGTGTAAATGAGAAGGTGTTGACTGACATACCTGAAAACCAACATAAAGGACAGCTGGTATTGATAGAAGGAAAGCAATAGAAAAATGTGCAGTATATAAACACTATAAAGTCAACTGAGGAACACGAGAAGGCCTTTTATATTTTGACCTATACAAAAACACTTCTGCTCAGCTGTGAGATCATGCTCTAAGTACGAATCAAACTGGCCAGCCAAACCTGACAACAATACAGGCCCGTAGCCAAAGATCCCTAAACAGCCACGTCCTGCACTGGATGGAAAATAGTTGAGCTCAAGGTAAGTCTATTTACCAGACAGCTCAGAGCAAATCCACACAGGTCACTGAATAATACCTGCACAGCACATATATTCTCACACAGTGTCTAGTAATAGTGCTGTTTTTCCACAGTCTTTCAATAGAGATTATATATTTTAATTCAATTTATATATACATATATATACACACACCACTAGTAAATGCAGCTATTTGCTTTATTTAGATTTGCATTTATTTCAATAGCATTTAGTTTACTAATCCTTTCATTTTCTGTCACAATACAACCCCATTTAAAAAAAAAAAACACTGCCATAAAACTATACAATTGGACAAATTAATTTACCACTTAAATAAATTACCTATAACATGCTCTAAAAGTATACAGTAGCATATACAAATAGCTGAGAAATCAGGTAATATAATCTTAAAATACACTTTCTAATTTTAATAAACATATGTAAACACGTCAAGCATTTCTTGACTGGCGTCTTTAGAGTATCTTAAACGATTGCCTGGATGTCTCCGCTCATCCAAACTATGAAAACAATTCATCACGTTCAATAAACACATGTACTTGACTCTGAGATAATCCATCTTCAATGTCAACACATCTAACCCACAATATCCCTTACATCTGTCTATATATGAAGCCTTCCTGAGCTGGTAAGATTGTGACACATATAGCAGCTGATTTAAAATAAGCCACATGCCGGATACAGTGAGAGTGAGTCCTGATGTCTTTATGAAGGGTCATTGGCCTGAACACACACATCCTTTCTAAGACAAAGCTTTGGGAACTTCCTGAGTGCTCTCCGCCCTACCTTGGAGAACAGCATATCCTGCTCAGATATGAAAATGCTGGGAGTCCTAATGTGTGTGGGTTAGGTTTTGCCTACATTGTAGGGGATCAAATAATAATAGTTAGCATAATAATATGTTAAGGAAGGAGCTTATTACACTAGACAAGGAAGATAAAAATGTCCAAAAAGCCTTAAAGTTAGTGGTAAAGGAGACAGGAAACATTGTAACCTCAGCATAGACACAGTGGTTAGTAAATAGGTTTATTGTACTATCATGTGCAGAGGGTAAAGATTCATTCTAGTCAGTTGGTTAATTTTAAACTCTGATAGCATTGGAAAGTCTGATTAATCCATTTAAAAGTGTGTTACGTAACATAGCAGATGAGACCTTGTTCATTTGAACTTTTCTTTCACTTATTTGCTGAGGAGAGCAAACTCACACACCTGTGTTCATAAAAAGCAGATGTATACCCATGCTTATGCTAACACAAATGTGTATTTCAATACTTACAACAGAGCTAGAAAGTGGATTCCTAAGACACTTGGAGCCATTTCTCTAGTCTCCATGGTTACCCACTGCTGTGTCACATTTGACCGAGTTGATCAATTTTGTATTATACAACAGCAAGGCGTTCCTGCAGAACATTTTAGATTGTACCTGTACTCGCTGTGACTAAAACAATACAAAATAAATAAATAAATTTTTTGCCTGTGTTCTTGTGTGAACGTTTTATAGGCTACAGCAAAAATACAAGAAACACATTAAAGATTCAGTAAAATAAATGTCTTTTTTGTTTGATTTTTGCCTACTTATGATGTTTCATGAACAAAATATTAATTAAATTAACAGAATGTTAATTTGCTGAATGTACTTTGTGGGCTTTCATTCTTCCCTGCAATTTTTTATTATTCTCTATAAAGATTTTCTTTTAATATTAATGCATAAAAAATGTCTATATATATATATATTTTAAATCAGACTTTTTGTGGGCGATAATTGATTGTTAACTGAAAATTAAAAAATGTAAAATACATAAAATATCCAACATAAAATCCCAGTTATTTAATTTATGAAAACATGTCAATTTTCCCCCGATTGGACAATGTGTCTGATAAAAAAATACAACTGTATTATTTTTAAAGGAATTTACAAGAACTTGTTCATATTACCTGCATGACCTAAACTCGTAGTACTCCGTGATATAATATCTATGTGTGTGGATTGTGGCCTCAGTAACACAATCTAGAGAATGTCAATAACGAGAGACAGATTATAAGCAGGCACCTGGTGTCATTTGCTCAACTAGAATTTAGCACTCAAGGCGAGAGATACAGTGAGACATGTAGAGAGTCTGGGATTGGATGGTGATAGTTATATGGAAAAAAGAGGGTGAATTCCAGAGCATTGACACCCAATGCTCACGTGAGGGGATAACATGAGCAGACTTATTAGCACCATTGATTGGCAACTCACCTACTCACCATAACCTAAATACACGCTAAGTCAAAGTCTGGCTTTCTTATTTTACAAAAGGTCACTACAGCTAGCGATGAAAACAGAAATGTGAATATATGGCATATATTGCCCAATATCAAGAGAGATATTGAGAGATTATTACATATAATTCTCATATACATATGGTTTAAAAATTTGGGGTCAGTAAGATATTTATGAAGGCTGCATTTAAATCCAGAAAAAAACTGTAATATTGTAAAATATTATTTCAATTTAAAATTACTGTTTTCTGTGTGAATCTTAGGGCTGTAACGATTCGCGATATGAAACCGAAATCGCGACCCTCAGACCCACAATCCTGTGTCGCGCTGTGATAAGGGAGAATCGCGACACACCCCGTGACTACCTTTCCAATCATGTGACACCTGTCTG
>JAUCNO010001758.1:8397195-8412162 GCA_032353835.1 Enteromius viviparus
AGCGTCGCTATGACAACCAGGTACTATTGTGGAAGTTACAGGTACAACTTTTACACAGTGGAAAACCAAACAGAGCCAAGTCGAGCAGAGTCGAGTCGAGCTGGTACTATGTAGTGGAAAAGCGCCATTAGAGACTAGAGGGAGGGCTCTGTCACTCCAGAGGCGGGCCTTGTGTTTATGTTGTTGTTTTGTGCCATGTGCTTTGCTTTTTGTTTATGTTTCTGCTATGTGTCTTCCCTCGTTTGTAGCTCCGCCCTGTAATTAGTGTTCACTCCCTACCAGCCCTGTGGTTCCAGGTGTCCTCTTTCTGTGTCTAATTATGTTTGTATTTAAAGCCTGCCTGTTGTCTTGTTCTTCGTGTTCTGTTAACGTTTCACGTGTGCGGTCCAGCTCTGCGTAGCTTGTGACGTATTCCCCGTTTTCTTGTTTCGTGTTCTGTAATAAATGTCAGTCCTGATTATATTCCTGCTTCCGAGTCTTCCGTGTTTACGAGGAAGCACGAGCTGAGTCGGAACAGCACCCGTTTGTGACAGGTACAATGGTAGATTTGGGTCAAATATATTAAATGAAGAAAACACTAAATGAAAGAGCGATCATTTTATTCAATAATTGAAGGTTATAGGAGCTTGTTAAAATCCCTCACCCATATGATAAAT
This sequence comes from Enteromius viviparus, assembly GCA_032353835.1. Classification (NCBI taxonomy): domain Eukaryota; kingdom Metazoa; phylum Chordata; class Actinopteri; order Cypriniformes; family Cyprinidae; genus Enteromius; species Enteromius viviparus. The sequence continues at coordinate 8,397,852 of JAUCNO010001758.1, forward strand.
AGTTATGGTAATAATTAACAATAACATTAAGATCACAACTGTAAAGTACCTGTACTGGGGCTTTCAGTGTGAAAGGTTAGTCAAACTGGGTTGACCTGCATCACTAATGACTTTATCAATTCACAACACTTCTAATCAATAGCAGTTTGGCTGTAGTTAGTAGGTATAGTGCATAAAACCTGGGTCACTGGCATTGGCCTAGTTGGCTCTGAATAATACATGTGAGGATGGGCCAGAGACGAGGTTAATCTTGAAACTGGACACCAGTAACACAAACCCTCCAACATGAGCAGGGAAAATGAGCACACACACTTACACACGTACTTATAGAGACACTACACAGCGGCACACAGAAAGTCAAACACACCCACAAAACCCATTTGAAGTGAAGCAATACTAATTGGTTGGATATAGATATAAACAACCACCAGCAAGATGTCACACACCCACATGACACGCAGACTGTCATTCTGTTATATGATCTATCCATATTATATGTTAATATTATATAATATCTATTCATATTACTGTTTTTACTGTACCTTTTTATTCAATATACATCATTCTACAGGACACACGTTCCTCTGTTCTAAAAGTGTACTTGTGACTATTTATTATGTTAACATTAGGAGATAATTCAGATTCTTTTAATCATGTGACAGCTTGCAGGAGTGAACTGAAATGCTTTGTTTTGTATTTCTGGAGACATATTTAAAGCTAAATAATTATTTAAGCACTGGGTTAGTCACACACTACACCAAACATGTGAGAGGTAAAAGATAAGATTAGGTTTTCTGGGAATTTCGGTCCACATAAATAAACTATCCCTTTAATGTACAGAACGGACAAGACCTCAGCTTACATTTTGTACAAAAAGTCCACTAAAAAAAGGAAATTAAAGGGATAGTTCAACCAAGAATGAAAATTCTGTCATTGTTTACTCGCCCACATGTTGGTCGAAACCTGTAGTGAAATGTATTCCTCTCAGGAAATCAAAAAGATAGGTTGAACTAACTCTTAGGTTGAACTAACGCTTTTTAAACAAGTAAATATAGTAGAAAACTGGCCTGAAGACATTTTAAAAGAATAAGAGAGATACAATCAAGCAAACACGTTTCGTTTATTCCCAGGCTGACTACTTCTTGAGAAGCAACATAAGATCAAATCCTTTTTGAAAACCGATTAAAAGGCTGAGTGAAAGTGCTGCAATTATCCTGATGCCAATTGTATTGAACTACCCACTATTCAAAGAAGAACAATGTGCATATCAAATCTGTCACATCTAAAGCCATGTCCTATTGATGCGTATGGGGTGTATATTAAGACCCTACAATTAGCTTCATAATGGCTATTGAGCTTATCTGCTGAATTAATTATAGGTCTGATGATTTGGAGCTATGAACATGAGTCGGCCGCTTTGTTCCTGTCAATCCACCAGTAGAAATTCATGAATCAGTGTTCAACACATGGAGATCTCTACAGCAGCCATATTAGCATAATATGGAGAGGAGGAGTGGACTTACATAACGCTACGATACACTGCAGCACGTGTTCCGGGTGAGACACTGAGCAGGCAGAAAGAAGAAACCAGATGTTCTGACTGCGAGACATGTCTGGATAATGGAAGGACATTGGGCATGAGTGGTTTCGTAGGTCTGTTAAGTGAGAATGCTGAATGAAAGGATTGTTTCAGCAATAACGTGGAAAGGAAAGATACAAAACAAAGAAAAGGCATAAATGCTTTCTCCTCGAGCTTAGTGAATGTTTATGTCCTTCTGGTCACATTCCATCAGCATGCATCCTACTCAGTCAGTTTATCTGGAGAAGAAATCTCTGAGCAGCTTTTGTTTATGCATACGGTCAGTGTGAGACGGTAGCGGGTGCGTATGTGTAAGTGGTTTGGGGTGATGGCTATTAAGTGTTAGTGATTCCAGGAACAGCAGACAGTCTATGATTCCTGTGACCCTCCTGCAGGGCAGGAAGAGTTCATCACACGCACTCACACAGTTCTCTGTAGTCGCAATATTTTTACTTAGATGGTTCTAGATAATGCAGCTCTTTTGTAGAAAATGTTTCAAATGCACAAAGTATGAAAGCGTCATTAATAGACTATACAAACTGCATAAAATTGGTAAACATTTTTATTTAATTTAATATAATGTTATTTTTCTGCAGTAGATAATCCAATCTGTTCAGGGATTTAATATTTTATCATATTTTTATTTTAGTTTATTATTATACTTTATTAAATTTGAACCTTGCAGCTTTAACAGCTAAAAATCAAAATAATTTTTTGCATAAAGAAAACAAAAATAACATAATTTACCATGCTTCTCCCCTGAGTCACGCCTTTCGCCAATTAAGTGAGTATCACAACGCATGCGTATGCTTTCCACTAGGCGTAAACAACCACAAATTACGTACATGTGCATGCTTTCCCTGGGTGTAAACAAGGCTGATTATGTCAAGCTACATTAAAGGGGTCATCCGGTGCCACGTGCACTTTTACAAGCTGTATGGACTGAAATGTGTGTACACAACCACCCTACACTGATAAAGATCCAGCAGTAGTTTTCTTTTCATTTAATAAAAATAAGTTGCCCCTTCTGAAATCAAGCCATTCTCAAATGCATGGCAATGTGGCATCACACCGACAGAGGTCAGTCCCACAATATTTGATTGACAGCAGCGTGTCACACAGACTGAACTGGTGTCTTACCTCAGACCCAACCTGAGTGAGCCGTCTTCAGACCGAGACGCAGAGACAAGCAAGACTCCTAAGAGATTGAGGGGTTTTGTTGTAGAATGTATTAATGAACATAGCAGTAGTCATTTACCCCGACATCTGAGAGACTGAAGATGCCGAGGATTAACGTTATGTTTGGTTCTGAGGGAAATTAACCCTTGATCAACTGAAATGCATTTATGTTCGTGTGAATCATTCATGATCCAGTCTCATTTACAGAACCAGTGAGTATAATGTCTTTTAATTAATCTTTGCAAATCGCCTTTCCTACTAATATGCCGATTAGCAAGTTTGACTATGAATATGGCTAAAAAAGATCCTCTGAGAGTGCCTCAGAAAAGAGAGGCGGGGTCAGCTGGTGAACATTTTAAGGGGAAGTACACAGAACAGAGTGATTTCTAAAGAGCTGTTTTGACAGGATAAAATTAGTTTTTTTCACACTATCTTTGAGAAATTTGAAATCAAACTATATTACAAACTTTCCATTAAGACCCTAAAGAATCATATTTGCTTGTGGAATATTGGTTTTGTATGACTCCTTTAAGCATGTGTGCTGCATTGTGATACTTTCTAAAATGGCAAACTGACCCTTTAAGAATGTATTTAATGTAATAAGCGCTGTGTATGTTTGGGGGGGAAAGCATGCACATAAACATAAAAGTGTTGTTTATACTTACATTCTTTGCGCAAAAAAGTATTCTCGTAGTGTTGCAAAACTGAAGTTGATCCACTGATGTCACATGGACAGTTTTACCAATGTATTTACTATAATTCTGGACCTGTGAACAGTTGTGTTGCTGTCTATGCAGGGTCAGATTGCTCTCCGATTAAAAAAAAAAATCTTAATTTGTGTTCTGAAGAAGGATGGTTTGAGGTTTGAATTATTGTCTTTAACTTACCCTTTAACACTATAACACAGCTATCCATTATGATACGGCACTGTTAGACTAAACCACAAATGTTACTTATGTCTATGGCTCTGCTTTGAGCACCCACATTTCGGTTTCAGTTTGCATGCATGAAATGTGTTCACAAGAGCCTCAAGATGCTCCTCCTGGGCGTATGAATACCTCTACACCCAGCAGAGAGTGAATCACCAGCATCCACTAAAAATCACTGCAGCCACTCCTAAAAATCAGTCAGTTTTGGGGACGTCCAAGCAGTTATTCAAGATGGTAAAACAGAGCCATAAAATCCACATGACAATTATTTCCTGATTAAAATGCCACTGAGTGAATGGACCTGACATTAACAATTTATTTAGAGTGACACACTATTAGGGCCAGTGAAAGTAAGCGCTAGCCGTCAATGGGCATTAAGTTGCCTACTTAAGATAAACATCTGTGTTTTAAAGACCATCTTATCTATACCATTGGGTTGACTGGTGCAACCAATGTCATAGTGAGTTATGTAACAGTGGCCAAACAAATGAATGTGAGAAGCACATGATGGTACACATCAAACTCATAGTTGTAAAATATCCATTTGTGTTATGTGCCCCAAAGAAGCAAGTTCTTTGGTGTTTTTATAAAGAGCAATGACGCAGGCTAATGTAAAGGTCAAGCACTGGGGCCCGAGCTAAGCGTATCTCACAAGAATATCTAATAATAATGACGGCAGCAGTCCGCGGAGAGTCTATGTGTGTGGGTAGTTTATTTTTCACTCAGTCTCTCTTCAAGACAATGAGCCTTTTGCTCATTGTACAATGGAGGATCATTCACATTCTGTTCTCAAACTCTTGACTTGTCCTCCTACACATTCGGCTGGAGAACCAAAGGATAATAATGTAATATTTGACTAGGCCAGTTTATGCTGGGCATTTGACTATTGATCTGTTTGCTGTGTACTTCCTCTGTGTTGATGACAACAGTGTAGGCCTATTTAAAGGTAATTAGAAAGACAAAGCATCCAAGCACACATTGATATAAAGTCAAAGAAAACCACAAAATTACAAATGAATAGGGGAAGACCTGATTGTCACACAGGAAAGTTTCAAAAGAAACTGGTTTCAGATTCAAAAGTACAATTACATATGCTTGTTTCCTCTAACAGTTTTTTACATGGCTTTCAAACACCTAGTTCAAATTAGAAATTTCTTTGCTAATTTTCATATTTTTGTAATAGCTCTTGGGTAAACGACCTAATAAAACCACACTGTAAATCACAATTAGCAAATTTGAGTATGTTTCTTTATTAGAAAATAAGTTTCTTCATGTGAAGTGTTACAAAACTTGTTCACCAACTCATCCTCTTCATTAAATGGGTGCCGACAGAACGGCTGATAAAATATCACAACAATCCACAAGTAATTCATATGACTCCAGTCCATAGATAAATATCTTGTAAAGCAAAAAGCTGGGAATAGCTGATAAAAAACAAATCCAACCATAATGGTTTAGTGCACCAAAAAATGAAAATTACCTCATAATGTACTTATCGTAGGTGTATATGTTCTATTCAAAAATGTCCTGGCTCTTCCAAGCTTTATAACGGCAGTGGATGGGTGAAAAAATCATACTATTCATCTTTAAAAAATGCTCCACACATTAATAAAGGCATTCTAAACCAAATCAGTACATTTGAAAAATATCTATATTTAAAACTTAATGTGACGTAGGATGTAGTGTCAGCTCCTGCGGGAATATGATAGTCTCACAATCACCAAGTTTAACCCAGAAACCTCTAACATCTTTCTTTACAAATCCTCACTTTCTAATTTATGACATCTCTTCTGTGCTTTTGTTTTTGTCATTTCTCACAAGTCTGTAATCTACAATAATGCTACAATAATGAGTACATCCCCTGTTTTTCTCTCACATCTAAATGCAACACTACTGAAATCTTTCCAGATCCAGAAACGTAGTAGATACAAGTTAAAACATGTCAATGTGACATCTGTGGCTCAACTTCAGTTTTGCAACGCTACATGAATACGTTTCTTGCGCAAAGAAAACAAAAATAACAATTTACTAAACCATTCTTATCCCCTGAGATGAACAAAGGTCTTACAGGTTTGGAACAATATGAGGGTTGAGTAATTAATGACAGAATTTTCCTTTTGAGGGGAACCAACCCTAAAAGATGCTTTAAAAATAGAGCTACTATCGTAATGGTGGCATTTTGTACTGAAATATTGGAAACTTTGTTGCCAGGACAAGGTTTTTTTACCATGTATTTTAGGTTATGGCAAGATTGGATTTTTTATGCATTTTAAATGTTTCTAGGCAAATAAGAAATGTATTGAAATTTCTGGGAAAAAATTAAACAGCTTTTTTTGTAGGCAAGAAATAAAAATGCGTCTATACAGAAACTGGCATTGAAAATGCACTCTGTGAAGAGTAACGAAGAGCCAGTTTTATGTGTTATTCCAGAAGAAAATATACTGAGCACATGAAACATCACATGAGTGCTCCATTATCCTAGTTCAAACATGTGTTTCTGGTATCAGACTTATTTAAGAGCTTCACAGCAGGTGGTCTTGAAAGTGAAAAGGGGAAATGGTGATGTTGGTTTACCTCATGCTGCTGCTTACCATCAAACACATGTTTCTGCACATGCATGAATTTACACTATACACATGTACACTTAGTGTCCATTTAATAGCCTACTATTTAATAATAAATTTTATTTAAAAGCAGATTTAATCTCTATTAAAGTAATTGTTGATCAGAGGTGAAGCATCTTGTCATGACAAATAGACCATGTACTGGTAAAATTGTTATAGACATAATTAAGGAATTAAAGAGGAAATATGGGTCTGTTTCTGGTTCATAAAAAAATTAAAAAATAAAAAGGTTGCTACTGTAATAAAGGATGGATCTCACAGCATATCCACAGCATGTGAATAAACTTTTAGCTAATTTATTAAAAAAACATTGACATATAATTATAAAAGGTTCACCAGCAAATAACAGCTTATTTCATTTTAAGGACCAGAAAAGAAAATCATGTTACCATGATAATCCTTATAGCTTTACATTTTTTTTTCAGTGAGGCATCAATTGTGTTTTTTTTTTTTTTTTGGTTCATCATTTCAACTTCCATTAATTTTCTGCTGTTTGGCAGTATCCTGCCTTCCTTCCTTCCATGTATCTAGTTATTGCCAGGCTCAGAGATCCAGCCAAGTACATCGAGAGAGGGGGAGTAAAGAGAAAGAGAAGCAAGTAAGACGAGAAATGTGCTCAGGCATAACAACATCAAGCTGTATCTGATGATTTTATTTATAAAATACAAATATTCAATAAAATTAGTATGTCTCAAATATGTCACCTTGCCTTATGGCTCTTTCTTTTAAATGCACAGCACATATTTGCTTTCCTTTTTTATTGTTAGTGCATTTTGCATTGTTCAAACGCAACCCAGCAGCTGCTTTGGCAATGCAAAAGCAGTGTTATTTGTCATGCAAAGAAAGCACACTAAAACTGAGAGAGAGAGAGAGAGAGAGAGAGAGAGAGAGAAGAACATTGTGTGTGCTTCTGTGACTGCTCCATAGTTATGCAAGCCAGAAGAAAAACGTCAAACTTGTCCTGCACACCAGTGAAATAAGTCACTGGATTAAAGTGACCAAACGCGGATAGAGCTCCATGCTTCACAGCTGATTTTTATTGAGTTTATTGAGCACCAGAAAGGGATTTTAAAAAGTTGACAATAATCATAGAGTGTAATAAAGGACATAAGAGCATAAATAGGCTGCCCCCTGCTGGTTGTATTGAGGAGATGTGTTTTCTTACACTTCAAACGTGAAAATCTTAGTACATTTTACATATTCTCCCGTCTTCAGTGTTATAAATCAATCCAATAGGCTGATTGGATGGTCAGTAGCAACGCTGAAACATTTTGAACAGCATTTATGTTGTTTTGTTACATTATAAATGTGTTCACTTTCACTTTAAATCAAATGAATGCATTCTTGCTGAATAAAAGTATCCATATGTTTTTGTGTATCGTGGGTCCATGAATATATTAAGCAGCAAAAAGCGTTTTCAATAGATAAAAATAATATTTCTTGAGCATCAAATCAGCAGCATATTACAGTGATATTCTAATATGCTGAGAACATAATGATTAGAATGATAATATATATTTAACATGTAATAATATTTCACAGTTGTAGCCTACTGTATTTTGATCACTGTAGTCTTGGTTACTGTAGCATAAAATACTTTTTAAATACATTCAAAAGATTCATTTGATATTATATATTAAAAATCTTTGTTATAAAGAACTTTCCAAAAACTTTCCTCAGCTATAAATGACCTCAGTGCTAACAGGCATGGACTTTAAACAGCAAACCCCTAATTTTGATTTCATGGGCTCTTTAGTCAGCTTACAATCATACAACAGCTCTCTTTTTCTTTCTCTTGTTTTGGAAAGACTTTATGTATCACCCTCTTCCTCAGCTGAGGCCTGAGCTGCACCTTCGGACATTCAGAGACAGACAGAGAGAGAATAGCATTCACTCCGGCGTGAATGGGTATGACGCAAATTCCTGACCAGTGTAGTTTACTTGCTACTGAGTTTAACAACAACTCTACTTCTACCAGTTCTGGCAAACAGACACACACTAAAGAGATCCGGACAGACCCCAAACAGAGTTTGAGCTGACAAAAGGAAGTCTGGATGACCTTTGTGCCTCAACTGGCTGTCCAAAATGGGGTGTTAAGGCTAATAACAGGCTGAACTGTTCTCAAATGCAGTAATGAACAGAGAAGTACTTTCTCTGCAACTTTGAAAATGTCTCTTTCAAGCAAAATAACACTAGGTGCAATGCACAACTGATATGTGTTATCAATAACAAAAGCGTCTTCATTTACTATTTGTGCCATTAGTGTGTTATATCGCATTGCCACAAAATACTGACATATTTCATGTTTTTAGTATTACTCAATGCTTTGCAAAATTTAAAATAAAAGCTGAGTGCATGTATACTTTATAGAATATTGTTTTAATGTCATTATTTATCAAAAGGAATACATTTGGATAGCATGTGTCACAAAAGCATTTTTAATTTAGTACGTGTTGTTTAAATTTAAAGGTTGTGGCGCCACCATGTGGATACTGTGTTTCTAAAACCAGCATTTTGGAAGGACAGTTTTAAAACTTAAAATGAATATATCATTAATAATATCCTAATTTTCAATAAAAATTGTATAGTATATAGCAGCTATTAAATATAACTTACTAAATGTGGCAACATAATTTTAAAATAAATAAATAATTATATTTGTCTGGGGTCTTCTCTGCACTCTGCAAGTATGTGTGCCTTTTTTCATATATAATTAAGCGATAATAATAATACAATAATTCTTTATAAATGATTCATTATTCAGTATATATATATATATATACTGACAAATACATTATTAGGCTATCTCTCTCTATCATTAGGTCCACATAGCCTAGCATCTGTGTTTAATTTACGTGGAAATGCATCATTACATCATCTGTTATGTCTGTTGAAATGTCACTCACAGCTTCAGCTTTAGAACGCATGACTATAATTTCCCCCTCCCTCCTTAGACCACATAACAGTATAGTAGTGTAAAACAGCTGTTTATTTGTCATGTATTACCACTACATCCTCTACTTAAAGTGTATTTTGTATAAGCCTACGATGTAATGTGGATTGGATGCTAGCTAACATACATTAGGCTACATATATATCCTAATGAATACTGACGTAGCAGTTTTCGCCCCTCACCTCAGAATAGTCTAGCCTGTATGGGAACTAAATTCCTTGCATTCTTCAAAAAAAAAAACTATTAAACAAAATTGCACTGAAAACCACAAGCCGAGGAAATCCAAAGGTTTGTAGACATGTGTGCTTAAATGCTATTTAGACAAGGAAAGGGGTGTGCAAGCCTTATTTTAAATTTAATCCCCGGGGAGATGTTTAGGTTGGGGAAGGATTGAGCAACATTACTTCCTTATGAGGTGTTTAGGCGTGTTCTGTGAGTGGGGGATTGACCGCGTTCTCATGCTAATACAAGAAGTCGAAACTGTCCTGTACGAAGATACCAGTTTTTTCTCAGTATTCTCAGGTATTTACAACTTGAAGTAACGTTACAATCACTGTTTTCTGTGGAGCTTTTTTTTTTATGGGAGTTTGACGTTTAAGTGCGCATGTTCACTCTTCTTTGGACTCACAGGTGAGCCTCAGGTAAAGTCATTCACACGCTTTTTTATAATCAACAATAATTTTTTTCCTTTTAGTCCTTAGAAATATGTGTTGCATGTCAGCGAAACCTACATGCTACTTAGTTAAAATTGAATTGTAACGTTATATAGCCCAGTCTAAATGTATCAGCAATTCCGTGACCATGTGAAAATCAAAGCTGGTTACACTGAGTCATGTTTGTTTATCGATTGTTATATATTGCGCGTCAAGATACATAATTTATTTCGACAACACGAGATTCTTTTAAACGAGTTTATGTGGGCTACTTTCCTAAAAACCTTTACTGTGGTGAAAATCGTCATCTTGAAGCTGTATATTGCGTAATTATTCAGTCATCTTATGTCAGATTTACAACCATAGTTTCCATGACCAAAGTAGCAAACATGGGAACGGCTTTAAGCTGTGTTATTTATGTATTTATTATTGACAACAGTGGTGTCTACTACCACGTTACTACAGTTTAACTATATTGAAATGTAATCAACAAGTCTTTTAGGATTCAAGCCAAATGCAAAAATTTACTTATTTTGGTGAAAACGGCGGTTAGCTGTTGTATTTGTATGCTATTCTTATTTTGTTATAGTATGCATATAGTACAAAACTGATCAGATAACACTGAAATTAAAACATAATTTCTTAATTTTTTAATTTTAAAAATCTGGTAGCCCTTTCAAATACAAAATAAATAAATAAAATAAAATAAAAATCGCACTTTAATTTACTTAATAATTTACTTTAATTAATAGTACTTGAAATCTGAGATTATTTATTAAATTTACAATTATGCATCGTGTAGTAAAGCAGTATAACTATATACAAAATGGAGGAAATAACTTTTCAATACTATATAAAAAAAAGGTCAAAATATATTGTTTAATCATTTTAATGAGGGTTGCATTGTTGCTCTTTTATTGGCATTATACCTACTGACAAGATACTGTAAATAGATGGAATGGATGGTATGACATACTAATAAAAGCACTTTTATATAATCTCTCTTCTGTTTTTGTCTTTTTTCTATTTAAAGGTCCTAATTATCTTCATCATGTGTTAGCAATAGAAGTGAAATCCATTCACTTCAGGCTACATAGGACAGCGGAGATGTTCATCAGCCCTAGGACCTTGTTAAAATGTATCTGGTTGCCGATACATCTGCTCTGTGCACTACAATCATGTCCTACAGTCCCACAAATGAATGTAAACTTTTCTGTTACCTACTCTGTCTCTTTTTTCCAAACTGAAAACGCCATACAGAACATAGTTGTTAATGAAAATTTTAATGAGATTTATGTGGCCTCTCAAAATGCCGTTGAAGCCTTGGATCAAAATCTCACCAAACTGTGGAAAATTATAACGGGGCCAGTTGGCAGTCCAGATTGTGAAACCTGTCATTGTGATATTGAGAATGAACCGGGAACGCCACTAGACACAGATAACCAAGTTCTTGTTTTAGAGCCTCAGAGCTATTTGGACACCTTGTACGTCTGTGGGAGCACACAGTATGGAGTCTGCAACATCCTTGAACTTAACCAAAACGAAAGACCCTCAAACCCTTACTGTTTATTTGATAAAAGTGGCAACTCACCCTTTGCCTGTCATGACTGTGTTGCTAGTCCTCTGGGAACAAAAGTCAGCGTGGTCAGTGAACGTTTTACAACGTTATTCTTCACAGCAGCTACCATCAATACCACCATTGCTGGATCTTTTGGCAAACAGTCCCTTTCTATTCGTCGCTTGCTTAACACAGAAAATGGTTTTCACAGTGAAGTGAAGGGTCTGACAGTTCTTCCTGAATTTCAGGATGTATTTACCATCGACTACATCTATACGTTCTCTACACCAGAGTATGTGTATTTCTTATCTGTACAGTGGGAGAGCCCTAAGAAACCAAACGCTAAGTTGCAGACCCATCTTGGGCGGCTGCCGATCAAAGACAGTGAGTCTTGGATGTACAGGGAAATCGTTCTGGAGTGCCGCTTTGAGCCCAAACGCAGGAGAAGGAGCCCGTGGATTAAGGATATAGTGTACAACTCAGTTCAAGCTGCTCATTTCAGTACGGCAGGCAAGCAGCTGGCTGATGAGCTAGGAGTGAAGATGGACAGCCCAATTCTTTATGGGGTGTTCGCTGAAACAGATGAAAAGGGGAATCCTATCAGAAGCTCTGCTTTGTGTGCATTTCCAATAGATTATGTAAACAGTGAGATTGAGAAAGGGGTCGAGTCCTGCTGTTCAAGTGGGACGGAGCAGCTCTCTCGGGGACTGTGCCATTTTCAGCCCTGTGAAATGTGCCCACATGAGGTGAGTTTGTATTTCTCACCGCATATTCTTAACAATTGCCAATTACAATTTAAATTAGTTTGGTCTTGCTTAATAAAAAATCTCCATCCTGCTCCAGAGAACCCATTCTCTTTTTAAGCGTCTAGGGTAGTAAGATGTGTAGTAAATGATTGCATGTAATCTGGATTATATAATTATGATCCAAAATTAAGTTTTTGTAATTAGGTTAAATTAAATTTTTTAAATACTCAAAATCATACTACAGTTGCTTTTTTACTGATCACGTTATTACATATTATTCACACATTTACAATAAATTGATCTTTTCATCTTTTAATCAGTTCTAACTTACTGCAACTATATACATTCAGAAGGTTTTCCAGTTTTGTGTGCATTAACATAAAGACCAGTAACTTGTATGTACAAAAATTATTTTTGTTTTAATAAGCGTTTTCTTAGCATATTTTTGCATCAAATACTGATGAACATATACATTTTTTTTTTTATTATCACTCTTTAACCATGCATTTCTTGGAAGGTTATCAGTCATTGAATTAAGCCTAAGCCATTTTCAATATTATTTTTGTCTTACTGAAAAGACTGAATGAGTAATTTTATGGCATTATGTTTCTACCTGAACCACTAGACCTGTGTCCCTGTCTTGTGTTTATTTAAAGGGTTTATATAATTGCTCTAGTTTATATTTCACAACCTATACCTTAAAAGGAGTGGACCATAAAATATTTGATGGCTAGTGAAGCCAGTTTCAGGAACTGACTCATGCAAACATTTGATTTTCGTTTAAACTCAAATGTCGGACTGCACTTGTGAGAGTCAGGCTTTATCATATGCTGCTATTGCATGTGGTTTGGAAGTTTCAGTTGTGTTGTTTGATTCAAGTCAATTTTTGTTTTGTAGATACCAGTCGCCACATGCTCGTACATGAATTGTAATGCATCACGCAATACCTTACTGTTAGACTGAACTTTCTGTGGCAGACAGTTGTGCTGAGTGTGGCTTTATCTCTCACAATCTTAAACAGGCAATGAGCCAAAGTTAATAAATCAAGAAAGCGTGTAGTGTCAGGATGTTTAATACTGACGTCAACTGTTTGTTTTTAACCAGTAGAGACAGAGATACGGCAGAGGTTGGCAGAATATATGCATTCAAGATATGCATTTTACCACATCCGTTGTGAATCATTTCACGTGTGTATCTTACGTACATACTCTTTTAGCTTTTTAATGCACATTTTCCATTAATTTACAGAATATTTTAAACCCTTTATTGGTTGTTCAGATGGGGGAAAAATCCGTATTTTTCCTTAATTACTCAACTTTCCACAGAAAAATTCGAAGGAAAGTGCTGATAACCATCAGTCATTTCAAAAGCATGTAATTCAGAAAATAAAAAAATTATTTATCTTAAAAACTCTTATGAATGCGACAAAGGTTCAGTATAACTAAATAACTAAAATTCCTCTCACAATGTTATCATATTAATTCAGAAATATCACAAAAGTGTATAATGAACCCCTTTAATTATACATTTAAGATAACTTTACATCCTTTCTGAAACATTGGAAAACTATACCATGGGATCAAAAAAGTCAGCATAAATGTTATGACAATATCTGCTTTTAAACTTATTAATTTCTACATCAGTGGAAAATATACTATTCAGTGAGTGTTATTGCTAACAGACTGCACATATCCCTCAAATCTTAATTTGGTACAAGGGTTCAAGTTTTAGGGGCAGGAAATCATTTATTACTGCCAGATGGTGTCTGTAGCCTTCCGTTTACAAGTTGTTGCTTCCTTTTCACTCGAGCTGCTGTTAAAGTGCATGCATTTTTTCTGCCAAAGCGTCAACCTTTTGAAGTCAGTAAAAAATCATAAACAAACATGACTCAGGAAATAGACAAGGAAAACATTACATTTAAAAATGTGTGCAATAATGTTGTTTTTAACAGTCCTGTCACAAATGGGCTCGTGCTCGCTGGCGTGTGTGCATCAGGACAGACAGGCAGAACTTGATGGGATCAGTGCAAACATTTTAATAACGAAAACTCAAAGTACAAAACAAAACAGCTGACGGGGCAGCAAAAACTT
>JAUCNO010001758.1:8457007-8533312 GCA_032353835.1 Enteromius viviparus
GTGTTTTTGTGTGTATATATGTTATGTATTGTGTGTGTATATATATATATATATATATATATATAGTATACACACACACATTAATACAATGTTATTAGAAAGTATTAATGTTTTTAGCCATGTAATGATTATGATGCAAGGGTTTTTAGAATGGTTGCTGAAGTATTTCGGGTGTTTAAAAAATCTAGGTATCCTAGGTATCTTCCTTTTAAATCTGTCAACAAAACAAACAAAAATAATAAGCTCAGTTGTATGGAGAAGTTAAAGCACCCCTCTCCTCAATAACTTTAATGATTTGAGATGTCCATATAACATTTTGAAGGATCTTTTTGACTTTTTTGTGTTTGCTTTCTAGGGTAGGAGCAGCCATGCCATTTGGCTGTTTGACTCTGGGAGAGAAAAAGGACTACAACAGTCCTTCAGAGGTCACCGATAAGTATGACCTGGGACAGGTAGTGAAATCGTAAGTGACAGTCTATGGTTTTGTCTTTTGTTTTGCTTATGTTTATAGCAGTCTTTATGTGAAAAATATAAGCCCCCAAATGTTTTAATTGTAATATGTTTTATATATATATATACACACAGTGGAGGAAATAATTATTTGACCCCCTGCTGATTTTGTAAGTTTGTCCAATGACAAAGAAATGAAGTCTCAGAACAGTATAATTTTAATGGTAGGTTTATTTTATCAGTGACAGATAGCACATCAAAATTAAAATTTAAAAAATAACTTTAAATAAAAGATAGAAACTCATTTGAATTTCATTGAGGGAAATAAGTATTTGAACCCTCTAACAAAAAACACGTAATATTTAGTGGCAAAACCCTTGTTTACAAGCAAGGAGGTCGTTTCTTGTAATTGATGACCAAGTTTGCACACATTTTAGGAGGAATTTTGGTCCACTTCTCTTTGCAGATGATCTCTAAATCACTAAGGTTTCAAGGCCGTCTCTGTGCAACTTTGAGCTTCAGCTCCCTCCCTAGGTTTTCTATCAGATTAAGGTCCAGAGACTGACTAGGCCACTAGGGTTGCACGATATGGTCATTTTTCATATTGCATATTGCCAGCCTGTGAGATCACGATACACGATATTATCATGTATGTGTTGGAGGGAGCAAGAGAGAGGATCTCTGTACTTATCACAGGCTATTTGGTGATTTTGAAACGTGTAAGGGAGAGAGAAAGAGAGTGCTCCTGGAAGCACTAGTAACCAAAATACTATACCTTTAAACAAATTGAAAACTGACATGTTAAATATAAAAATATTTCAAACAGCTAGTTCATATATTCGGATACAGCAGTCATAAATCGTTATTATAGGACCATGCGTCGTACAAGTTTTTTGCATTTGCGCAGAAGTTATCAATTAAAAAATCCGACACGGTGAAAATCAAAAGTAGATTAATTTTAAAGAGCAACAGTTTTACACGAAATATTGGACTTAAACAAACATGTTAAAAATGAAAGTATTCTCAGAAAGCCGAAGTTTATATTTTTTGAAGTAAAGATAAATTAAACGGATAGCTACAGAAGTCACAGCACTCTGGACCACGACAAACCCTGTTTTAGACTGATAATTTCTAAAAATGCAGTTAAGTTATTATAACGGTGATGAAGAACAAGCAGCAATGTTTTTTAGTTAATGTGCTGTCAAAGAAAACGAAAAAGAAAACATGTATGTGTGGCACTGAGTGAAATAGTGGGGCAAATCGATAATGGTAGCCCAATAATAATAGACTGCTTAATAATAATAATAATAATAATAATAATATTATTATACATTAATAGGAGAATGAGCCCAATATCGTCTTGACTATAAACAAAGACATCTGGTATCGTTGATAGCTCTGACTATCGTCCATACACGATACTATCGTCTATCGGCACAACCCTATACGCCACTCCATGACCTTAATGTGCTTCTTCTTGACCCACTTCTTCATTGACTTTGCTGTATGTTTTGGGTCGTTGTCATGCTGGAACACCCATCCATGACCCATTTTCAGTTTCCTGGCAGAAGAAAGGAGGTTGTCGCTCAGGATTTACGATACATGGCTCAGTCCATTTTTTCCGTTGATGAAGTTGTTCTGTGCCCTTAGCAGAAAAACACCCCCAATGCAAAATGTTTCCACCTCCATGTTTGACGGTGGGGACGGTGTTTTGGGGGTCATAGTCAGCATTTTTTTCCCTCCAAACTCGTTGTGTTGAGTTAATGCTAAAGACATCAATTTTGGTCTCATCTGACCACAGCACCTTCTCCCAGTCACTCTCTGAATCACTCATGTGTTCAGTGGCAAACTTCAGACGGGCCTGCACATGTGCCTTCTTGAGCAGGGGGACCTTGTGAGCACTGCAGGATTTTAATCCATTGCGGTGGAATGTTTCCAATGGTTTTCTTGGTGACTGTGGTCCCAGCTGCTTTGAGGTCATTAACTAACTCCTCCCGTGTAGTTCTGGGATGATTTCTCACCTTTCTCAGAATCAGTGACACCCCACGAGGTGAGATCTTGTATGGAGCCCCAGAGCGAGGTCAATTGATGGTCATTTTGTGCTCCTTCCAATTGCACCAACAGTTGTCACCTTCTCTCCCAGCTTCTTGCTAATGGTTTTGTAGCCTGTTCCAGCCTTGTGCAGGTCTACAATTTTGTCTTTGACATCCTTGGACAGCTCTTTGGTCTTTCCCATGTTGGAGAGTTTGGAGTCTGCTTAATGGATTGATTCTGTGGACAGGTGTCTTTTATACAGGTGACTAGTTAAGACAGGTGTGTTTAATGAGGGTGACTAATTAAGCAGGAGTGTCTAACCACTCAGTGGGAGCCAGAATTCTTAATGGTTGGTAGGGATCCAAATACTTATTTCCCTTAAATAAATAAAAGATAGAAACTCATTTAAATTTCAAAGTTATTTATTTAAATTTTCATTTTGATGTGCTATCTGTCACTGATAAAATAAACCTACCATTAAAATTATAACTTTTCATTTCTTTGTCATTGGACAAACTTACACAAAATAATTCAAATAATTATTTCCTCCACTGTATGTATATGTATATACAGTATATATATATATATGTGTGTGTGTGTATGTGTGTGTAATTTTGATTCTTAATCCCAGTTTTTCAATGTTTACTCAACAGCAGCACTGTATATGGGTTTTTCTCGTCTTCATTAACAGGGAGGAGTTTTGTGAAATCTTCAGGGCAAAGGACAAGAGCACACTGAAAATGTACACCTGCAAAAAGTTCCTGAAGAAAGATGGAAGAAAAGTACGAAAAGCAGCCAAAAATGAGATCCTCATCTTGAAAATGTATGTTTTCCATGCAGGAAATTTAAATGATCCACATTTTTGCAAAGAAAGGTGCTTGCAGATGGTGCTCAGTGTTGTAATTTGTTTAACAAGAGTAGAAGAATGCAGTCGACTCTTTACCATGCAAATGATTTTATTTTTGCAGATCATGTCATGATTTCTTTTCACTTTCTACTCTGCTTCCTTTCACAGTGTCACAGTTTCTCTCTTGCTTTCTCTCTGTCTCTCCCCACAGGGTGAAGCATCATAACATCCTCCAGCTGGTAGATGTCTTTGAGACGAGAAAAGAGTACTTCCTCTTTCTGGAGCTGTAAGTGCTTTGAGATTTTCATTTGTGAGAGTGAATAAGAAAAGTACAAGAGTGTGAATGGATACTTTTTGCATTTATTGTGTTTGTTAAAAAAAAAAAAGTAAATCCTCTAATTATTTACACATGCTGAGAGACAATGTTTTTATTCTTTTGTATCTTTATCCTGCTAATATTTTAAAAGTTCAGTCAACAGATTAAGCAAATTAAAATGTAAATTACAAATTCAGTGGCCACTGGGGTTTTTAAGCTGCAAATGGTTTAAATGTTGAAAGAATTTAAATGTTTTAGATAACATTTTTATTTTTACATGAAAATGCATTCGTTTCTCGATCGTCATTGTATAAATGAAGAAGATTTTTTGTACAGTCATTATACTACAAGGACAATTTGTCAAATTTGGCTTGGCTATTTTTCATGTTTTTTACTTCAGGGCCACAGGAAGGGAGGTGTTCGACTGGATCTTAGACCAGGGCTACTACTCAGAACGTGACACCAGCAATGTGATCCGGCAGGTGCTTGAGGCTGTGGCTTACCTGCACTCTCTACAAATCGTTCACAGAAACCTAAAGGTGACTTGGGCCTTTAGTACCATCTAATGGTCTCCACATGTTATTGCACCAAAATGCAACCTCAGACTCAGACATTTAGACAATTAGAGGTTGATCAGATGCACTAAAGGGTTAATTTATTTATTAATAATATTAATAATAATATATATTACCACAGGAGAGACCTGGCCAAGAAGGAACAGCAGTTACAGTCTTGATCAGGATTTATAATAATAGATATCATTGTAACAATCAAACCATTATTAATGATATGTTTTGCATCTTGATTTTTAGTTAAATATGTAACATTTCTGAATTATATAAAGGCTTTGCAAGCTGAAGTGTTTGAAGTTTTATACAGCTGAATGCATTTACTACTATATTTCCTCACCCTGTCAGCTGGAAAATCTGGTCTACTACAACCGCCTGAAAAACTCAAAAATTGTAATCAGTGATTTTCACCTGGCCAAACTGGAAAATGGTCTTATCAAAGAGCCATGTGGCACACCGGAGTACCTTGGTAAGAAAAAGCATCAAATCTTTCAGATGTAACTCCTATATTGTGAATTATGGGTTATATAGGCCTACTGATTAGGCCTATCAGTTTATAATTAAAATATATTGGTGTCAATGATATAAGACTAGTTTTAATAACAATATAGAAATAATAATACAGACAATTAATTCAAAACACACCTGTTTCTTCATTCCTGAATTACATTTAAACATTTTCCAATTAAAATATGTAAAATATTTGTATATATTTTACTAGAATGCATTCAAGATCTTTAAGGTTGCACCATTTAAGATTGTAGTCATTACATAAAATGTTTAGCAAAAATAAAAACCAACTTGACAACCAAATTGTCTAAGAACAATGTAATATAGTATAGTGCTTATATCAGGTTTTCTTATTCTCTTATAGCTCCAGAGGTGGTCGGCAGACAGAGATATGGTAGACCAGTGGACTGCTGGGCCATCGGGGTGGTCATGTACATCCTGTGAGTTCATAGATCATCATTATTTTAGTCATTGTGTCAGATGGTCCAACATAAAGAGCACAGTAATTTCACTGTGCTCTTGAACCAGATCTTTCTTTATTAGTCGACCCCATAGATGTCGCTTGCCTGACACATTTTTTTGTTCATCAGCATGTACCTTCCATTTCCTGTTGTCACATTGCGTGTTACATCATCATTGCCACTCTGTAAGTGCACAGTATTTCCTGTATCTGTTTCTCTCCCTAATCCCTCCTCAACAATCAGTTGTTGTTCATATGGTGTTATAGTCCTAATTAACCCCTTGCCTTTTAATGCTCTGGTCATATTATTATTTTTAACAGACTGTCAGGAAACCCACCTTTTTATGATGAGACAGAAGATGACGATTATGACAATCATGATAAGAACCTGTTCCGGAAAATTCTGTCCGGAGACTATGAGTTTGACTCACCCTATTGGGATGACATCTCAGATTCAGGTACAGTACACAAATCACTGTACAGTAGGTGTGAAATCAGAACTGAAGTTCAACTGTTTAACAAATTCTTTGCAGCAAAAAGCCTAGTTGCATGTTTAATGGAGGTGGAGCAGGACCAAAGACTGACTGCACAGGAAGCCATCAATCATGAGTGGTATAGAGCCTTTGCCAGTACACAATCTGCATTTTATAATTTATCTGCAGTTTAATTAAAAAATAACTGCTTTGAATCTTTTTGCTGTTGTTGTTTAGGATATCTGGAAATGCAGCCTCAGACAAGAACATCAAAGATGGCGTTTGTGCTCAGATCGAGAAAAACTTTGCTAAAGCTAAATGGAAGGTAAGTGAACTTTCTATCAATATAGAATTTTAAATAAATTAGAATAATTATTATTTGACACTGAACATTGGAATGTTGAATGCAAAAAATTCAGTTTTGACTTTATAGGAATAAATTACATTTCAAAATATATTTAATTAGGTTTTAGATAAAAATGCAGTCATTTATGAATAACATAAATTATTATTTTTAGTACAACGTGTTATATTAAAACATTACTATGATTTGTTATCCAGAAAGCTGTTCGTGTGACTACTATGATGAAGAGACTCAGGGCTCCAGATCAGAGTGACTCTGGAGCCTCTAGTCCAGCATTGGGAGCCTCAGGAGGACCTGTTACCCCCAGCACCACCCCTTTTCCCCTGGCTACTACACCAGTGCCTCCCCGCACTGCCCTGGATCACCCTGAGGCCCAGACGCACGAGGCCTCAGCTCCAACACGATGTAATGGAGAGATACAGACATCCCAGCAGCGTAGTGGGGAGAATAGGGAGGAATAGAATGGCTGATTACATTCAGGCAAATTTAGTGACAGTTAGAGCAGCACCTACACATTACATACAAATTCATATCGAAATCTTATGGTGGAGCGAAGTTCAATTGTGCTTAATAGCTTGATAGACATTTTACATTTTCATTCGTGCAAAACTTAAGACTTAAAAATGTACATCCCAGTCTCATAGTAGTCTATCCTGTATTTTCTTAAATAGCTTTATCAAAGAAATATTATTTGTTACTTCTAAAGTAATAATTCTTAATTTACTTTCCCTTGTTGATTCAAACCAATTAAAAAAAATCCTCATCTTTGCTACCATCTTTTTAAGGGTATTATAAAACATAAGATCCATTACCCGGATAAAGCTTGTTTATGTAGTTCTTAGATTTACTTTAAAGCATTTCATTAAAAGATTATGTGGTTTAAATGTTTTTGTTATATTTATTACATACCCTTAAATAATATTTTCTTTTTTTCTGACTGCAAAGAGCAAAGGAGCATTGAAAATAAACACAGCCTCAAAAGATGAATTTTAAAGCCATTAAATAAGATAATGGTTGAACTTTAATATAGAATTTCATGTGATCCAAAAGAGCCCAGCTGCTGAATTACAATTCATATTCATATTTTGTGTTATAATATTGGCTAACCAGCAACTAAAACTGCTGCTGTACTTCACTGATGCACAAGGCATTGTTTTTGTCAATATATTATCATATCACTATATTACTCAGTGTTTTTGTACTGCTGTATCATGTTTATTTTTCTTTTGCTGTACAATCTAACAAGAAATTATGTAGCTCTTTTTATTCAGTCAGCCCTTATATCCGTATTCTAAAGAGCACTGCGTTTTATATAGTATACATCTGGTTTCGTTCTAGTCTAAGGGTTTCCAAACGTTCTGTTAATGTGCAGTACAAACAAAGCAATATGAATATTGCTGTAATACTGTGAAACTGCTATACAGGTGATACGATGTTCCTGCCATATTTCATACAGGTAGCCAAGCAATTTGCTCTCAATGGTTGTTCATGTATTCGTTCTTATAGCTGTATATTATGTTCAGTTATTGCATTCTGCCTAAAACCCAGACCTTATTTTTACTGTCCATGTGGAGAGAAAGGAATAGCCATGTCCTTCAACTGCAAACCTTGCTGTAGCTCATGTCCATTATGGCATAGTTATTTGTTGTTAATTGTTTGTTTAAATTGATTGTCTTTGGCATGGTCACATGTTTATTTTTAAGCGTTTGCTAAATATACTCCCCATTGTATATAGCTTCACTGAGTTTTATCTTGTAGTACTATCTCAGTAATGTAAAAGGAACTATACAGATGTGCACTTTGACCTCTGTGTGCATTAGTTTGACCTCAACCGAAAACCATTATTTTCTCCTGTTTAGGCTATGTTTCCCTCTTTATGCACTTACGGCAGGCTCTGTAAACACTGAAATATATTTTCTGAGAAAAGTTTTCATAGAAGGCAGAGCAGAAAAACAAGTGATTGTGCAAATGTAAAGTAAAATGTGTAATTCATCATTTTCATGTATCAGCTCAGCCTAAGGTGTTTGTCACTGTTTGTGGCTTCTGTATTTTGTTATTCGATATGCAAAATAAATGTTTTTGGACAGTGTATATTTCCATGGTGGTTCTTATTTCCTGATTATTACTACATTTAAATAACATTTTAAAGATTAAAAATTATGCCCCCTGATTTACTGGCTTAAATCACGGCTGCACATAAAAGTCCATATAACATGTAATCCTTTTTTATCATGAATTCATAATATTTATTACAGATTGTAACTACAATCAATAAGTATTTCATATGGTAACTTTATTTTGTTTACTGAATTGTATAACTTTAACTCCCATAAGCCCTCGCGCACCGGAAACGGAGTTTGTGCTTTTCCGCCTCTTTTTGTCGAATCCAGAAAGGAGCCTGCGAACAGATCTCTACAAGCTAGGTGAGACGTCTTAAAATGGCTTTACAGACATTAAACAGAAGAAATATTCCACTGTTATTTGTAGCATGTTGTAAAATCAAGATTAACGAAACAACGTTTGCTTCGTCCACTGATAGTGGGAAAATGTCTTGATTGAAAGCTAAAGTTAGCACGTTAGCCTTTTTCATGAGGGGAGGTTTATGAGTTGAATAAAGCAATGCCTTGCCTTCTTGGTAACAAATATCTGAGTACTTAAAAAGTAGTTGGGAATTCTCATGTATATCACTTTCACACAACGGTGTATTTGACATGCAGTTTGATTCCATCGCATTTAGCTTACGTTACTCACATTAGCCAAACGTATTGTGTTAGCATGACGCTTTAACAACCTACCGCTCCAATCTTGTGACATTAATCAACGGTTTTAATCAGCCCTCGTCGTGTTGTCCTGTATGAAATAGCAGCTCATTTGATTGCGTTTATCTCTGTAACCTGTTAGTGGTTAATGATACGTGTAACGTTAAGGGCTTCGATGACAAATTGTCAATATTTTCTAAATATTTTTTTTTTAGAATAAGGTTTTAAAGCCGGGATGTTTAGCGTCGTTACATTAGGACAGATCAATTAATTCAGATAATTAATCTTTAATGATAAGGTATTTATTTATTTTTCAAGTGAAACGACGTCCTTGCACTCGAAACTCGTGCTAAGGGAGAGTTTCAAGGAGAGGAGGGAACAATGTGGAACGGTTCAAGACCTGGAGCACGAGGAGGAATGCCCTTTCGGTAAGAGGTCTTAAAAGAATAAGACTGCATTCTTTATCAGACACATAACATATGCCAATGTACTGTGTTCCTAAGGGTCTCTTAAATGAAAATTAAATTCCTGATAAAATTGCTGTCACACTGTGGGGCATTTTGTCAGAAATTAATTGTACCTGCAATTAATTGCCTGTCAATGTCCATTTCACATAAAAAATGCAGATTTTTGAGTGTGTTCCAGAATGTGACATGGAAAAAATTTGCAAAGAACTGTAAAATGTATACACAGTTGTAGTTGATGTAATTAATAAGCACCGGTATATGTGTAGCAATAGTCAAAAATATATTGTATAGGTCAATATTATAGATTTTTCTTTTTTGACAAAAGTGATTAGAAAATGAAGTAAAAAAAATCTGCAGGGGCTAGCGCTCTCCCTGGCATCCCTAGATGGCACTTACATGACTATAAATAATTTCCTACTATAAATATATAATAACATATAACATAATTTAACATTAGCATTGCTAAGAACTTCATTTGTGCAGCTTTAAAGGCAATTTTCTCAATATTTTATTTTTTTTAACCCCAGATTTTCAAATAGTTTAATCTCAATCAGATATTGTTCTGTCCTAACAAACCATACATCAATGGAAAGCTTAATTATTCAGCTTTCAGGTTATGTTTAATTTAGAAAAATTGGCCCTTTTGACTGGTTTTTGTGGTCCTGAGAAGCTACGCGTTGAATCTTAACACGCAGCTTCTCCGTGATCTACGGCTCTGTGTATAAGCTGGCGTTCTTCTAAATACAGGTGACGGAGATTTGGCGCTAATAAAAGAACCGGCTTTACTGATGAGATGTGCATAATATATTGTACGATATATATCGCCCAGCCCTAATGGATAGGGCAATATTTGACCGAAATACAACTATATGAAAATCTGGAATCTGAGGGTACAGAAAATCTGTACTTTGACCCATACAATGTATTTTTGGCTATTGTTACAAATATACCCCTTAATATATAATATTAATATATAATAATTAATATACGACTTAACACTGGTTTTGTGGTCCATCTTTTATGACCCACACCTCGAGGCTGTCTTTAGAATTGTAATCAGCTTTGTCAATCTGCTGTGACGCATTCTTGGAATGCAGTCTTCGAAGGATGAATTACACCGGTTTCACACTGCACACGTCAGCAGAGGGTATTTTTTTTCGGCACCCATGTTAACGGATGAGTGCTTTCACACAGCATGCAGGAGCAGAGCAGAAGCGTCAGTGCCGCGATAGTTTCGGAGCAAAGTCTATTTTTGCTGTGCCGCTGACACTGAATTAAAATGACAGTGCCTGGTTCTTGATCTAAACTGACCCGATTAACTTGAAAAGTAACAGATTTTACCATAAAATCATATAATTAATGTTCTTCGTGTTTCACGCTCACCATATGCAAAAATTAAATGCACAAAAACTTGCCCAAACTTCAAAGGTCTGTTAAATGAATAAAACTAAGGCATTTGTTACAGTAGCTTTTAAGATTAGTTTTCAATTCAATTATTCAATCCAAATACACTTTTTTTTTTTTTTTTGGAAATCTTTCCTAATTTTGGCTTGGATTCTCAAAGTGTAACCTCTTCAATTTAGCATCTGCACGCAAGCCTTCCTTTGCAAAATATAATATTTCTTCTACAACATGTGAGAAGGGTCAGACATCATTTTTGCTGACAGGCTCTGCTATTTTTGTGTAAACTATAATAAGGCAGTTGCAGAACAAAGTATGCTGGCAATGACATAAATTAAAGCACACAAAGCAGTGTTCAGAGAAGAATGCTGGAAAATACGACAGAAATAACATGTTTGACTATAGTCTACTGCAGTACAAGCCGAGGTTCAGCTGTGCGGCAAACGCTGCCATTGTGAAAGCACAAACGGCACGCACTGCTTATGCCCTGCTGACGCATTCAGTGTGAAACCGGCTTTAGGACACTTGTATGTTTTGTGAAAAAGTAAATGGATTGATAATTTGCAGTAATGCTTCTGAATTAATTGCAGGGGGGATCCTCATGGTGGCATGTTCGATGGCAGAGATGGCCCAAGACCTGACTTCAGAGGTCGTGATGGAATGAATATGGACAGGTCGCCCATGGACATAAGGAGGTTTGACTGCCCACCTGATATGAGAGGACGAGACATGGGTCTTCATGACAGGGGAAGAGAGCCTTCCCGAGACTTTTTCAGACCAGGGGATGAAATGGACATGAATTTCCGAAGGCGCTTTGAAATGGATCAAAGAAACAATCTTCAGAATTCTCCAGGTTTTATGGGTCAGTCTAGGCCACCGATGGATATGGGTGGCAGAGACATGCAGGGTGGTAGTATGAGGGGTCCAGAGGATGGATTCATGAATATGAGGGAGAGGGAGAGATTCCAGATGGATGTGCCTGGGCTTCCTCCCATGGACATCAGAAGGAGACTTGCCATGGTGGCAATGGGTGGAAATGGAGATCTTGCGGACATGAGAGACAGGGAGAGGCCAAGGATGGGTGGTATTGATGGGTTCAACATGGATATGCCTCCCAGAGACAGACCAATGATGGATTTTGATAGACGAGGTGTCACACCTCCGCTTAATCAAAGAGGAAGGTTTGAATCTGATATGGATCTGAGAAACCGCATGGGTTCCTCAAATGATTTTAGAGACCAGCCGCCTAAGATGTTTCGAGACAATGATGGTGCGCCCATGGATATCAGAGGAAGAGCTGATATGCCTTTAAGTCTTGGAGGCCCAGAACCCATGATCAGACCTGACGAAATGACCCTCAGAGACCGAGAATTCCCAGAGCCGATGGACAGTCCAATGGGCTTCAGAGGGAGAGAAACTGAATCACTCTCAGATGAGTGGCGCAAACATGGCATGAGAGACCGAGAACCTCTTCCACCGATGATGGGCAGAACACCACCACTTTTCCCGAGAGAACTGCAAGACAAGTTCTTCTCTAACCGTGGAAAAGATGTAGACTTTGGAGAACGTCCCCAGTTCAAAGACAGAGACCGAGACGGGTTTTTGGGGAAAGACAGCACAGGCTTTAATCGATCGGAAAGAGACTCCAAACACCAAAACTGGGAGAAAAACATTCCTAGTGATTTCCCAGGAAGAGATCCAGCTCAGAAGCCTCCTCTTCTTCCACTGGATCCCCCTCAAAATGCCCAAAGTAGAGATGGAGACAAACCCTGGCCTGGTGACAGAGATGAAAAGACTGAAAGAACTGCCCCTGGAGGAAGTAGACCTCCATATTTCCAAGACAAGAACCAGCCAAATCAAGAGCATCACTTCGCAAGTGATCGAGTGCCCTTTAAGGGTTCCAGTGACATGGCTTTAGAGCAGGGACCACAGAGAGAGAGCATGATGTCTGGGCCGAAGGAACCGAAGAGTAATAGAGGAGAGCGGCAGGATCAGGATTATAGAGACATTGATTATCGCACCAGCTCAGGCCGCAAATATGACTATAATCTTGGAGATCTTCAAGAACCCGAGAAAGACGTGAAGGAATCCAAAATCGGTCCAGCTCAGCTACCAGATGACTCTGGTTCTCAGGTTGGCGGTTGTCTTTGATTTTGTTTATTGGAATGCACCAAAATTTCTTATTCAACTACAAAATAATTGAGATTTTATTAATGTATAATGTAAATAGAATAAGTAGATTTCTTTTCTATGTTTCAGCTTGATTTTTTTTATTTTTATTTTTTTATTTTAATCCATTTATCCTGTGAAAAATATATATATAAATAAAAAAAAAAATAATAATTTATAGGATCGTAATCCATATAAAAGTTAATATTACATTTCTTTTCACAGCTTATGTAATTGGTTATTGATTTGCACATTTAAACTTGCTAGTACAGATTGTTTTGTGAATTATCTGAATATGTAAAGTTTACTGTGAATTCTGATATAAAGGACCAGGATTACAGGAGTGCAAGTGTCCAGGATCAAGTCTCAAAAACCATTGTCATCTCTGGAATTCCTAAAACTGCCACAATGCAACAGGTAAACAAGATTTTATTAATATTATAAACTTTATTATTTTCATACCAAAAATGGCTCTTTCTTGGTGTCTAAATACAACACCATTTAGTACGTTTGACTTCAGTTAGTTCTTTCTTTCATAGATTCTGGATGCTTTCGCAGTCCGTGATGGTGTGCCAATGCAGGGTATGAAGATAAAGGATGTTGTGCCAGGTGAGATTTTGTTCGCTGTAAACAGTAATGACCAATTCGCAGCCACATTTCGCTATTCGCTCTCCGAATTCTACGCTCACTGTCTCTTTTACATCGATTGTACTTTCTGCATCTGAGTCGCTTTTGCAAACATGCTACAGGTTCTCTTGTTGTCCCCTTTCCCCATGTTCTTGTGTGGGAGGAAGAATTTTTCCCTGAGCAGCTTCCATCTTTAAGGTGGCATGCGCTTAGTGGGAATTTTGGAATTTCTTAAATGTGGTTCCCTTTATTCATAAGCCATTAACTGTTGAAACACAAATATCAACTGCCACTACATTGTGATGATGTGGAGTGTTGAGGCAAAATATTCCTCTGGGGGTTCATCTGATAAAAGTTTTAGCTTTTTCTTTTTTTTTATACGCCAAAATAGTTTTTTTTTTTTTTTTTAAAGGACATTATCAAAAAAGCTATTATGTTGTTCAGTGTTCCTTGGAAAATCTGGAAATATCAGGAAAAGGTTTTAATTATTCTTTTTTAATTATTATTATTATTAACAAAATTATTATATGACAATTGCATTTTGCTAATGACTCAAAGTCATTGAAAATATACCGTTAACTTTAAAATATATTTATTTTTGTATATTTATAAGCGTATATGAATTTGAAGTGAAGAAAGCAACTTTTTAGATTTAGTTTGTTACACTTAATCAAATGAATCCAATGAATAACTTTTGCTTTGTTTTATTATTTGCTTTATTATTATTTATTCTTTTTTTAATTGTTCATACTGTTGCAAGTTTGTTGGAAAATAAATGTGAGTCTTCTGTGATATGTTTTAGATGTTATTAGACTTCAAGCTCTGTTACATTCTGGTTCTCTTTCTATTGTTATCAATTATTATATTTATTGATGTATATCTTGGCTTTAGAACTGTCTCTAAGTTGAGTCTACTCTGATTCTTCGCTAGTCACTTCAGTCAATTAAATTATAAAATAAAATGTGCCGACAATCAAAAAACATCCTGTATGAATTCGCTTTGTTATATGTCTCGTGAAACGAACCACTGCTTTTTTCTCTTGAAAATTTACCTATTTACCTGCAATAACTAACACAAACCCATCTGTATTTCAAATGCTGTTCCCAGGTTACAGCTACGATATGGCCTATGTGGAGTTTTTAAACCTCGAGGATGCTGTCCACTTCATGGAGTCCAACCAGGTGGCCCATCCTCGTCCTTCTACAACGACTCTGTCTGCGAACAGGAAGAAGGCTTGGGCCTTGGGAGGGGGAGGTGGCTGGGCTCTGGGTGGGAATGGGGTAGATGGGACATGAAACCTTCAAGGGAACAAATTTTTCCCACTTATATTAATTGACCAATTTCAACACGCCACTTAGTTTGCAACATTAGCTTTCAGGCATAACAAGTGAGCCTAATGACAAGGGATCCACTATTCTTTGATGATTGCCATAGGTGTATTGGCTGAACAAGTAAACCGTTACATATACCTTTTTTCGACTGAATGGGTAGTTTTATGAATAGATACATGGCATTCTGAATTTGAATTGGATTTGCATCTGTGCAACAAGTTGTGCAACCTGTTTCTTCTACTCTTAGGAGGTAGAACTCCTGACCATTGATATTTCATTCTTCTTTTTCAACAGTATATTTTATTTCCCTCATTTGACCATCTCGAGGTCATTTACGATCACTTTTTACTTGCCGCCACTGGCATATTCTGAAGTGGTACTGAAGCATTCTTCTTTGGCGTCCTTTATTGTCGTACTTTAAATTTATTCAGCTTTGGATTTTCAGCATTTCTGTGATGACTGAAGTGCTATATGTAGCTTCCTTTTGTAGATATTCATATCCTGCTGACTTGGAAGGAAAGGTAGTGGCTGTTTTGTCCTTTTTGAATTTCTGATGAACAGGGTGTTAAACGATTGTAGGTAAAGCTTTATGCTGTTATGCCTACAGCACAGTATCGTCCTTGTGCTGTGTCAACACTTATTCTTTATCCTTTGACCTTATGGAATTACAGTTCCAGAACTGTGCTCTTTGGTTCTGAAGTTTTTCCTTCTTTCCATGGATTGTGATTGAATCATCTTGAGTTTGGGTGTCTTATCTCTTCCTGCACAACAAACTCAATTCTTTTAATTCCTGCTTACTCCATCTTGACCGACTTCATGGTTGCTGTGTATCTGGATTTATAGAAAGATCCATGCTGTTTATTTGGAAAATCAGGGATTGTTTGTATTGGTAGTATTTTGATATTTCTTATGAAACTTCCACTTTAAATGTAAGGCAAGTATAGCAACTAGAGGGTTGCTTGGATTTGTGTTGAGCCATTGGCTGTTATGCTAAAAGTTGAATTCCCTGTGAACTGTATTGCTTGCATCAGCATATATTTCACCTTCGTTTTTCTTAAATGTCTGGGAAAGTACCTTTCAGAAAAGAATCTTGCTCAGGGTTGGTCTTTCATCCGAAACTACAATTTCTCTTGTTGGCAAACTAGCAGGATAACTTATCTCGTTTTTAGTACTTGGTGAAACACTTAAGTAATTTCTACAAGAAGTAACTGCAGCAGTGACGGTGGGTAAGAAGTCATAAAATGCTGTTCACATTACACTGTTAGGTCCTTGCAAACCTAAAAGCTGAAGACTTTTACCACAGTTGTCCATAAACAGGACTAAATCAAGCATGAACAGGATTTTTCATAGTGGGCCAGTAAATACGTAGTCAGTCTTTTGAAACCCTTTTTTAATAAACAACATAATTGTATGCAAAACAATGAGAAATTCTTAATGTCCTGCAGCGCGGTTGTGACTGTCCACCCCATTTTGCAAGTAAATTCTGATCTAGAGGTTTCTAGCTTTTTCCAAGCTGCCTTCCAGTTATGTCTGCATAGTCTTCTCACTTGAAGCCAGAAGCCAGACTTTATTGTCTTTACTCTTCATCCTGTTGCGAATGAAAGTGCAGTTACTTGTGCGATGGATATGCTTCTACTATGTACTATGTTACTAGTTCTATTTTCAGGTTAGCATTCAAGTTAAGGTGGTAGTACATAAATTGCAGTCATATAACCACTGTAAAATTTACTACACTTTGTTTTACTGTCATTAAAAAGGCAGATGAAAAAAATAGAAGCAGACTTAATCCAAACGTGGGCATAAGTAAAGCCCAGATCAGATCTGCCGGTGTTTATGCCCTCAGACGGGCAACTGGGAAATACCTTTTCATTTTTGTTGTTGGGTTAATTTTCTGGGCTGTAAGTTACTTAACACTGAGAGACTGTTGTCATGTTTTCTAGGGATCTGTTAAGGTTGGAAACAAGACTGCTCTGCTCAAATATATCCAGCCAGACAAAACTGTGAAAGAACAGGTGAGAGTTCGTTCTTGGGTAAAGCTTGATATGTATTGGATCTTAAGTATCTATTGGTGTGATTGGCATACTTACTTAAATGTGATTTGGATTGCTGCAGCATGAACCGCCAGCTAAAGCAGATGCAGCCAGTGATGACAGTTTGTTACCAAATCCAGTCCTGCCACTGAATATAAAAGAGGAAACTGATGCCAAACCTGTGCAGGATCCTGCCTCTCAAGGTGTGTGGCAAAGAAACTCCAACTTGACTCCTGAAGCATGGCAGCAGCAAGTCGACCAACAGCTACAAAAGCAGGAGGTGGAACAACAAGCGGAAGATTGGACCAATCAGAGAGCATCTCGCCAAAACCTGCAGCACTCCGATCCGGTTTTCAAGGAAAGCAAGAGTAAGTGCTGTAAAACAAGTGAACAATAAAACAAAAACAATCTGCGACCTACTTTTGTTAATTTAAGTTTCATATCGTCTTATTTTCAGCCATGATTATAAAGAACATTTTGCCTACAACCACCGTGGAGACCATTCTACAAGCACTCGATCCATTTGCGTACCTGGATGAGCGCAATGTACGTCTGGTCAAAGGGAAGTCACCTGGATCCAAATGCTTCTGCTTTGTCGATATGGATTCCCATGAGGTATTATAATGATCACAATATGTTTTTAAATGGTCCACATGCCTTGATGAATTTGTTATTATACTACTCCTTTTATATACAGCATGTGACACGATTGGTGGAGCTGCTCACCAAACCCCGCCCCATCATGATCGATGGGGTTAGAGTTTATGCTGAGGTTGCCAAACCTTTGAAAAACCAAAAGTAAGTCTTATTTTGTTGGGATACATATAAGTAATAGCAATATTAGAATATTGAGTATTCTAGTTTCAGTTCTTAGAGGAAACATTTCTTAAATCCTCATAAAAAGAAATTTCGATATGAACTGTGGTTGTTTGAGCTTTAAAGGTAATTTTTGTTTTCACTGCAGCTATAGGAGGGAAAATGATAAGTCAAACACTTCTCTCTTGGGTTTCCCCCCAGATGTTATAATGGTAGGTAATTTCAGTATGTGACGCGCATTGTTACCAAATCTTTTAGAAAGCTAGACAAAGTTTTTAAGGTACATTTTATGAGAGTGATATTCCTTTATCTTCAAATTACATTTTAAAAATGTAGTGCTCAGTGTGAGATGCAGGAAAAAAAAGAGATATCAAGATTCACTTTGTCTAACATATAGTTACATGGAACATTGTTTAAAAAAATATAGTAGAACATGAGCATATTTTGTATGAACAGTCCATATCTTCTATCAAAGTTTACCCATTTCATTTTTTTCTAGCAACAACAGCATAAATATCAGCAGCCACCGCAACCGTTTTTTCCTCAACCTTCTCATACAGCTTTGGGTGTTGCACCTGCCTTGCAAGGTATTGGGTTTGTAATGAATGACTATAGTATTAAAAATGACTGTAGCACAATATATCCATTTATGTGTTTTGTGGTACTTTCTGCAGGTGACCCGGATGCCGCCTTGTCATCAGGTGCAATGCCAACTTCAAGCTTAACACAGGTGATTGTCTTTTATTAAGTAGAACAAAGGAACATTCTTAGAAACAAAGTGACCAGTTGTAGCCAGGAGAGATATTGGACTGTATTTGACTGTATGGCTGTGTGCAGGGTGTGATGTATTCTGAGACAACAACAATGGCATCAGTCCAGACAGCTGAACACCAGACTGCAGCTTTATCTGACACTGCTCTTCCTGGAGCTGCGGACTCCATTGACGGCTATAGCTACGGTACGGCACTGTTCAGATAAGGATGAACCATTTTCCTTTTGGTTATATTTGCAGTACTTGTCATCAGCCCTAGTAGAGGATTGTAACTGGTACTCATATGCATACTGCAGGATCTGAGGCTCCAGATTTGTCAGCCTTCCTTTACGATGCTACATCAGGATTTTACTATGACCCTCTGACTACTCTGTACTATGATCCCAACTCAAGGGTATGTAGAGAAAACAGCCTTTTGATTCTCCATAATGTTTAATATGCATGAAATGCAATTTACAGTGACAAAATATTTATTTTTGCTTGTGTAGTATTTCTATGATGCTCAGAATCAGCAGTACCTGTATTGGGATAGTGCTTCAAAGACCTACGTTCCAGTCCAGAGCTCTTCTACTGATGTTCTGGAGCCAGCCCCTGAGGTTTCTGTCCCTGTGGCAGCGACTGCTGAGGTTATAGCTACCCCCATCACAGAGGAGGAAGTGAAGGCCGCTTCAGAGACTGTGTCGGAGGTGCGGGTGGAAGAGGAGTCTGGCTCGCGTGGGGAAAAGAAAGAGAAGGAAAAGGACGAAAAGCCGAGAAGTTTAGCAGCTTTTAAGGTTTTAATATCAATTCATTTGCATTGCATTTAGTTTTTCATTAACAATAAGCATTGTTCGATATGTTTTGTAATTTTGGATCTGGTCATCAGATAATGAAAGACATGGAACGATGGGCGAAAATTCAGAACAGGCAGAAAGAATGTGTCCGATCACCTTCACCTCTTTTCAAGTCTGGAGGAGATGACCAAAGACCTTCAAAAGCTGCTGATGCAGCCTTTGCCATCTTTGAAAGGAAGGTCAGATCACTACTTTTTTACTCCTCCTCTCCTTTGTTTACATTATTTAGAATTAGGTATTTTAACAATCCCTACATCTTACTGATTAATAACTTCATCGCACACTCTATTTTGGTTTTGTAGATGCTGAACTAGACAGAAATCAATATACTTAAATTTAAGGAAGGATGGACTATATCTAGAGGCCAAAATGACTTTTAATTGTTCCTTGTTACAAACCACTCACACCTGGCAACTATAACACCCTAAGACTGTGGCAACAAGTTCTGTTTGTATGGTTTCATATCAAAATGTAGTGTTTATTATTATCCTCCCCAGAGATAATATCATTACCAGTCACTTAGATAGGGTTGCACATGTCATGCTCTTATTTTTAATCCATCAGCAAAACGGTGTAATGCTTGGTATTTTTAGTCATATGAAGTGTTGTGGGTTGCAATGTCCCATAAATTATTCAGTTGGACTACATTTGAAATCTCTAATTTCTCTCTCCAATCCTTACTCGTGTCAGTTCCGTCGTATATTTTCACTGACGTGTTAACGTCCTAACTTCTAATCCCTGTTAGCATCCTTGACTTTGTAATTGTGTGTAAAATAAGGGAAAAAGCAACAGGCCAGATGTATCATGTTTTTAAAATCAAGTACGTTTCACGCAGTCTGATCTCACCCATAAATCACAGGTCTATAACAGCCTACTATATTTTAGCGTTGATATTTCTTATAAACGTTTTAATGTCTGTTCATTTATTCATATAGGCCACTGGTGCAGATGAATTATTCAAGAAGCCTCTTGCTCCTCCAAAACAAAAAGAGGAAAAATCATCAAAGGTGAGAGTTTACTCTCTACAACACACACACATTAACATGCGCTCAAATACACTCCAGTCTCAGTTTTCCCAGACAGCTGAAAGGGCACACACATCACCTTGACCCTGATTGATGTAGGTTATTTGATCACCCACACTAAAGCAGATTTACAGTGAGTGTCATTGTAGATCAAAGTAAAACTTCCCTCTCGCCCTCTTGTATTGGCAGCGGCCCATGGGCTCTCTTGGAATGTTGGCGGCTGACTACGGGGCAGGCAGCGATGAGGAGGAAGAAGAGAAACACGAGAAGCAGGAAGCCGCAGGGCCTGCAAAGAGCCAGCCACAGGCAGACGAGAAGGAAGACAGGTTGACAGATTGGAAGAAGATGGCATGTCTTCTGTGCAGGAGGCAGTTCCCTAATAAAGACGCTCTGATCCGCCACCAGCAGCTCTCAGACCTGCATAAGGTAACAGATCACTGAATGAAGGTTTTATGATCTATGGACTGTATATAAATTATAGTTGACTAAACTGAACTGTTTAGAAATTTGTGGGTCAGGTTTTGACCTTCTTTTTATTGTGTTTTTCTCTTTATTTTAGCAAAATATGGAGATTCACCTAAAAATCAAAAGGTCAAAGAGAGAACTTGAGGCTCTAGAAAACCAGGAAAAAGAGGTACTCTACTCCGCATAAAAAAGGAAAATTTAGAATTAAGATTTGTGGTGAGATGGCATAAATGTGTTTTAAAAACAAAGGGTTGCAAAAAGTAAAGACTTGATTTAAAGTATAGTACTCTGTAATTGTTTTTTTATTATTATTATTACTACATCACACAGTGGTGTGTGTGTTCATGACCCAACTGATAAAGCACACAGCTCCACACCATCAGCACTCTCATTATAAGAGCTTCACAAACTCCAGACATTTCTTTTTGAATCTCTCTACTCTGTTGGCACTATGTGGGAAGCACGATGCTCTTCCTCTAAAAGCACCCTAATATTTTGGATGTGGTTAGATCTAAAATGATTGAATTGGTCTCATGATACCAGGGTATGGATTCCCAGAGGTCTCTATTTTGTAAATATGGGCCTCTGAAAAGGCTAAATGAGTGCTTTGGCTACAGTAGGTAATGTGTGAGATGAAGCAGTCAGTATTTATCTTAGCTTTTGCCAGCTCTGAGACCTTTGTTTGTTTGTTTGTTTGTCTTTTTATTTTTTTTTTTACTTGAAAAATATCTCCCCTCAGGAAGTAAAAGTATTGAGCACTGCTCAATTAATTTAGCTGAATCAGTTAATTTGGTGGTGTATATTTTCTGCTGCATATTTCAAAACAAATCTACAAGCATATTTAACATGTTGACCTCCAGTATGAGGTCATTATTTATGTTGTCATAAAAGCCCAATGTGACACATATGTAACAATACAGACTTTTCATTCAGTTAGCACATTTTAAAGTTATGAAAAACAAATCTAAAAATTTATTTCTGGTTAAATCACACAAATACATGAAAAGGTAGAATTTTGATACATTACAAGAGTTAAAGTAAAATATAATGGTCACAATTATGTAGGTTTGAAAAACATTTTTAGAGAGCAAAATAAATGAAAAAACTATTACTTCTTAAAAAGGTTTTTGTTTTATCTTCCCAGTAAAGTAATAATTTTGATGCATGTTTTGGATAAACAAGAAAAGCTCTTATAAAGCAAAAAACTGATCAAATTATTTTTTTCAATGTAGAAGTAAATGCCCAATGTGACGCATGTCACATAAAAAAAAATGTACCATAAACGCCCAATATGACATATATGTAGCATTACAGATCTCTCACAAGGAGGGGTTGACAACTGCATAAACATGTTATAAGTGGTCCATTTGGTCTGTTTTATAGGCCTGATAATTTTCCTATAAGGAACAATCGGTCCGGGTCCTTATGGGTTAAAGTGAAGGCATAATTACTTTTAAGGACATTGTCACAAGACCTCGCTGTCGTCTTGTGCAAATCTCCTGAAAATTCTCTCCCAGAAGGTTCCACTGTTGTTAACATTATACCTGAGATAGATTTAGTGTAATGTAATGTAGTGTAATTCTATGTAATGTTTAATTTTCAAGGAATCACTCCTCCTTAATTTGGTTCAACATACCTGTTCATCAACAATGACTTACACCAGTTATTCTTTGTTTTTACTTTTTAACTTTTAGGAAGTTGCATTTCTGCAAGACAACATTTAATCACTTTGATAAGAAAAAAATCTTTATTTAACTGGCTTGTGAGTAAAGAGTAATTACTAAATTTGTCAATTTTGGAAGGGTTGTACTCATTTATGCTGAGTACTGTAAATCATCTTTGCCAAACTATCCATCCAGCAATTTCTAATAACATCATTTTGCTTACAGGTCAGCATCTGCTTCAGACATTACACTTAATTTCGAGCACATTCTCCATTGTTCTCTCAGAGTAGTCTGAAATGAAATTATTCATTCTGATTTTGTTCTTTAGATGAAAGTAAAACAGTCAAACGGGTCACCTGAAACAAAAAGAAGAAAGACGCAAAACACATGGGCCGGCAGCTCAAGGTTTGTGTTTTTTCTGAATCCTAATACATTTCATTTGGCACTGCTAGAGAAGTGTCATGTCTTAAATGTGGCATGTTGTGGTGTTGTTGCAGGGACAGTCATAAAGGCAGCGAGAGGCCAGGTTTGGGTTTAGAAACTACTGAGGTGAGTCTGTTCAGCAACAGGATGTTCTGAGCTGCATTAGCTGAGGGGCATTGGTTTAATTTATTCTTTTTCTCTTTCTCGTGTTTCTTACCAAAGCGGAAGAAGGAACCTGTTGTCTGGAACCATGCCACATACAAACAAGCCGTTCGGAAGGCCATGTTTGCACGTTTCAATGAGCTGGACTGAAAGTGATATGAATGAACACAAAGGGAATTTGTGAATAAACATTCATACGCACACAGTGTTGTGTGGTCCATTGGCAGCTCATTCCAGGCTTTAAACTGAACTGATACAAAATTCCTGGAGAAGCTTATTGTGACTAACCCCTCATTTGATGTGTGCCTGTATAAAACGAAATACTCTTTGTTTAATCATTCTTCTTGCAGCTCTATTTTTCAGGGCTTTTTAAATATTTCCTTATTTGATGATGTGTATCATGTTGCTTTTCTTTTTTATGTAGTAAATGTATGTAATATTTCATTTGTAAAATGAAATAGGAGTTGAGGACCTTTTTAGTTAGTCCTTGGGTCAATAAACTGCCTCAATGTGACTGTAAATACAGTTTGTTTGTGATTTGTATTAATTTAAAAAATGTTTACTTTAAAATACCATAAACTGATGTGATTTATTTACACAAAAGCATTAGGAGTCACTGACAGCCTGTTTGCACCACCTCCAGGTGGCAGTACATGGCTATTACTATTTCACTTACACAGTGAGCCGCACCTCAGAGATGTCTAATGCTGAAAGAATGAATCTACACACGCAGTCACGAATTTTCGTCGATACTTCATTAAGCTTTCCCCCTTGGCTTTATTTTCCATTATCAAGTGGTTATTTTTTAGCAGCAGAGCGCCTCAAGTTAAAATTGAAAGTGGTGCATTGACAGAACAGTGCTTTATTAAATGCATGCACAATTATATTTCAATTTCTCCAAAAGTTCTGCAGCTTTCACTAAACATTTTAGTGCTTTTATTGTAAAATGTTGAAATCCTGCCGTTTGAGCCAGTAACCTTTGTGCAACATGATTCCTCATGTTTCTACTCATTGCCTTACATATTTACAACATCTAAATACCTTTATGAGCACAGCTTGAACTTTTGAAGTGTATGTTTGGATGAGGTTCTAGAAGTCAGCAGCAGGTAATACATCAGCACAACCTGCAATAAAGATCCCTCAGCCTGACATTCAATGAGTGTGTGATCCTTTTCTCGCTGGACAAATAGGCTCTGTCCATTGAGTTTGAGCCTGTTGAAAGAGAGGAATGTGGACTCTCACACTGTTTGTTTTGGTCAGTCATGCTTGAATGATTGATCAGGCGTAAAAACCATAAAGACAAAAAAAGAAGAATGCACACCAAAAATGGCTTCTCCTACACTCCCTAAACAGCCCATTTTTTTCAGCTGCAGATAAAAGCTGATAATACTTGTGTTGGGATAATATATGGACACAGCAAAGCTCTGAGACTAGCTCTCCACAAAGCAAATTTTAGGACTCTGTTCTTTATCAGACTCTGCTTTGATGTGTAAATGGATGTCGCCTGTAGTCATGGTATAATGTAGAGCGTGTCAAAGGTCGGCTTGCTTTCCTTCCTCCTCATGGCTGTTGTCATCTGTAATTGCTTTTTAATTAGTCATTCTTTAAAAGAAACCTTGCAAATGTCCGTTTCTGCCAGATTCTTTTGAAGGGAAGGACTTTTGTCGTATTCGATCTCCTCAGAGTTTGTTCCCATACATACTTCTCGGCCTGTTTCTGTGTCTATGGTTTAAAGAAGTCCAGAAACCGTGTCCCAGGGTGAGACTTCTAAGATAATCCTTTAGTTGGGAGCGTGAAACTGAACAGTTAAAATAAAAAAAGATTCAAATCTGCAAACAATATGCCCAAAACATTTAGCTGCTCACAGCTTGCTTGCTGTTCAAACGTAAAATTTCTCAATTTGATCAAACATTTTAATAACAGTTACAATAGTACCCTAATTATTAATAGTCATGCTTAAAAACCAATGTGAGGTTTTAAAATATTTTGTAATGCATTTGTAATCTTGTGTGTACATGCATATATATATATGAGTAATTTTTAAGGCTGCCAAAGTTATTAATTTAAATATTAGTTACTTACATTTAGATAATATTTTAATGATTACAGAAACAATATGTAGCCTTCATGATATGATTATTTTTTTACACAAAATAAAAGGGTCTGTATGGACAAAAATATATGCCTTCAGGATTATCTAGTTTACAATAAATTACAAAAAGTAATTTCCAAGTGCTTTTTTTCTAATTTTCCACCTGGTATGCTTTCTTTTTTCCATGTGTGAAACTTGGACTCTGCTGACTGTCAAGCAAATACGTTCCAAATGTTTAGACGACCATCTGTCAGCAAAGTCGTACAACAATGCGTAGTATTGGCTTCATGGTTTGACCTTCTTTCCTTTTTACTTGCAGAAGGTCTGCCATGGCTTAAGGTAGTTCCAGTCCTACCAGACTTTCTGCTCGTACAAGAAAAGATTCTCCTCTTTATTTGAGGCTTTGCACTCCTCAGTATTTTTGTAATCCATCATTGTATTCTCGCTTGTCTTCTTGCACCTTAGTGGGCCAGATGTCAGCAACACTATGCTCATTACTGCAGAGCGCATCAAATTACCTTTGGCCTTCAGATGAGTCCAGACCATTAAAGTGGAGATACAGAAGGGACGGTGAGGATGAATGTGGGGGTCTGGGGTTTTGTACCCATCGCACGTGCGGCTCGAGTCCTCAGAGGCAGCAGGACTGAGTGTGGAAACCGTGCGGGGGGCCTCATTATCTCCGGCCAAAGCTTCTTTTTGCACATAGGAGCTGCATGGGGTCTCTGACCAGCCTTGAGATGGCCCTCAAAAAAATACAACAAAGTGCAGGGCTGAACTGATGATAAAAGAGGAAACAATTACTTTAGCACTTTAAATAAAGCCATAATTAATTGTGTTTAGGATTAACATTTTATTTCTGCAAAGCTTATAGTTGAATTGGGATGTAAGTGCTTTGTGGTTTATGTATGCGTGTGCTTTTTCCCGCTATGGCACTTTTTGGATGATTGTGTAGATCTGTAAATTAATCTGTTTATTAATTATAGTTTTTATATAAATTAATAGGCTATCAAGTCACTGGCAGGGCACCAGATCCATTGGACCATTTCCTTCTTTCCCAACTCAAACATGAAATGAGAGAACCCACAGAAATATGCTCTTAATAAGTAACCTACTGTGCAAATGTTTACATTCGCTTGTGATTTCCAGTAGACCACAAGTTTATATAGTTGAAAATGATCCCACCACAATGTGTAGTTATAATTATATCAGCTCAATCTAACTACATTAACCACAGGACTCTTAATGTAAAAACGGCTTTCTGCAATAATTTCCATCGGAAGAAAGTGTAAAATTACCAAAAACAAATCCCTGTCTGTTAAATATACGCATTCCATATCCATGGTAAAAATATCAGAATTGAATCCGAATTTCTGCACTTCTATTATTTTCCCCCCCTTAGGTATGCAGATGTAGGCATTCTCAAGCCTACCTCATCCGCCAACATGTTGACATTTACGCAAATCTCATTTGACCTGAAATGTACCAATAAATGCGAAAATCATTTCACTCTCCTTTAAAAAAAAAAAAATTTGACACCTTTTTTAATGTGAAAATGGGTGTGGCCATTCGTAAATTCTATCTTATTCACATCCAGCTATTTTTAGCAGTACAAAACAGTTTGTTTGGCGACTTGATATTGAAAATTGTACGTTCATCCAGGTGTCATTCCCCTGTCGTTTCTGTACAATTTTTGGGTAGAATTTTTTGCTTTATACATAATTTGTTGCAGATAGGTAACTTTATGTTAAGGCATGTTTAATTAAGTAATTAATTAATTTTTTTAAATCTCTAGATGTCACACAAACTCACTGCTGCATTTTTTTAGACGTGTACTTTGTGCTTAGAAATTTGGATTTGGATTGGCAAAGTGGATTCTTTTAGATGTAGTTTTGTTTTTATGATATAGAAATAAGCAGCATGTAGGCATGTTCAAATATCCAAAAATCAATTTAATAGATAAATCAACAGTTTTTCAATAACTGAAAAATATTAGTTAAAACGCCCTATGTTGGGCCTAAAGGCACAGTATTGTTCCAATTAAATTATACTTTTCTATTTGTTGGCCTAATATTAATTCAGATGGTTAATATTATTAATTATATCCTTTTATGCTTACTGTATTATATCATATTACATTACAACTGTAGTCTGTTTGTATATGTTACAATATTATTATTATTATTATTTTTAATAATTCTATTAGCACTGGAGGCCTAATATAATTAGCACTAGTACTGCTTTTGAGCCTTTCCCCATGGGCGAAAATATATAAGATATAAAGTGAGTTTAAGGGAGGTTTTAATATTCACCAGTTTATCTCTGTATGAGAATCAGTAAATGAAATGTTGTATAAAAAGGATCAGTAAAACATTTCACCATGGCTTATCATTTGGTTGTATTTCAGTGCTCATATCTGCAAAATGTCACTTTTGTTCTGACATTTGATTTAAAGAGGGCCTGTAATTCAAACACTTTCCCCAAATCTATTTGCTTGTACAGTTGGAAAGCCTTCAAAAACGGTGCACTGTGATTAACCAATGAATCAAGTCTTTGGCCAATTGGCAAGCAGCATTCTGCTCTGCTACATAACTTACAGCTTATTTCTTTTCAACATATTTATTGTCTTTTTCCAGTTGTCATCAGCTGGTTTTATTGCAGCCATCATGAGGTCTTGTAATAGTTTCTGACTCCCTCATAAATCAGAATATTTGCAGTTATTGCCCCAGCTTTGTTCTCTCTGTCCATTTTCCACAGCTGTCAGCTTCATTTAGGCGTAAATAGAGAAGTTTGCATTTGCAGCGTGATGTAGGACTGCTTATTTGGAATATACTGATACATTGTATGGCTCAGATGTATGTACATCTCATTTCTGAGTTAATTAATGAAACGCTTTGACTCCATACGTCACTGTCAGACGAGGTGCAAACGCAGTGATGGTTCAGTAATTTGTTTGTTAAACGATGCTGTGACGAGCAAGTCATTTTTACTGTTGACACGTCTGTCCTTTTCCCAACCGCATGCTGCCTTTATTTCCACATCCATTCTCAGGTTCTTTGTCATAAAGACAGCCAGTGTCAGAATTCACATTTGTCTCATCGGGCAAGTATAGTGTCGTCCCACAGTTCAAGACTGATAAATGCTAACAAACCTAAGTAACTTTCTTTGTGCATCCTGGCCTTTCAGCAAGTGAAGCATGTCTTTAACCTTGTTTAGCCTTTAGGAATCAAGTGTAATCTTCTCTGACAGGAGATTAATGACACCCTCTCTCTAGGTTTTACTAGCACCATCAGGGAGGAGCGAGAGGCAAAAATGAAGGGGAGGAAAGGAGAGAATGAAGGTCTGCAGTCTGTCATCATGCCATACTGGGATGAGTTTGGGTGAAAGGGCTCCGCAAAAACATTATGAGAGATGTATGGATTTTGCGCTCTTTTGTTCTCCCCCCTCTATCTGTTTGCTCTCAGTAATCTGTCATTCTGTCATATTCTGGGGCTAGAGTTGTCTGTCCTGCTGGCCAACAGAGATATATACAGAGGAAATTAAAGCTTGTTGACTCTTTTGGGCATTGAAGTCTCATTTTATCCAGTTACCCTATTTTTCTCAATTTCTCTTCCCTTAATGTTCTCCTTTTTATTTATCTAAATAAACGTATTTGTTCCCCAAACTATCAGCTCAAACAAAAAGGAAAAACTCTGCAATTGTGCAGAAAATCTCTATTTAATAGACAAATGTTTACAGTCTCTTGTGGTTTATGAGCAGCCGCAAGTTGCTTTTGCTAAAAAATGATCCTAACAGTGAATGAAAAACTTTTAAACCAGTCTAGCTCGAGCAGTCTTTTGGGTGGCTTTAGAAGTGTTTGGTGTCTTTTATAGAGATGGGGCTATATTAAACCAACAACCAGCAAGGCAGCCTATAGGATGGTTTTAGAAGATGCTTTTTTCAGCATGGAAAGTCCTATTTAACCCTCATTAGTTACAGTTATAGCAACAATAACTATTAATTAAGGTCAATTAGGACAAGTCATGGAGCTCTCACGCCACACATCATGTTCTCACGCAGTGAAAAATACATCGCAAAGCACAGAAAAAACTGACAATGTGCTGGCAGAGCAGGTATGAAGCAAGGTCTCAGCTTTTAAATTTTGTCGTTTTTAAATAAATTCAGACAATAAATACCATTTTGTGGCTTTTTGTGTCATGATAGATCCCTAGCACCTCAGTTAAGCAGCATGTAAACCAATCATCTCTTCCTCTCTTCTAGATATAGCATGAAATAAATATGAACGAACATCTTGTATCTTAAGTACGTATCTTGTTTTAAACACACAAAATTGTCAGTACACACATTTTTCAAGTCATGTTTAGGATTGGTTAAAGATACTGAACAATATTTTACTAATATCTGACTACTTTTTAATGCACTAAGATGTTATATTAGTGATCCGACAGAGTAACAAATTGTTTAAATAAGCATTAAACACTGACATTTATTTCTTGGTAATAATGCAAAACTATGAACTATAACATTTTTATTTGGTCTTTCTTTATAGTTTTAGTGGTCTCTAAAGGTGCAGTAACATTTACCACAAATGTTTGCAGGTAAAATCCAGTCATTTCAATAGGAATCTATGCTATTAGGAATTCTGTATGAGGATGAACAATTTCCCAGTGCAGATTTCACTACAGGTTTGAGTTGGTCGCACAGTTTTTTTTGCAATGACCAACAAAATCAGATGGTTTCTGCAAAACACAGCACAAATTTAATATCTTTCTTGTTGCAAATGAGACTTGCAATGTTTTCTTTGTTAATTTCTGTATTTTATGGTTCTTGGTTTTTGAGGATGAGGGCTAGTTCATGTTAGCACTGACCTAATTTAACTAGATTCTAGCAACAACACTGCAACAACTTAAAAAAAAACAATCTGAGCAATTGCGTAACACAACCCTGGCAACCGCGAGTTCCTCAAGCAACACTCATACTCGTTCAGGAAATGTAAAAACATCTAGTAAGCTGTTAGATGGAAGCCACCCCGTGTACATTAGCTTATATGTATTGGTTTGTATATATTCTGGACTCTGTGGGAGGAAAGAGGTGGTAATGCCCTGGAGGTTAAGCCCAGATGGTAGCATTTCTTCCACAGCCTTAAACAGCTGCTCAATCGTTTTGCAATTGTGCGGTGTGACGACTGACTAATGGCAAAGCCCCATCAGTGTGTGCACACGTGAGAGTCCGTATGTGAGACTGAATGATGGCTGGGACCTGGGGGGGGGCACTGTTGCATTTAAGGTAATAC
Source organism: Enteromius viviparus (assembly GCA_032353835.1). NCBI lineage: Eukaryota > Metazoa > Chordata > Actinopteri > Cypriniformes > Cyprinidae > Enteromius > Enteromius viviparus. Next base: position 8,487,357 of record JAUCNO010001758.1, read on the forward strand.
CTAACTGTGCTGGGCCCCTAAATGTGCAGCGAATCAAGGTAGTGTTGAAAAGTGCTTACAACACTCGCTCGCTAAACTAAAGGAACGTCCCGTAATTAGCTTCAGACCATTGCCTAAACTTTACATATCAGAAATCAGACCGCAGCATGCTTGAACATAGACTAGTTAAACATTCACTCCCTCGTGGTCCACTTTAAAGGAAATGGCTGCACTGCCTTGACCTTCCCGGTGGAGAAGTACCAGGGGTATACTGTAAAGATCAGGGAGGTTAAGAGGATATTCATTGTATAATTTTGATGTAGGCTTAGTCGACAGAATTTGCTGCATCGTGTTTATTACAATAAAATAGCAAATACAACGTCCATCATTTTTGGGGGGAAAAAGTTTTTTTTTAACCAAGCACTTACGTTGCAACTTGGGACCAGTTTTTAATGTTTTAAAAGCCAAAAAATAATTTAAATTTACGGTTTTGGCCATTTTATTTTAATAGTAAACTGTATTATTTGAGTTGTAACTGTTCATCATTTAGTTATTTTTTATACAGTATAGCCATTACACACATGAAAGTTTATATTTTCAATTTATGAGCATTGTAATGTTTTTACAGATTGGCCACATTTGTCTATAGGCTACTGTAACCCAGATTTTAAAAAAATATTTGTATCTTTATTTTAATAAATACACAAATTAAAGGTTATGTTTTTGTAACCCTTTCGTAACCCTGTTGATTGAACTTGCCTTGTAGTTGTATTGTGTTGTATTTCAGTGTGCTGCATGAGATCAGAAATGGAATATATTGTACTGGGGAAAGAGGTTTCATCAAGTTCAGTTGTAGTTTTCCTAAGACTTTACATTTTTCAACATTAAACTAAAGTATGTAGGGGTTTAATAATGATATTTTTCTGTGTGTGTTCATTTTTTCATTTTTCTTGGCAGAGGAGAAAGAGAACCATTTTAGCTTCAATATTATGATCATACTGTTTTATTACTTCACCGCAATGAATATTTTTCTGCTGGTGTGAACATGATATAGTTATTTTAACCTTTTATACAGAACGCCTCAAGCTGGAACATTGTCTTCCTTTCTCTCCATCCTCACACCAGTTTGTGTTGAGAAAACCTTCCTTTTTCTAGCAATGAATAGCAAACAATCAATGTTAATAGGTTTGCCTTCAAAATGTTTCTTTGGCATGAAAAGTCTCTTCTGATTAGAAACATAACAGTTTTGTTTTATTGTACAATATTATTTTATTGTGAACTTTTCCATTTCATGTGTTATTTTAGAATTTAGGTGAATTATAAATATATAGACTAAAAGTGCATTAAACCCATGCATATTATTTAATAATATACTAGCTAAGCTTGTGGTAACACAACTACTGCACTGATGTTTTCAGTTCTCAGAACAGTACTTTTTGCAAAAAAAATAAATAAGTAAAAATTAATAATATAGAATTAAAAGACTGTATTTTTAGTTTTAAAACCAGAAACAAACTAAACAAAACAAAATATTTAAAAATGCACAAAAACTGCTCAGGTTTTCTTTGTTTCAACGGATTTGTTCCCTAAGCTGTATTCTTCCTATAAAGGTTAAAGTTCATAGGTTTTAATTACATGTTAACATTAACAAAATGTCACTCCAACCTCCCAGACTTTTATGTTTTAGTTTTATGTTCGTGCAAATACATTAGTATTTCTTAAATGTCTTTGAAGGTCCAATGAATTACAGTCCTGACCAAAAGATGGGATTAAAGGTTCAAAGTTCAATTGTCTTTATGTGCGCAGACACTGAAAGACATCAGTACACCCTCCTGGTCCCTTAAATTTTGTTTTGTGTTGGGAAAAGAGCTTAGATAGCTGATATGAATGTATTAAATATCTTCATTGGTTTACTGAAATATAAAAGGGTTCAGGTTTGGCGTATCATCACAGTGTTTTAAATTCTGTAAGGCAAACAAAATGAGGGTTTGACAGGCTATGCAAGGTAATGCCTAAATAAATGAATAAACAGCCAGTTGTGACATGCTGCTGTGAGATCTACAGTTAAAGCTGTTTACTTTCTTTAAGTACATGCGTGTTCTCATCTCATATTTCTTCTTTTCTTAATTGTTGTCATAGTGAGAAGCCGTTAAAAGCCTATTATAGCATCTCAGCTTCTCTCCTGGGGTTGAAAGGCCAACATGCAATTTTAGCATAAGAATGCAGACCCTTATGCATGCCATTAGAGTGGTGTACAGTAACCATTACCCTCCATTTTAGATGACAGCAGCAAAGGACCCCTATAGAGAGGATTCAAAGACCACCATGTTTACCGTCATTAGGCTTCGTAACCGCACTTGCTTATGTATTTATATAATATACTAAACAGCCTGAGGGCTAAACATGTGAACTATTCTAGTACGGAGTTCCCAGTGTAAGTGATCTAGACACACAAGGACACTTTGATTATGAGCTTTTCTTGGTAGGAGATATTCTGTTATTTTGGTCATCTTATATCTTAATAGAGCTGTGTTCCTTTCCTTTACAGCGCTTGAGTTCTGCCTTATCCCTGCAGGATCTGTTCGTACTTTTTCTTAATGGACTTTGCTCTCAAATGCATTTAACATGCAGGCAGTCGATTGTTTATGTAAAGTTTGGTGTCAGGTTGAGCTTTTCCGACGTATTGCGGGTTCAGGAAAGCATATGCTCAAAATCCTCCGCAGTTAGACAAAAAAACATGGTAAAACACTGAGATGGCTTGCTAATTTTGGGGGGAGCATGTCTTCACTGCCATAGAAAGGAATGCAATGGTTGCCACTCATGTATTAGGTCAATGTCCCAGAGTTCAAAAGAGGTCAATGGGTTCTCTTGGCCATGAGAGAAGACTGAAGACACTGTGAAGTGTCTTTTTTGGAAACGTGCATTTTTTTGATATCTTACATGTGTAATCGTTTATTTTCTGGAATGGAACAGCTAACTGGTTGCTTTATAGTTTAGAAAAGCCATTTGATCTTTCTTCAACACTTACAGACTATCTATTATAATAGAAGGAAAGTCATGTTTTTCGATTATCATCATGTGTCGTATCTTTCATGTCATCCATCTGCAATTTATTGCTGTCAGCCTTTACTATGCAAAAAAAAAAACTGTCTGTTGTTTAGAAAATCACACTATTAATCACTGGAAATGGGGCATGATAACAGCAATTAAAGCCACGCGAAACAACGCCCTTGCTAAGACTTTCTTTAAGCTTGGTAGATACTTTTTGTAAGCTCTGCCAACTTTACAAAGCCTTGCTGAAAGGACATATTGTAAACCACAAGATAGACATGAGACCATAAGACTTTTGTTTGGAGGGAATTATTTCACCTGAAAGGAATTGTGCATGATGATTGTCGGAATAACAGCCCCTGGGCTTTGAGGAAGAAGAGAGAATAGGCCTCTTTACAGCTGGAAACTGATGTTGCTTTTCTTTTGTACACAAAAAAGCTCTTTTGCAAAGAATGAAAGGAATGGCGGATTGTTTTCTGTGTATTTCCGGGGTACTGTTGCTGTAGTAACGCAGCCAAAAAAAAAAGATAGCTGCATTTATCCCTTCATTTTTTTGAGATAGATAGAACAGTGCAAGCTTCCTGCAGCAATATTCATAATTCATTCAAGAGTCTCGCTCTGTAACTGCCATCTCATCTCATTAGGTAAACACAGCTAAATGAATGACACTTCTCATATTATGACCTGTTCGAAGTTTGTGTAATGACAGGCAGGCTTGACGAACAGTAAATATCTCATTTCCTCTTTCCTAATTATGTTTGATGAGTGTTTGTACCCGAAAGGTCAAACAGCCAAAATAGAAGCAAGTCTTAATTATTAGTCATTTATTAGAGAGTCGTATAACTGATGTTGGAGATTAGTTTGTTCTCAGTGTAAAAGTCACTCCTGGATGTAAACAGGGGCTTTTGTTGAGCTTGTGCATAAGAAAATTAATTTCTCTCTCTTTTTTTTCAGTGAAGCACTAAAAGCAGTTAGAGATGGTTAACAGTAACCTGAACTCAAATGAAGTGGTTAACAACAAAATCATTTATCTTTTTTTCAGTGAACAAAATGATTCAAATAATTTGGCACCATTGTCTTAGAAGTCTTATTTCCTTTCGATTTTGTCAGTTAGTCTTGTAATGTACAATTTATTTTCATTAATAAAATATTTTTTCGAAGAGGTGCCTTTTGTTCTTTGCATACTGGATACATTTACAGAAATTACAATTATATAATGAATTGCATACTGGGTACATTTTCATTTTAGCGTTTTTGTGCACATCTCTTTTGCTATCACTAAATGGTGTACATTTCAGCAGCGTTTCCATTAGTCACTCTGCACTTTTCACTTGCTGGTGAAAAGCACACTTTTCAGGTGGACGTCTCTGTTAAAGGCAACCCAGTATTCAGAACATCTCAAAGATGCTTTCACAGTGTATGAATGCCACTGAATGAGTGGTTTGTGTGATTGAATCGGAAGTGGTCCTCCTGACCACACCTGGACCCATGCAAATAATGCCTCGGACAATAAATCAGATGAGGTCAAACGCTCTCAGTTGACGTTTGTGTGTGTTCTGGACTGTGGGAATGGGAGTGTGTGTGTCATGAGCATGATGGATCAGGGAAGGGAGGTGTCGTTGGGGTCAAAAGAGGGTAATGACCCCACTTTTCCTGCTCGGGCTCTGACCTCCCAGCGAGTACTGGAAACCTGAACTGGGCATTGTCGTCAAACAGTGAGAGTAAGTGGCCTCTGGAGGCTGCCCTGACTGACTGCCACACGTTTGACTTTCACACAGGAGATCTGTTCTCAGTGTCAAGTATGGTGCCGGTGGTCCGACATGTAATTGATGCTGTGGTATTAAAAGTGGCTTTAGGGTTAAACTTCACACCATATTGCATGTCAGCATCACAAACTACTTGCACTGACCTTTTGATCAACTCAGTCTCATGAACTCTCCTAACCTGTTTGTCGCTTTCAGTTGATTCACATGTCAGATTTATTACACTGATATTTTTATAATGTGAACATGTCACATATCAAAGGTTTGTAATAGGAATTATACAGCTATTAGTTAAACACTTCACATCGGTTCACCAGTAGGTGGCAGATTTTGACTTAGAAACATCATTGAATCATTTTGTCGACTGATTTGTTCATTTGAATCATTACATTGGAAATAGTTCAAAAGCAGATTAATTCAAGAACGAAGCAACTGTTTATTATCTTATGAGTAAATCATTTTATCATCCACTCAACCAGTTTGTTTAGAAATGCTAATTTATTTAGTATTCAAGCAATAACTTGAATGAATCAATGAATCATTCACAAAAAAAGATTGATTCAGACACACTGATTCATTCAGGAACAAAACTCTCCTACTGTGTGGCGTAGAAATATAAAGTTGTTTGTTGATGGAACAAAAATAGCACAGATGTTAAGATTATGTTCAAGATTATGTTCATTATTAACTTTAGTTTATTGCATTTTTTTGTAGAAGCAATATGTGTGGCAGAGGTAAAACAAACAAAACGAGCTAACCATATTGTGTCTAAAATATCAGTTACTATTAACATCTTGTTTATGGAGCTCTTTTAATTACAGGATAAAGAAATAATTGCCGTATCCCATCCTTCTCACTACTATATATTGACTTTTGCTTGGCATTTGGGAATTGGCTGCTAGTGCTATGACAACGAAAACCAAATAAACTGTCAGCTATTTGCAGAAAACAGAAGCACAGCTTATAATGATGGGGATGGAAGTAGCCCGTATCGGGTTTGCTGTGGATTGTTAGCGGATCGGATAAACCTTTCCCAATGTCGACCCACTTGTGTTCATGGATAATTATCCGCAGTTCTCTGAGCTTGATGGATTGATTTGGTTGTTCGGATTTTGTTACACAACCGTTTCTCACCTACTGTTTTTCAGAGCACAGGTTGCGAGACTGCCCAGCTGCCCCAGTATAAATCTCCCACAGAAATCTGATCTGGCATTAGCAGGGGCAGCACAAAGCTGTAGGCCTGTGCATAGGCATCTTTATAATTTCTAGACATCTTCATCATGCAGGCCTAATTAATACTTTTCATACTATTTTAGCATAATATAAAATATTTGAATTTTTTTTTTTTGTTTATACCCAGATATAATGTATTACTATCCAGGAGATAGCAAGGAAAAATAAATCAGAATTTTTTTTCTTTACTTTAAGAAATCCTCTTTGGAGAGGATCATGTTAAAAACATTGGAGGAGGCAAATTACATAATTGTAATTAACACAATTAATTTAAGCATAATTAGTCTGTGGAGGTTTACTGACTGAAAGAACTGCAGTCATTATTATTATTTTAGCATACTATAAAATATTTGAATACATTTTTTTTATTTATACCCAGATATAATGTATTACAGTAAAAGTCATGAATAATTATAATGCATTATACCTTTTAATAACCATTTATAATGCATTATACATAAAGGCCATGAAAAGTCAAGGTATATTATATTATTAATAGTATTATAATTAGCAGTAGTACAGTAGTATATATAGACTGCATACACATGCATACACTGATCTATTCTCTTCTATTATATATCATTATTCCATATTTTTCACACATCTAAAAAAAAAAAAAAAAAGTTGTATTAATGCCTCCACTTTTGAATATGAATCTTATCAGCCGTGATCTGCATGAATAAGTGTGTTCTGACATGGGCGCCACAAATTGCTCTGCACTTCACGGCAATTTATGTGTCAACTGTCATTGTTTCACATGAACGCCGTTTTGAGGGTACTAATTACCGTTATCATCCTTCCCAATGGTAGAATTTGCTTGAATTCCAGTCTTTTTGTTTCTGAATTGAGCGATGTAGGTTACAGGCAGGGTCTATACTGTCATCAAGATACTTGATAGCCAATTCGAATATGTCAATGCAAATATTATACAGACATGCTTGAGTCAGTGGGACTGCATATGTACCTGCCTTCAGTTACCATAGCAAACATATTGCACATCTTGCATGGAACACATTGCACCAAATTCTTTTAAGCTTATGTGCAGGAATTTGACAGCAGAGGAGAATATACACAGTATAGGATTTCTTTGTATGTGGAATCTCGCCAAGCACAACATTAATCCAGACCATCATGAGGTGAGACGTTAAATATACACACACTTATGCACCTGTTTTTGTTCTGCTCTTTGTTCATTCAGTGTGTGCAAGAGTGTGGCAGGTACTTCAAAGAGTAATTATAAATGTATTGCTTCATTTCTTCCAAATAAGAGCATAAATTTTAATTACATGTATAGTCCTGTGAAGTCCTTTATAGTTCTTTTCAAAATACACATTGTTTCAAAGCAGCTTTAAAGCTAGAGCCTATCAATGACTATATGTTAGGGAGGAGGCACATATTTAAATAAATGTCTACAAGGCAAATATTTAGAGGGCCAAGTATTTTCAAATTCCTGTTTATCAAACGGTTTGGCAGATGTGTACCAATAAATAAATTTTCAGCCATGATGACTATCAAGTCTGTCTCTGTTGAACACATTTGTATCAGTATCAAAGTTATAAAAAAATCATGAAGCAAAGTAGAAGCACAACCATAAGTTGTGGTTGTTTTATGAATACCTAGTATAAATCCTTCTAATATAATAAGACCAAAACCACAATAAAACATGCATGCAGTATAACATCTAAACCTACCTGGGGCCTGTTCCATAAAACAAGTTTACCAAATAAGCCAGGTTTATTTCAGTTAGTCTGATTTATTGCCAGTTAATTGGGTTTGAAATAAGTCAGGCTATCTGCTAAAAGCCTGGCTTATTTGGTAAACTTGTTTTACGGAACAGGCCCCTGAATAAGATATTTTATTTAAAAGTTGTTTACATATAGTCCACAACACAAAAAATACATTTAAACTAAATAATTATCCAAAATACTAAATAAAAAATATTATATTTAAACAAAATAATCATCCGGTTCAGAAGTTTTCACCCCCAGCTTCACATATAATGGAAAATTAGAGGTTTTAACGCTTAACTTCAGGACTGTTGGTAAGATACATGTTTTAATAGTATAATCAAATTTGAGATGACCGCTTTAACGTTGGGTCTCCTTGTTAGCATCTCACCGGTCAATAATTACACAAGAAACAAACACAACAGTATTGGTTCTCTCTGTTTATTGTTCTGATGTGTAACAGACATCTCTTAATTTATGTACGTTGTATATTATATTCATATGTATAAAAAACATCCAGTGTAATAGTTTTTTCTCCAACTACTTCCACAGAATACAAAATCAAACCCAGCTGTGATTATCAATAAGAAGAACGAGAACAAACAGAAACACAAAGAGGTCCTCTCAGACGGACATCTGTCCACTGCCACGCTTCAGACTGATCACAGTCACCAAAGACACGGTCACATTGTCGTTTTGGCACCGGAGTTCCCTCTCATCACACTAAAGCACATGGAAAACGTATGAGCTTGTTTATTAGCCCGACTCTGCACATGCCACTCACCATCCTGTGTTTAGATTGTCTGGCGAAGAACATAACAATACTATCCATCTCATCATTAGGTGACATTTCTGAATAATACAGAGAGATGAATCCATGAGCGTTTACAGCTTTGGCACACCACCTAAGTTTCTACAAGAGCCAGGCCGTGCATGTCAAGCGCTCCAAAGCTTTTAGTCTGTAAATGGTTTAAATCGGAGGGATTTCATTGCTTATACTGTAGAATTAGCCTCGAGTCGTCGAGTGACGTGTCCTGTCTATAGAGGGCCTCTCAAACATCAGTTTCATCACCAATAATCACAATTCATGGATATACAATGTATAGATATACAAAAAAACAAATCATCAGCTCACACAGTTTAAGTAAAAATAAAAATGAGAAACAATCGATGCGATGTGAAAAATAAACGCTGTACCTTCTGTACACTACAAATCCACAAGGATGACCTCCAGTTATGCTACATTTGTCTTTATAACGAATCTTTCCATATTTCCCCATTCATAGTTCTGGTCTTCGAAATCAACGACAATAAAATGGCAAAAAATAAAACTTATTTTGTTTTGAGTTGTATTATATGAGAATTTGGAGTTTTTAAAAAAACGAGACAAACACGTTTACAGCTGCTCTAAGTGTTTCGATGCTACATTTTTCCATTTACACGGATGAAACTGTAAAAGTAAATGTGCATTCAATACCGTGATCCAACGTTATCTAAATACACCTAAAGGCTTGTTCACACCAGTAACGACAAATATGAGGATAACTGTAAATATATATCCACAATTGCTTTCTATATCGTCTGTTTATTTTAAGCGCACACTGCCACTTTAAATTTGCGAGCTCCTTACAGCAAGCTTGATTCTGATTGGCTGTCAAAGTTTTTATTATTCATTAGTTGTGAAAGTGATTCCAAGGATATTGTGTATCTGTGCCTTTGTTGTTATAGAGCTGTTTTAAGGAATCTGCTCTTTTTTATATACTGAGGATCATTTATATAACTATATCTTTCATAGTTATCGTTCTTCGAGTGAACAGTCCTTTCATCAGGTTAGGCGCCATTTTGAATTTAACACGGATTAAAAGCGAGGCTGTTCTATCATGGCACACACTGTAAAGGACATCATTTTTACAATCTTCAAGACTGTTTTATGTAACGTTAGTTTTTTGTCTTTAAAAAAGTATTATTCATAAAGACGTTTCACCAAACAACAGTTCAATTCTTTAAACGTGCTGTAATTCTCTCCAACCTCGTTTTAATTAGTCAGAAATTAAATATGACGTTACCCCGACTAAGGTTTATAAACGTGACACTGATTCTCTGACTGAGAAAAACTGGACTATGATAAAAAAAAAAAATCATACATTGTTACTTTAAGTAGGTTTATTATGGTCGGGTTGATTTCAGAAAGCCGTGAGTGGCGGCACCGTTCTCTGAGAGGTGGGCGTGGCTCCGTCGCATTCAGCCAATCGGACATCAGTGGGCGGGGTGTTTTTGCTGGTCTCTTAAGGCAGTGAGGATCTCGGGCCTCGTTACATTCGGAATCACAGAACGCAAACCCGGACCAACTCACGGCGCTGATCCCGAAGATCCGCCGCACACCCAGGCTCGACTGTGATCGCGTGTTTGTGTGTGATCGTGTTATTAAATACAACACAGAACTACGATAAAAACAGAGTGGAAGTACTAGAGGAGTCTGGGATCTCTTCTGAGGTATTGTCTAACATCTAGCTCCATAGCACCATTTTCCCACACCTTGATCAAATACATCTGCCTAAATTACAGAATTAAAGAAACATTGCAGGTTTGTACGTGAAAATAATTTGGTTTCGTACCTCATGTTCTGGTCTAAATGTTCTAACATACTCTATTTACTCAAATAAGCTTAAAGATCGTCCGAATATAAATGCTCATACTCTTTTTATTTGTTGTATTCGCTCGATTCCAGATCTCTCTTAATGTTAATATAACATTTTGATTTTGTAACATGAGTTTATTCAGCTGGCACTGCCTTCACAAGGACTGGCTCTCAGATCGGCATAAATCACGTATCATCTAAAATGAGCTTATATCTGACATAAATCTATTATTATAACTAGCTAATAAACAGTCAGACCTGTAAGGGAAAGTCTCATGAAACCACTTCACCTCAAAACCAAAAGAAATGATATTACATTTTTTGTAAAAACATTTTGGGATCATAAAGATGACATTTAAATACCCACCAAATTTCTCATAATTAATGTAATGTAATGATTCTCATTACTGTAATATAGTATTATTTTTTATTTACAATATTGCAGTAAAAATACAGTAATACAACATAAATCGTTAATATATTGTTTGGTATTACATTAGTGAGAATATGGAGGGATTTAAAAATATTTAAGCGTCATTAAAATCACTTTAAAAAAGCTGTTATTAATACAAAATGCAATTTTATTTTGGGGTGAAATACTTTATCATGAGGTTCCCCCTTAAAGGACATGAGTAGACCCGTATGCATCATGAGACTTTTATTTTGGAATACTCTGAATGTTCTGCACTGTTCACCATCTCTGTCAAACACTTCCTGTTAAAAACTGGAGCTGAGCCAGATCGAGGGGAAGAAACGAGTGGAAAAAGGAACAAGACATGAGATGACGTGACATGAGCTGTACACACAGAGAGAGAAGGAGAACGTACTTGTGTGTGTGTGTGTGTGATTACAAGCATCCCTGGGTTGTACAAGTGTGTGTCACATGGTGTTTTTCCACGTTATGTGTTGAATTGAATCGAACGTGCCTAGTATACCTTGTTTACACCTCGGTGCCGACGCTTGTGTGTGTAATTAAAGGTGCCACTTCCACCACAGTGAGGTGAAAACACGAAGAGGGTGAGAGGCCTACAGAGCTGTGAGTCGCCCCGTCAGAGCGGCCTGCAGTTCAGACGGCAGGAACACGCCCAGCTCGGTGATGATGCCGCCCGTGATCAGCTGGTGAGGAGTGACGTCAAACGCCGGGTTCCACACGTCGATCCCTGCAACACAACACACAGACATATACATATACATATATAGTCATATACACACACGTATTTATGTTTTATAGTTCATACATTATGATTAAATAAGCTTTGTTAGGACAGGAAAACAGTTGGCTACAAAAGAAACGTTTGGCATAGAAGAAAAATGGATCGTTTTGACCCTTACAATGTATCTCTGCCTATCGCTACAAATATACCTGTGCTACCTATGACTGGATTGTGGTTCAGGGTTACAAATGAGGTTTATTAATTTCTAATAAATAGTTTTAGTTATTTTGTTTTTTTAAATAAACTTAATACTAATTAGCAATGTGCAAACTACCACTATTCATATTGGACTAGTCAGTGTTATGGATTGATATTCTGGCAGTGTGTGTACACAAACATCCTTTAATGATTAAAATACACCAGCGCTTTTTTTTCCAATCACCATAAATCATAAGCAGTGTCTCAGAACAAGCTGTTCTCAGTATCTGCAAAATATGATGCTGCATTTTACCACGACTGTTGACGGACCCTGCCTTAATAGCAGAGAAATATATACACACACACACACACACACACACACTATTAAATCTAAAAAAAATGATAATTTTTCCTTAATATGTATAGTGTGCGTGTTTATTTTTTTTGCAAAAACACAAATTTTTATTATTAAAACATATGTTTTTTTTATAGTTATTTTTTAACCTTAGTTAATTCTAAAAAAGTATTGTTTTTGCAAATAAACTCTTCATATATACATGATAAATATGCACACATATATATTGTATTTTGAACGGGATTAATGGTTCAGCCTAAATGCTACATTTCCCCAGTTCCTATTAACACTACATTATTATACTCCGCTCATATAATTCATGCTGTTTCTCTTCAGATATAACAGAGATATAACAGCTCCAGTCAGATAACAAGTTAATTTGCTGAGATGAATTGATTGGGGCGTCCCGTGCTGAACTGGGACCAGCGTTCCCGTCTCAATCTCCTGGTCTTGGCTGTTGTGCGTCAGGCAGCAGTTTTCATGCGAGCAGTGCAGTAATCTGTCTCTCCCCTCGAGACGCCGGCGGCTATTAACCGCTGCAGCTTTAATTAATCTGATGATTCTGACTCTCTCTCTCTGTTTTCACATGTGCGGAGGATCGTTCCTCCCTCGTATCAGAACCGTTTAATTAAAAGCAGCTCCGCTCTGTTTCAAATCTCACTTAAACCCTGCGGTCACACACTCGCACTAATCATCTTTTTCTGCTTTTCTCACCCCTTCTCCAATAAAAAAAACTGTGCTGCTTTGAACTTTAAAAAACACAAATAGCCGTTTACTATAAATGAACACAGTGCAATTGCACAATTAAAATAACTTTAATATATTGAAATATTATTACAAGTCGAATGCATTTTTTTCTATGTGAACGTGTGTTTAAATTTAATATATTCCTGTGATCAAAGCAGACTTTCTCCAGTATTTCTTTAGTGTCACATGATCCCTCAGAAATCACTAATATACCGATTTGCTGCTCAAGAAACATTTTTGATGATGTTTAATGTTGAAAACATTTTTTTCAGAAATTATTTGAAATAGAAAACATCAAAAATGCCTTCACTGTCACTTAAAAATAATACAAACCAAACCTTTGACCACAGTATATATTATGTTATAAATATAAGCATAATGAATTTCACAAAAAAAATGTATTTATTTAAATGTTTTATTTCTGTATTTTGTATTTGCATTTTATTCTCTCTGATTCAAATCGAAAATGACCAATTACAGTATTTTTGCATTTGTGTATGACTTTAAAGGTAGATAAAAAATTAAAACGTCTTGGCACATTTGTGATTTTGGATGATTTTATTTAATTATTTTAATTTATTTCCGTAGTTTTAAACCTAAAGCGCTCTGGATCTAACGTGCTGTCCTTGTCTGATATGGCGCTTTTCCACTGCATCGTACGGTACGGTTCAGTACAGCTCACTTTTGGGGGGTTTTCCACTGGGAACAGTACCTGGTACTCTATCTAGCGAGAGCTGTTAGAGCGACGCGGAATGAAAAATGCTCCATTGTTGTGTGTTTGTTTGTGGCGCGTTTACGATGATGTCACGGCAGTAGAGGCGGCGCAACTATAACGACACGTGAATAATCCCGCCCACTCTAAAGCGGTACTAAACTGCAGTGGAAGCGCAAACCGAGCCGAACTAAGCCGTACCATGCCATAACGAGCTGTGCCGAGCCGAGTCGTACCACGCAGTGGAAAAGCGCCAATAGTAGCTGATGAGCTGTGGACTCACCAGGAGCAGCTACAGGAACTCCGTTGATGCTGGTGAGCTCCTCGGCCGGACGCTCCTCGATAACAATGTCTCTTCCGCTCTCCAGACTCAGGTCGCAGGACGTGCTGGGTGCTGCCACGTAAAACGGGACCCCGTGATGCTTTGCAGCGATGGCCAGCTGATACGTGCCCACTTTGTTGGCCGTGTCGCCGTTGGCAACAACCCTGTCCGCTCCGACGACGACAGCTGTGTGTGGACAGGAGCATTACGATCGGACACACCCCACACCCCACGCTCAACACAATCCCCTCCACACGCCTCACCTGTGATCCCCTTCTCCCTCATGGCCAGAGCCGCCATGCTGTCTGTGATGAGGGTGGCCGGGAAGCCCTCGGACACGGCCTCGTATGCCGTCAGCCGGGCGCCTTGGTTGTAGGGCCGGGTCTCTGTGCAGAACAGACGCTTCAGGCGGCCCAGGGCATGCAGCGACCGCACCACTCCTGCACAGATCAGTCTTAAAGCATCAGTCCACTTTCATGATCCTTTCTCTCTTGAGGGGCAAAGCTAAGTTTGATTGCAGGATTTTTCTCCATATAGTGGACTTCAATGGTGGCCAATGATTTGAACATCAAAAATACAGTTTCAGTGCAGCTTCAAAGAGCTCTTCACGATCCCAGCCGAGGAGTAAGAGCCTTATCTAGCGAAACAAGCAGTCATTTTCAGAATTACCAATTACCAACAGGATTACGTAACATGTGACGAGGTGCATCGCAGAGCTAATGCTAGCCAAGCATTTGTGGTTTAAGTGCATATTACATTTATTTTTCAGAAAATGACAGAGCATTTCACTAGATGAGACCTTTATTCCTCCGCTGGGATTGTTTAGAGATCTCTGAAGCTGCACGGAAACTACACTTTTGACATTTACATCATTGGCCACCACTAAAGGAAAAATCCTGGGATGTTTTCCTCAAAAACCCTTATTCCTTTGTGACATGAACATCTTGGAAAACATGGGGGTGAGTAAATCACCAGGAAATGTGGCTTCACTTTATTTTGATGGTCTTTTATATATATAGTGTTGCATCTACATAAGTACTCTGTAGTAGAGTATTAGGAGACTGGTAGCGTAAGGGTTAGAATATATTGACAAGTTACTTATATTCAGTAGATAATCTGTTGGGAAACATCACTATAAAGAGTTATCATGCTCTACTGAGAGTTTGACGACCCATAAGGGCAAAGTTACTTGTGCAAAAAGATACCAGAGTTTTTGGTATTGTGTGTGTAAGTTTCTGCAGTAATGCTGGTGGACTGACCGAGAGCCGTGCCGTATCCCGCGGTGGCCAGGCTGCCGGTGTTACAGTGCGTGAGGATGGTGACTGAGTCTCGCGGGACGCCCGACAGGATGTGCTGTGCGCCGTAGTTGCCGATTTTTTTGTTGTCGTTCACATCTCGCTCCAACATTTCCTCAATCCAGCCAATCACGCTGCAGAGGGGCGTGGTCAAAAGACAGGCGCGTTAAAAGAAGATAAAAAGGATACGTTAAGATCATTTATTTACATTTTTGCTTTAATTAAAACCGTTTAAATTGTTACTGAATTTAATTTAAACAATTAATAACAATTTAAACTTAACAGTCTCTCACAAGGAGTATCTGATTTGGAAACATACAAGAACAAATGTAATTTCCTTAAACAGATAAAAAGCCATGTAAATACTATTTATAATATTGAAAAAACTATAAAGAAATTGTTTTTTATTTCAAATATTTAAAATAACAAATTTTTCTTAAACAGAATATGTATTATTGTTAATAATATTAATAATTCAAATAAATTCAGCTCTATTAATATGCTCTTTGGAATAAAAACATTACTTTTAAAAAATAAAGGGGGAAAAACTAATAAAAACAAAAGTTTTTAAAATAAAATATTTACTTGTTTTTAAATGTAAAATATTTTAAATAATATATTTTATTGAATAGTCAAAAACAGCAGAAAATAATGTAAAATCAGCACAGACCAGTGTTATTTTATTATTACATATATACTATTATACTATTTATTAAAAATGTGAATTATCCTTTTATTAAATGCATTTTCTGTTGTAGTTTTTGCTATTTATACTTTAAATGTTTCCATCTATTTAAATTTTTTACTTGAAACAAAAAATAGAATTAGCCTAAACAATTAACTAAAAAATCTCATAATTTAATTTTAGCTAATAATTAATCTGTAATTTATATATTTTATTTTAATGAATGAAAATCATTTTTTAATTTTAAGATTATTTCACAAACATAGCGCAGGAAACAAAGCTGAATATAGCGCTCTCTTCTGTAATATATGATTTACTGATTTACAGAACTCATTCAAAGACTCCCCGGCGGGCTGTCACCTGTCCCGGAGCTGCTCTGTGTTCTTCTCCATGCTCTCGTTCTCGGTGAACTCCATGAGCTCTCGGGCGGCGCGGCCCATGTTGACCGCCGTGGGGCGAGCGGACGTCAGGTGGCACAGCGAGTCCCTGATGAAGGACACGAGGTCGTCGCCCCCCGCACCCGCCCGCAGCTCCACCGCCAGGCTCAGGCAGCCCACGATGGCGATGGCGGGAGCGCCGCGCACCTGCAGGGTGAAAGGTCACAGGGTCACCAGCGCTTCACTCACAAATCAGCCACTGACAACACTTCCAGTCAGCTCCAACTCTGCTCACCAGGATGAAAAACAACGCTTTCTTAGATGGAAAGCCACATAGATTTACTCAAACTGATTAGAAACAGCATTCAGAGTTAAAGCTTGTGTGCTGAAGACACGCTCGAGCCGTGATGCTGTTTACATTCAAACTGTTAAATGTTACCAGGAAATCCAACGGGATGAATGTAGAAAAGCACTACTCGCTGCATTTAATGAACCTTTTAAAGGAAAAACAACATTTCCTTTTCTCAGTAATCACAGAGTTCAGAGACGATTCAATAACTACAAAGAGAGATTATGGTAAGTGTGATGTCATCGTTTCCTTAGAACTTGGAATCCTGCCAGAATGATTAGAATAAACAATTATGACATCATTCAGAGAGTGGCTCAAAGAGCTGATTAAATAGCCATGATGTCATAATGACTTAAAGGGACAGTTCACAAAAAAAAGAGAGCCGTGTCATCATTTACTCACTCTCAAGTTGTTGAGTTTCATCTTCTGAGCACAAAAGAAGACATTCTGAAGAACATCGGTGAAAAAAAAAACAGCATGGAGGTCACTGGCTACCGACTACCAACATTCTTCAGGAAATCTTCGTATTAAACACAAGAAACTCATAAAGGTTCGGAATGGAGACATTAGATGAACTATCCCTTTAATAATTGTGTGACGGTAAAACACATCTGTATTACTCTAGGGATGTTGGAAAATTAGCCTATTTCCAAAAAAAGTGGAGTGTTCCTTTAAGGTCACATGACGCAGCAACTTTCCACTCAATTGTTGGATTTGTGCTAGTCACAGCAAGTCATAACATAACTATTTAATAAACTCTGCTCCTTTTCTCGGCTGTTAGAAGACGGTTAATACTGGTTTGGGTCCCAGACCCGGGTATTTTATAGAAGCATGATCCACTCGTGATGAACCATCAAACAGTGAAGAGAGACACCAGGACTGAGCGTAACTTAAGCGCTCGCTGGTGATTGTCCTTTCCCGTCCATTAGTAAAGATCTCGTGACAGCGACAGCGGCTGGATCCCCTATTGATCAATAATTCATGCCAGATATTTGCAGTAATGACTAATAATGAGGTGCAGACATGGCTGCTGGAAACCCATCACCCCAACACATTAAATATGCACCACATTAATCAAGACTGCAACGGCACCTTTGTGATGTCACAACAATCTCGGAGACGTCTGTTTAACGTCTGCAAGATCTATTTTGCTCATCTGCACTACATCTATAGGACGTTTTTGAGCTGTCTTTAGGATGTTTGTGACTTGCGCTCGTTCAGACGTGTGTAGAAATGTAAAAATGATAATATTCGATTCTCTTGGTGGGACGTTAAATCCTATTACAATAAAAGAAGTAATTTTGTAATGTTTTTACTGGAAAAGGTTAACGGTTCGTGATGGTATTTTAATGAAAACCATTTAAATTTCTGTAATGGTTTCTATTGGGCTTTAATTGTTTTTTTTTTTAGTATGAACCATTAAGATTCCTGTATTATCAGCGTATGGGAAAGACTAGTTATAATGATTTTACTCACGTTCATTTTAATTACATATGTACCTTTGTGAAAATTAAACATGGTTAAATATACAAGCTCAACTAAAGGTTTTGCTAGCAATTTAGCTTCACCGTGGTATTTGTAGTAAATCTGGTTATACTATGGTGATCAATCCAGTGAACGCATACGAACGTGTGATCTCTGCAATGAGCAACAACTCACAATCCCAAATATTTAGGGAACGGTCTTGTTTACTCAAGCGGCTGAGTGCATTATTAACTCATTTAACCCCATCAGTCACAACAGTGACAGTAAAGAAGGCTTTCATTTATAAAGCTCTATAAATATGTTGTTTTTCGTGCATTTTCTTCAAATATGGAAAACTAATTAATTTATTAAATGTGTGCAGTTACACATGATTAGTGCAAATTGATGCAGTTTACTTCCTGTTTGCGCCATTAGAAGATGATAGCTGCTGCACCAAAGCTATGAAAGTTAGTGAAGTATGTTAACAAAGATATGAGAAATATTTTTGGTACACATCATCTTTAGGGTGTCTAGTATTCTTCAGTTTTGTTGAGTGTGGAGTTACCCAAAGAATGAGTGAATATTTGATGACTGATGGGATAATAACTGTGTTACTATCGCTGGAATATTTGCAGCAATAGTCAAAAAAACATTGTATGTTTTTCATATGTCAAAATTCATTAGGATATTAAATATCATGCTCCATCAAGGCATTTATTAAAATTCCTAACGCAAACATATCAAAATCTATTTTTTATTAGTAATTTGCATGCCTAAGAATTTCTTTTTAACAACTTTAGAGGGTTTTCTCAGTATTTTGATTTTTTTTGCACCCTCAGATTCCAGGTATCTGCTGAATATTGCCAGATCCTAACAAAGCATACATCAATGGAAAGCTTGTTTATAGCCTATACATATAGCCTAAATCTCCATTTAATAACCTTTACACTTATGACTGGTTTCGTGGTCCACGGTCACATTTTTGCTTTTTATCTTAGTATGTTTATGTCTTTTATGTATGATAACAACCAAAGAATGTGATGAAACCGATTAGAATAGGTTAATAGCTGGGGTGAGATGCATAAGAATTCTGATGACTGCAGAATTAATTTAATTTCAGTATACATTATCCCACTGGTCACAATAGTAACCAACCTTAAAAAAAACACACTTCTGCCCAAAAATAATGATAGATTTTTTAAACAGGGGTTGCTAATGACACATCATTTTGATAGTTTGATGTATGAGAACAATTTGGGATTAAATGGGTTAAGACGCAAGCGTGCATTATTAAAAATCAGAAAAAGCAGCGCGGGGATGTTATGTCAAGCGCAGGTTATGCAGATCACACATGCACACGCGTGCACGAACAAAAAGCGCAAGCCCGTGCTCTGATCCGACACAAAGGAGCCTCTACCGGCTTCGAGAAGTCCGGACGTGCGCGAGCGAACCCGGGCAGAGCTTCCGTCGAGGGGGCCTGCAGTAGCCTACCTTCATGCTCTTGATGGCCTCATATCCGTCCCGCACCGAGCGGATCTCGTCGTACACGGTCTCGTGCGGCAGCAGCAGCTGGTTGAGGATCTGCAGAGAACCGGGTCGGTACCGGATCGCCTCCAGCGTCATGACCCGTATGAGATGCGGCTGAACGTATTCCGGGAGCGCTGGCGCCGATGTGTGACTGGTTCCGTCGGTCCGGTGGAGTCGGGGTGTGCTAGAAGCGCTGCGACTCGTGAATCATGAATCGCGAATCACAAGGTGTGGGCGTCTGCACTGATCGAGGGGGAAAGCGCACCGATAACGGAACCGCGTGTTCGCTCCGGCAGGAAGCCCCGCCCCCTTTGCCCACGCCTACTCCTGTCAGTCATCCCGCGGAGGCGCGTTTGACATTCAGATGAGGCCTTTTATTATTCTTATAACTACGGCGAAGCAACAATAAAGCGATTCAGACTATTCTTATCGAGTGAATGGAGGGATCCAAAGAAGAGCAGATGTCTGAGACTCGCAATGAGGACACGCATACCGTGTTTCTGTGGAGGATTTGATTAAAACGCACACGCAGGCGCTATTGTTCATCTTTTAATAAGCCGTGACGTCATGACAGACTTTCATTCTAAGAATTGATTATTCCTAAAATCATTTTAATGGTCGCAAACATCCATTTGCAGCTCTTTTTACAGAGAAAGTGAATAGTTACTGTGACAAACACACTCGTTCACACCAAGGACTATAACTATAAAGTGCGATATTTGAATGCGTCACCTCAGAGTTATTAAAAAATGTAAAGAGGAATGGTTACTTCCTAAAATTACAGTTCGGTCGTCATTTAAGCACATTAAAACGATTCCCCCCCCACAGAAAACTAGTTTTTAAATACACAGAGCTTGCTCTATAGTTAATGTTGAGAGCCAAAAACGACATTGAATGTTCATGTTCAGGATAATCAATCTTTTTTTTTTTTTTTAATTAATCATAATTAATCACAAATGGAAAGATAACGACTTGGAGGGACGGTTAAAAACCGTTGACAGCCAATCAGAATCCATCGAACTTTAATGAGCGGGAAAATTTAAAGCAGTAAGCGACAACTTATTTTTGTTATTTATTTACTGATGTTTCTGGGTCTGGGCACATTACAGTTGCATTGCTGTCTATGGAGATTCAGAAAGCTCTTGGATTTCATTACAAATATTTTTATTTTCAAAAGATGAACAAAGGTCTTACGGGATTGAAATGACATGAGGGTGATCAATGGCAGAATTTTAATTTGCGGGGGAACTAGGCCGATAGGCACTTGTGAACAGCGAACAGGCCTTAACGGGCCATTCACAGAAACACATTCTGTGTGAAAGGCCCATTAAACTGTAATAAACATCGTCCATAAGATTTCTGAAAGCTTCAAAGCTTACTAACATAAAGTTGAATGAACAAGTAATATGCACGTCTCACCTACCTTAAAGGTTTTTTGTTGTTCCTCAAACACGACAGTCCCAGTCCCTGTTTCCTTTCACTTTTTAGAGCAGCCAGAACATTCGGCAAAACATTTCCTTTCATATTACATTTTTTAAAAAAGTCAAATAATGACCGAATCTCAATTTTTAGGTCAACTTTCCTTTTTAATTATTACATTAGACATCATCATATCCTTCACCGTAGACACATTAACAAATTAATGCAGCTTTTAAAAAATAGACCCATCGTCAGAACATCATTACATACATTAATACATTAGCAGTGATTGTAACAAACCTGATCTGTACATGCTGGAGTGAATGAGGATCATGAAGGCTAATTAGGTTCAGACAGCATCCTAAAAGACGTTGACGCGCCGAATAAAGAGGTTGTCATGGAAACGAGGCAGCTCGTTAAAAAAAACAAAAACAAAAAACACAAACAAACAAACTGACTGAGGGACACACACATGCTGAGATCTGCCCTACACAAACAACAAGGGGTTCAGACTGTGTCAGTCAGGGGTTAAAGATGATGCCCTTTGACTCTGAAACAGACAAGTGTTGACAGCTTCCCTAAAAACATGCTGATCTCAGCATATGAATGACCACATCTCCAACACCACACACACACACACACATTATCACCCAGATACAAAACCTCTCATCTTATCAAGCCAAACACACACTTCCAGGCACACATAGACCCCGAAACACCCGCACAATGAGCCCCCTTTCATTTCCGCTCGCGAAGCATCGGGGTGCGGATAATCCACGATTATGGGATATTATCCGCATCTCGTGCATCTAACACACACTCACACACACTTGAACGTCTTTCCTGGAGTGCTGAGATTATTCCCATATCACGGCCGTGCAGCGGCATTATCCTAATCTGGGAATACTGGAGGACAAAGATTACTGTAAAGACTGCAGATTAACAGCACTTATGTGTGAAAGAGAGGTTAGGCCGAGCCATGTCAGATACGAGGAGACGGAAGACAAAAGAGACAAAAACTGGGTTAAAATAAAAACTATTACGCTTTTGTAGTGCTAGGTACATGCAAGTAACTGTCAGAGGGAATGAATGACTGCCTCGTCTATAATCCTGTTCTCCAATAACCGTTATATTTATTTGTATTATTTATATATATATATATATATATACACACACACACACAAACCATTGCATGGGGAAATCTCACAAATGAATGTCATATTTCACAAAAAATGTGCATATATATATATATATATATATATATGTATGGTACCACATATATGTATATATGTATGTATATATATGTGTCTGTGTTTGTATATTTACATATATATGTATATAAGTGCTGGGCAACAATTAATGGCATCCAAAATGAATGTTTTTGTGTACATATGTGTGTATATTTATTATGTATATATTTAATAAAAATAAAAATATATAAATATATATGGTATGTGTATTTACATGTACATATAATATACACAGTACACACACACACACACATATTGTAAACATAATTTTTTAAGTCTTAATAAATGAGATCATGTAGTTGATGGGTTTTGTGAGATTTCCCCTTTAGTGTTTGATGTTTATTTTTGCATCAGGTGAGATCACTCACTCAAACATTCAGATGTCTCTCCTTACAAAAGATGGTTTGGATCGCAGAGTAATGAAGTGCAGTAATGCAAAAGGTGCTTAATTGCATGTGTGTGTGTGTGTGTGTGTGTAGTGTTTCCCTCTGCAGCTCCTTCATATCCGTCACGATTGATTTCTATTCTCATGATTTGAGAAGTGTGAAGAGTTTTCCAGCAGACAGTCGCATCTTCACTCTCTGACGCCTCGTTTTTTCCTGACCGACTCCAGCTGTGAGAGAGGGACAAGGAGAAAGACGACGGTAAGTTCAGATAAAGAAGCGACTGAAGCACAGACACTTCAGGTTTTATTATTCACCTCGTTTTCCACCATCTTCAGTCGGCCGAGGGCGTCTTTCGCAGCATCCTGAGAAACCAGAAACAGCTCTTTAGATTTAATCTAAACCACTGATTTTAAAACGTTGAAGTGACATCCAGCTTCTGCGGTGTTTGTTTTTTGATGAAACATCTGTGCAACTGCGTGAGCGTTTCATGTCAACATCAAATGACATCCACAACCCATTGTGCTTCAGTAATCTCAAGCATTTCTGAGTGAAATGAGAACAAAAATAGACACCTCTCAGCTTATCAGTGCTCTCGCGTGTGTGTGTGTGTTTTGGGTTTTGTGGTTTTCAGGGACAAAAATGATTTGAATGACATGGGTATGACAGAAGCACTAAAACACTGCCTATGTCCTGTAATTCAAAAAGCCTCAAAAACATAATAAATGGTGTTTTTTGGAAATCTAAAAATGCTTGTAGTTTGCTGTGAGAGGTAGGTTTGGTGTAGGGTTGGCTGACGGCGATAGCACACACAGTCTGTACATTATAAAAACCATTACGCCTATGAAGAGTTCCAGTAAACAACAAATATGTGTGTGTGTGTGTGTGTTTTGCTCACCCTGTTGCCTTGGCTGGAAAATATTTTGACTGAATCTGACAGACCATGAACAAACTTCCGCAGCACATTTTCATATTCTGAGACACAGACCGAGAGAGAAGCACATTATTGATTATCTGTTTTGCCCTTGGATCTCTTTAATACGTCCGATTCTTTGAAGTGAATCAGTTTATTTAGAAGATTCATTTAAACTGATTCACAGATTCATTTGAATCAATCAGTATATTTCCCAGCAGTCCACATGCAGCATTTTATGTCTTTATTTGCAACTAAATAAACATCCAGAAAAACAGGGCTTTTCAGTGTTTCTCTATTTATTTCTATATATTCTATTTCTATAAAATGTGATTTATTTCTTTAATAATCATTGCGCACACGATTTGCAGCTTAATGAAAAGTTTGTGGTACCCATCAGCGCTGCCGGATGTTTCTCCAGGTAAGATTTCTGCCACTGCAGTCGCTGACAGACGTCCATATGCTGCTTGATCAGCTCTGACGGGTCTCGTCTGTTCTTCTTATAATCGCTGATCTATAGAGACACACAGAATGACTCACGATGCACTCTATTTCCAGTCAGCAGCTCGATCCTATCACTACTGACAGCGACACACACCTTCCACTCCAGTCTCTCTTTGTCGTGGTGAAGCAGGCTGAAGCTGTGCATCTTGTACTGCGGAGGAGACGAGCTGAAACCAACCAGACACACGCGTTAGGCACACTCACAGAGCCGTGGAAAACCAGTGCTGTATGATCAGCGGTAGTGTCACCTTGGTTTAGAGTTCCTGTCGTGATCGTTCCTGGGTTTGGATCTTGGAGAAGGAGCCTGCTGGAAAGAAACTGCTGTGTTTGTATGCATGAACATGTCCTGTGTGCAATATAATTGGTGTCTCATACCCGTTCCTTTTCCCTGCTTTTCTCCCGGTCCCTGTCCTTCTCCCGCTCTCTGTCCTTCTCTGGTGAAGGCGTGAGGGGGTCGATGACGAGCCACTTCTCTGTCACCGGCTGCAGCTGAAGCCCAGACAGCGGCTCGCGGATCTTCACTCGCACCTCCAGCTTCCCTCCCGTCGCCTTGCGTCCGTCCAGCACCTGCAACGGCAGCACAGTCTCATGGGACACCAGCGCTCGTGGGCGTGTGATACACGTGTGTTTGTGCGAATCGCTCACGTCGATGATCTCTCTGATCTCACACTGGTTTTCAAGAGCTTCTAGCTTCAGCTGAGCACTTCCCACCACTTTATCAGTCTTGAAGAGACCGCTGCAGACACACACACACACAAACACACACACACACAAGACTATTAGAGTCATTGCTAATGATAGTGACACCATATTTCAGAAGTAAAAAACCTCACCCTTTGTGTACGACCTCAAACTTGATGCCTTTGGCCTGTACCACTCTCTTAAAGCCCCTGTGATCTCGCTTGATGTTCAGCTTGAACTGCTCCTTAAACTCTGAAAACACACACACACACACTGTCAGCTAATGCTGCCGCCGTTTAACACACAGATCACACCTGTGTGTGTGTGTGTGTGTGTGTACCTGGAGAGTTGTTGCTTCTCACAGTGCTGGTTTTGTCTCTCTGAGCTTCTTCCTAAAAAACGAACACACTGTCAGATGACAGTAGCATGTGTCTATGTGTGTGTGTGATAATGTTGTATACCGCGCTGGGGAAGGGGAACTCGAAGCGCACACTCGCATCCAGATCGTTGGCTGAACCTCCTGAAGAAAACAAACAAAAAACACAACATTTGCAGCCATTCTGTCACAGAAACTCATTATTTGGTATTATATACAGACACTAATGTTTCAAATGTTGGGGTCAGTAAATTTTTTTTTAAAGAAATTAATACAGAAAATAAAAATTTTCAATGATAGTGTATTTCAGGGACAAAGAAACCATCCATTTTCAGCATTATGACATAAATCCACACACACCTGGAGGAGCGGGCAGGTTGATTCCTTTCACGACGGTCAGCACCATGTCATTAGATGTCAGGTTAGGGAAGATCCTAAACACAGAGATGAAGACATTTAGTGAATCTGCAGGATGACTGCACTGACAGACGTGTTGAGTGTGTGTGTGTGTTCTCACTTGACGGTGTTGAAGGTGCGTTCCTCTGTGTGGTATTTGGGAACTGATCTTCCTTTAGCGTGAGCTTTCTTCAGCACCTCAATATTACTCATGCATTCCTCAGCCAGCTTTTCAAACCTACACACACACATCACTTTCTATCATAGCGGCTTTCCATTACTTGTAATATTTTTATACTGAGCTAATAACCTCCGCTCGGCAGCAATCCTCAAACCAAACCCTCAGCATTTTTCTTTTTTATTTGTTTATTAATCAGTTTTCCTCGTGAGGACGGTTTGCTGCTCCCAAAATGTTAATTTCAGGTTTTACTCTCCACGAGGGGGCTTTTAGATGTGGGCAACATCTAACCGACACACAAATATACACTTCAAGGCTAAATTATAATAACTTGCATAGCTTTAATAATAAGCAATTCATTCATTTCATTTGTAATTTTCATAACCATCAAATGCAAAAGCACATTAGCACACTTTACTGAAAGTACTGAATAAAAATGAGATTTTTGATGCTGTTGATGTTTAGGTGAACACTAGATCAGCAATACTAAACACATTTGCTGTCACTTTTGATGCATTTAACGCATCCTTGCTGAATAACGGTATAAATGAAAACACACCTGGCCGTTTCTGCTACACTGCCCATATGAGTGAACTGCTGCGAGTACGCCAGGCATTTCTGCACACAAGTGTTAGACAAATACTGATGACTGTGAATAAACTCTTGAATTGAGTGTGTGCTTGACACGGGTCATGTGTGTAATAACCTCGTGCTGCTGTTTGAGCTGTGCCATCAGCTGAGTGTACTGCTCCGAGGAGCGCGGAGAGAGAGCGGACGAGCGGGACTGAGACAGTCTGTAGTCATCCTCACTGACCGGAGCGGCTGGCACCTGGACACCAGAGACCACAACATACATTACACGCACACACTGATGTATTTACATATACATCCAATACAGAAGACAACAAATTAAGTATAGACGTAATACTTTTCCTTTTCTAGTCAATGACTTTGGCCCTCCAGAACCAATACTGATGCGATGTGCATCACTGATTCACAAACCTTGGTGATGTCAACAGGAAGTCCGGCCTTGGCGGCGGAGATCATGGGGTCGAGGCCCTTGGCGTTCCTCAGGTGCTGAGCGGCTCCCTGCATGTCCTTCATCTCTTTGGAGCGCAGCGCCGCCTTCACGAACTGCTGTTTGCGCGTCATCAGGAAATCCAGCTGTTGCTGAGCTGCACCGCAACACACACGTTACACAACAGTGCGTATGCATTAAAGCCCATGCTTGAACACTCATCTACCTTTCCCTCCTAGTTTGGGGGCACCGGTGGAGCCAGTGGGCGTCCCTGCGGCGGACGAGGCTTTGGGAGGAGCAGGAGCTCTGGCTTTCTGAGCGGCAGGATGAGCTGATGGCTACACACACACACACACACACACACACACAGAGGTGAAGAACCTGAAGCACAGATGCTAGAGGTTCTGTTAAACTCTGACGCTACCTTCTGTGGTTCTTCGTCTGCATCGGCATCTGCGTCCTGATTGGCCAGCTTCATGGCTGTCTCCAGGACACCAATGAAATTCTGCTCGCCGCCCTCAGAGCCCTGCAGCGGAGGACAACCTGACACACAAACATTAACACTGTCAAAAACTAAATATATAACAATAAAACTATATAACACGAAATTCTGACAATTCTAAAAAAAAAAAATCTGAATGGTGAAATAAAAAGGTAACAATCATCCTTTTTTATTTTTAGTCTGAAAAAAAAAAAACTGAATTATGAAAAGTAAACTCTAAATTTTTTCTTATGAACTATCTTTTTTTTGCAGCAAGAAAACAAGTCTTTATAAAATAAAAGGTTGAAATTAACAACAATTAATTAGTGTGTATAATTAAATGACTTATTTAATTATAAATAGAAAAATAATGAGCACACTATGCTCTTTTACCTTTACAAACACTTCTTGATATATTTAGATTTTAATTATCACATTACATCTTTTCTCACTGGTGAGGCTCATTCAAGACGTTTGGCTCTCACTAGAAGCTAGTAAAGAAGCGTTACCTGGTGGAACAGGAAGTTCTGCCAAATTCACAGGTCGTCCTGCTTTATGAGATTTAATGGCATCTTGATATTGCTGAAGTCAAGAACAGACACACACATGAGGTTAATGAAACGGCACCTGTTCTGTTTCAGTGAGTCTCGGCCTGTGTTACCTTGACTATGCGCAGGTGCATGCGTGATTTGCGTTCGTCTCCTTTGCTCTTAGCACTTTCAGCGGCTTCTTTATATTTGTCCATGCGCTGCTGTAATGCCTCTGCGATGCTCCGGGGAGCAGAGAGAGCTAAAACACACACACACACACACACACATTAACTGATGTCTGTGTTTGATGTGTGTGTGGGACGTCACATTAACACACACTCTCACCTGCGGCTGGGGCAGCAGGAGGGGCGGCTGGTTTAGAGGACAGCTGAGGGGGGTTAGAGTGTGCCACTTCAACCTCTCCTGAAACACAGACACACTTTCATCAAACTCAAACTGAACCAACCAGACTGTACCTGAGGTGAGAGGCGAAGCTGTACCAGGAGGGGGCGGCAGTGAGCCAATGTCCACAAACTCCCCTCGGTCAACGCTCTCCACCACCGAGTCTAATCTCTGAGGAAAGGGAGAGACAGAGAGCAAGGGTAAGATCATTTCCACAGCTGTTAATTGCTGTTTAACTAGTGCCGTGGAGCCAGAGCAATCCACAATAACACCTACACGTCTGTTCACACTAGTAGGGTCAGGACGTGTTTTAATATTTTTCAATCAAGCCTGTTTTGGTTTCTTTGTGAATATATTTTTAAAATGAATTTTTTGCTGTAATCAAAGCTGAATTTTCATCATCATTACTCCAGTCTACAGTGTCACATGATCCTTCAGAAATCACTGATAATAAACTGATTCGCTGTTGAAGAAATGTTTATCATCATCATCACTGAAATCAGTTGAGGTGCTTCATGCGTCTGTGAAAAACATACATTTTTTAGTTTTATTTGATAATCATAAAGTTAATGTATTTGAAGCATTTATTTGCAACAGAAAAATGTTATTTTATTATCATTGAGTTTATTTGTAACAATTTTTGTTAAAGTTTTAGTAATTTTGTTGTGTTTTTGTTTTATCAGTTATTTCTTTAAATATGTCATTTTAGTCATTTTTAAGTATATCAAGATAAACTAAATAAAAATGAGAAATCTTGCCTAACTATCTTAAAGTACAACAAGTTTGGGTTTTTATCATTTATCTAACTTAACATTTTATTTTATTTTTTAAGTTACAACTTATTTTTTTAGGTTTTTTTATAATATCCAGTTTATCTTTACTGTCACTTTTGATCAATTGAATGCATTCCTCTCAACAGAAGTACTGATTTCTTTCAAAACAAAAAACAGTACAGATCCCACATTTGAAATGTTACTGCACATAAATAAAACGAATAAAGCACCAAAGAAATAAGTGTAGATAAGTGACCCAAATTAGACCTGATGATCATGAACGGGCAAAGCTGATTCACCTTGGACACTTGGTAGAGCTGTTTGGCTTGTTCCGTGTTTCCGCTCTGTTTGGCCTTCAAGGCTGCCAGCTTGTACTCTCTCTGTCTGCTTAACACACTCGCTTTGAGCTCTGAAACACACACAAACACACATGAGAGTGAGTACGGTGACAGCTTCACAGTGACGGTTAATGAGAGAGAGAGAGCGTGTGTGCACCTGAGTGCTGAGCGCTGGGCTGGCCGGGTGTGAGGGGTGATATGGCTGGCGTATCGGGCGTCACGGCTGTCCCTCTCTGTGACGGAGGCTGTAGCAGCTGAGGTTTGGATGGAGCGACTGGCTTGACGTTGGCCGTCTGCGGTGGCGTGCTTGCTGGAGCAGGTTTGTCCTGCTCTGTGATTGGCTCGGACTGCGGAGCAGCAGAGGGATTTCCACCCGTAGCCACAGGAGGAGGAATCTCTTCTTCATTGATGGGCTTCCCCTTTTTAACGGATGTCACCATAGACTGTAGAGTCTAAACATCACAGAATGTGTTACTAACCGCTCTGAAAAAATGACTGGGAACGGTTTGTGACTCCTGATGCGTACAGTACATAGCTATTGGTGACGTATCACTTGATCACCATCTGAGACTTCAGTCCTTTTTCTGTTTTACTGATAATAACCGTGAGCAGGACTTTTATTTTGACAGCACCTAAATGCAAAAGAAAAAGACTTCCTGTTCTCTACCTTCATTAGTTTATTGTCTTTGTTTACCAGTTCTGTCTTATAATAGAACAACAATACTGTTCTGTAGTATTTATAAATATAAAGTATACCATCAAAATATAGGAAATACTCTTGATATTGTAAAAATAAATCTCTAAATATTTGTTAAACATTTAATTCCACAAACCACTTTATAAACCTATGTATGCACTAGTATAATTAGTATTGCAATTAATGCTGTCAAATGATTAATCGCTTCCAAAATAAAAGTGTGTATATATATATATATATACATATACATACACACTTTTATACTTTTATTATATATATATAATATAATATATATTTACATATTTTATTTTTTTACTACACTTTTCTCATTTTTCTTTATATATTTATATAGAGGTCTTCAGCCTTTTGTTAATTTATTTCAAACCTTCAGCACACCTGTGTATATAAACCTCTGCTCCAAGACACTATCATCAGCCATTAAAATGTTGACGTGGGTGGAGCTCTAGTCATAGTAATGTCGCACCTTCAGTCCACGGTCGTATCTCCGTGCTTTGCTGGTCTCCCCCGCGGCCTTGGCATTGGCAATGGCTGTTTGGTACATGTCCAAGCGCTCCTGCAGGTGAGCCTCCAGGCTGGCAGGTGCATTCTGGGATGCAGGCGCTACATTTGAGCGTTGAGGAGGCACTGGAGATGGAGGAGGTTTCCTGACCACTTGCTCCTCGTCGTCTTCCAGCACCTCGTTCAGTTCGGCCTGAAACACATAAACCCCTTCAATCAGAAACCCGTCCCGGGATTAAATCCGGACTCAATTCCGGGTTGGGGACCTAATAACATTTCAGGGTTCAGTTCCGTGATGCGGTAGTGTTCGCCTCATACATTACACGTCAGGAGTCTTTCCAGGCCCTTTTATGGGTTGTGAGACAGTGAGAATAAAGCAAATCTAACGACCCGGGAACACATTAGACGTGTATTTTCCAGAATCTCTGTGTGAAAGCAGCTCGAGAGACAGAGGTGCCACCCTGAAGTGATGTAAAGAGTAGGAGGAGTTTGTCTTACCAAGAGATCAGCGTCGCTCTCCAAATCACCATCATCATCTCCGTCCTCGTCCAGATCTTTCATACAAAGCGCTGCCATCCGCTCAATGTCCTCCATGGCCACCGGAGCTGCATGATTCAAAAAAGATGGAAAGATTAGGGAAAATGCCAAGGGATCAAGGTTCGGCTTGCTGCTGGTAGACAGCATAAACACATCACAACCTCACCCTTTCCTCCAGGTCTCTTGCCCGCTGGTCCGCTCCTCCCTCCTCCTCCCATTAATGCCAGAAGCTCCGCCTCCAGCTCCTCATCATTTCCCCCAGAGTCATCCATCCCGCCATCAGGAGCCAAATCCAGCAGCAGTCCCATCTGATTACACGTGAGGAGGGAGAGCTGGTGTTATTACTCGAGCACTGAGATGCTATTTTCGTTTTAATCAATATTCTAAATTATATTTCATTGTAATTTTAGATTGTTTTGTGTCATTCTTCGTCTATAGATGTAAATATGTCCAACTATTTTATAGCTTGTTTGAACATTACATATAAAGCATTGCATCGAAAGCATATATAAATGTCTATAAATGTAGTAGTTGTTTTCATGTCATATGGTCTACAAACATGGCATTTTAGTATTGCCTTTGCAACTAGCATGAATTAAACCTATATAAATGTAAAACATTTTTGCATTTTAATTTGGTTAATGTTCATTTTATTTTAAGTGACAATTTTAAAGAGGTTTTAGTTTTCATTTACAATAATAACACTCAAAACTTTTAGATTTAAAAGCATTTTCAAAATCATTAAACAGAAGAAAGAAAGAAATAATGATAATAATAATAAACTTGCAAGGATGAATAGCTCACAATATAATCTTTAACATGGATTTAGAAAATACATATGGTGATTTTTTTCATGTCATGCTGACTTCAAAGATTAACTTCATTTCATAACTCTCATGTGGTTGATTACCTGTTTGGCCCTGGCGGCCCCCTGGCCCTTCTGAGGAGGGTTCCGGCTTCGACTCATTTTCTCCACAGATCCTTCAAACCTGGAGTGAAAAAAAACAATGATTCATAATAATACTACCAAACAAAAAGCCACTGCATCAGCGTTTCAGTGACACCACAACCAACCACACCAGAAAGTGAGAGGCGTCATGCGCATTCCTAAATCATTACGTGAATAATGACGTCTATAATCAATGCACACGGCCAAATATACATATTCGATAGTTTCAAATTTCTCGCAGAGCTTTACATTAAGTGACTAAAAGCTGAAAAGCGAAGGTTTTAACAATATTTAACCTGCTAGTGTTTTACAGGTTAAACAGGTTAACCCGCAACACATCTTATCTTATTTTGCACTAAAATTGTTGGAGGGACAGTGCATCGAAGCCATGAAATACATATCAGATCATTCAC
Source organism: Enteromius viviparus (assembly GCA_032353835.1). Lineage (NCBI taxonomy): Eukaryota > Metazoa > Chordata > Actinopteri > Cypriniformes > Cyprinidae > Enteromius > Enteromius viviparus. Next base: position 8,519,690 of record JAUCNO010001758.1, read on the forward strand.
AATTTGAATCATAAAGTAAACAACTAACTCAGTCAAAGTCTGTGCTAGCGAGGAGGCTAATTCTCACATTAGACTCTATTTACACTAATAATTTGAACGCGATACCTTGATCATATGTTCCTCCGAGGGCGTGTTACGTGATAAATATCTGTTCCGTTGAGAAGAACGAGCTGCCTGTAATTAAATGTATGCACCAGAGTGTCACAAACACAGGTATAAACACAAATCTGCACTGCTGTCAGTGTAGCTCCAGCACTTCCTGCTTTTCGCCAGGTTTCCCATAGCAACGACAGAGGCTCGCGCTTTACGGCACGCGGGAACGCCCCAGAGTCCAGGACAAGTCATTCAACCTCCAGCGCGTCGATGTATTGAGATTTTAAATCGTATTTTACACTTTATGATGGTTTGTCTTGTGATAGTTTGTTTTCTCTGAAGAAAAAGTGCAGAAATAGTTACTAAATTTGACTTCGTGAATAGCGCCACGAACCTTGCGCGCGCTTGGTTGATTTGACAGTGTAATCTTTCAAATTAACGTTAATTATATTTTATTTGCTTTAAACGATTTATTTGATATGTGCATTATAATTGGTTATAAGTTTAGTTTGATTTCAAAACTGGTTCAGTGTTTTAAAATAATTAATACATTTGAACTAACGTTAGTGTTGTCAAACGCATCCAAAATAAAAGTTTCTGTATACTGTGTGTATATTATTATGTATATATAAAATATACACACATGCAGTATATGTATAAACATTAACACGTATATATTTATATCAATACAATTTATACTATATATAAATATATGTAATATATAAACATAACATCTCTCTATATATACACATACTAAAAATACACACAGTACACAGACATATATAATGTAAACAGAAACTTTTATTTTGGATGTGTTTAAACATGATTAATTGTTTGAAAGCACTCATTTAAACAATCTACAGTATTTAAGTTAATAGTGTCAAATGTGTTATTAACAAGTGTGAACTTTTGTTAATGTAGTTGAATCTGGACTAAAACAATGGCTAAAAGAAAATCAAAGACCACAGGTACCTCGCATCAATGCAAACATAATTATCAATCATTCATACATATATATATAATATACACACACCAGATTAATTGGAGCTATATTACATATTTAATTTTTGAGTAAACACGTTGTGGTTAAATGTCTTTTAGCAGAGTTCAAAGCCCCTAAAAGTACGCAGCACAGAGCAAAGCGACAGAAAAGCACTGAAGAAAGAAAGCATTCTGAAGATGAAAATCAGGTGATTTCTCTCTCTGATTACACACCATGAGAACATTTTGAATACATTTCTGTATGCTTTGATGTCACTGTGCTGTTTCGTTTTTTGATTCACTTAACTCTACCTTAATGTCTAGACTCCAGAATTGGATAATACCCACAATGCATCGGGTTTAGACAAGCTGGATGAACATCAGCCTGGACAGAGCACATTACAAGTCACTCCGACGACAGGAATCCCTGTAGATCCTTGTTCCTTGGAAGAGAAAACAAGCCATGATGATAATGATGAGCCTGGAAATCCACCTGAGGTCTCTCGCGAGATTGAACAAACTGCAGCAATCACACTACAAACCCCAGAGCTCGACAACAGCGTCACTCTCTCTAGACCCGTGAACACAGAAACTATTAACACAGATCAGCCCAAGCTAGATGATGAGGAGAGGGAAATCACAAGAAGTTCAAATCCTCAGATCCCAGACTCTGAATTACCAGCGGATGAGCATCGCTCTGAGAGAGAATTATCACACGAGGAGAATACAGCCACTGAACCCCAGACGGATGAACAATTAGGGTCTTCAGGGACCTCGTATGAGCAAGTGCCTGAAGATACAGGTTCTGCAGATCCTCTAGTAAAGAGGAAAATAAGAAAGAGGATGGGAATGTGCAGGTTTGGAGATAGGAAAAAGATGCTCAAGGGACAGTCTACTACAGGGGATGTGTTTGAAGGAAGGCGGGAGAATGAGACGGAGCAAATTACTAATGAAGAATTGGTCATTATGAGTGGTGAAAAGGGAGTTATTGAGTTATTGCCCTCCATCTCAACCTCTTGCCCAATGGAGGATGCACCTGTACAAGAGGAACAGGAGCAGTCTGATGGGAAATATGAGAATGAAGTTCAGATACTGGTCAAATGCATGGAAAAGGAGCCTGTTACTAATATGCTAATAATAACTGATAATGCAATCCCATCCCATCCTGATGATCTAAACCCTCTCGAGCAATATGACACTGAATGCACAAAGCAAAATGCTACTGAAAGCAACATTAGAGAAGAGAGCAATGGTGCTACAACTGAAGTATCTGTAGATTTTACTGAAGTTTGCAAGGACCCAGCTGATGTTTCAGCTCAAGAAGAGGTCGTTACAGCCGGTTCACATGAAGCCTTTGCATCCACTTCTGAGGTTGCAAACCCATTTGGAGAAGAGCTTGTAGTGGGAAGTGACCAGTGCATTCCCTGTGAATGTGACATGAACACCTCTCCCAGTGACCACACCAGTGAACCGTGTGTGGAGCTCATGGATATCACTTCCCTTGAGAACACCAGGGCACCTCCAGTAATCCATGAGACAGAAAATAAGTACGAGTCTTCTGACTTCACTCAGGTTGCCTCCACCATCACAGCTGAGAGCAAGGCAGACTGCGAGAACAGCAGCATGTCTTTACCTGCAGCTCCACCAGGTGGTGATACTGAAGATGTGGAAGTAAGTCATTCTTTTGAATGAAGAGCGTATACTTCAAGCAGGGGTGTCCAAACACCGTCCTGCACAGTTTAGCTCCAACCCTAATCAAACACACCTGAAGCAGTTAATCAAACGCTTCCGACTTACTAGAATATCCCATGCAACTGTGCTGGAGCTAAACTCTCCCTCCAGCATCAGGTTTAGACACCCATGGCATATAATTAGTCATTCCAAAACCATATTTTAAGATGTATTGCAAAATGTTCTCTGAAGTGATTTTAAGATCTAGAAAAGTCATAAAAACACCATTAAAGTAGTCCATATGACCTCTACAAGATAAAAGGTCAGAGTAAAGTGCTATTTGACACAGGTTTACATAAGGTAAGTTGTGTCTTTTAATGTCTTCGAGTTACTTAAACAGTTGTATCCTCAGTCGTTTACAGAGCATGCAAGTTTAGTGAGTGACGCTCATGAGCCTGGACCCTCCAGCCCTTTATCCATGCACTCTGTGACCGATTCCCAGCTCAACAACATCCCTCTGAGGTGAGACACGTGTGACAGCCATTGACTTTGAATGTTACTGGAGGCCCGGTTAGTTTTCTGGAAGTTGGTTAAATTTCAGATTTTACTGTGCACACATCACAAGGTTTTTCTGTCCATTTTTGTTTTGCTCAGTTTGGAAGATCTCCCCATCTCAGAAGCCTCCTGTGATCTGGAAGATTCCACAGAGCTTGTGTGCAGCCTAATCCGAGATATTGCCTCTCTGAAGTCAGTCAGGATTTGCTTTGAGCACTTAAACACAAATCTGATTTTGTGGTTTGCAACAAGTTTATTATATTAAATAAAACCGTGACAAACAGTTTTGACCTTAAACCATAATTTTGATGTTTTCTTGCAGTCAGTTATTGATGGACGCACGCAGGAAGATCGGCCAACAAGGCAGAAAACCTCCGCTCCACACTCAGAAATATAAGCATGGTGCCAACAGATTCTGAAAGCGTTTTACTGCATGATATAGCAGACAGAAAACAGACAAAAGAATACTGAATAATTTGCACTGATGTGGTTCAGAGAGCAGGCACCGGTTTATAACTGTTCAGTTCAACTTGTTAGAAGTGCATGCATGGAGTTAACACTTTTCAAGCCGTTCAAGCCAAGTAGTAAACATTGTAATTCTGTCAGTCACAGGGTGTGACCTCTAGATTGAAGGGTCGTAACCTTAGCAACTGGCCTTTAAAGTTCTAGTCATAAATCTGTATGAATTCCCCTTCAAAAGATTCTGCATGAATAAAACTACTTTTTGGTTTTTGCTGTGTGTGTTTGATTCTATAAAAATCATGTTTTGTACAACTAGACAAAACCAACAAGTGGTCAAACTGAACCAACAAAGTATACATTAGTTTCCAAAAGTTCACTAAACACATTTATATTGTTCATTTTTGTAAACCATAATTTGAAGCCAATTTACCTGAGCTTCTTCTTAATGTCACCTGAACAAAACCTGAGGAAGATGTTTTCAAAAATGTAGTAAAAATGGACAAAAACAGATTGAGCTTGTTAAATGGGCAACTTTAAAATAGGGAGAAAAAAAAACCATCACACATAAATAACATTAAAATCGTTTGTATATTTTACACAGTATTTTTTTTTTTTGTAAAATTAAACAGCTAGTTTGCACCTGTAACGAGCCTGTTGACTTGTGAGCAAGTTTGTTTAAATACCAAATTAAATAAGTGACAGAAAACACCACAGCACACAAGAGAAGTCAAACAAAAGTGCAAAAATAAAGTCGTGCAAAATCACCACACACACAAAACACACATGCATGCAAACCAACACACAAGCCATTACGGATCGAACAGTTCAAATTTAAAACTTGACAATAAAAAGCAAGTAAAAACGTCCTCGTGTACGGTGGCCAGATCTTCAGGTCAAAAACAGTCCTGTTCACCATGATGATTTGGCGTACACGGAGCTGTAGGTTTTGTCCACGAGCGGGCAGAACCTCTTGGTGTGCGCTTTCCTCCCGGTGGCACCGCACAGGGGACACACGTACTGACTCAGGTAAGGGCACGTCACAGCTCCGGCGCGGTCTTTTAAGTAATGTGAGGTGAACACTGCTTCGCTCTCTCCGTTATGCTTGCAGAAGCTGCAGAACTTCTTCTCGGTGGGGCTGCTGCGGCTGCTCTTGTCGCGTTCCGGGTCTTGTTCCTCCGCCGTCGGCATCCCGTGCGCTCGCGTCGGACCGCTTGGAAACTTCAGGAGCGCGGAGGCGGCGTCATTGGCCGCGTCTGGCTGCTCCGCTGCCTGCTGCATCCCTCTGATCATGCCCGCCAGACCCATGTAGTCCCTCCAGGGCTGAAAGTCCTGATTCCTGGACTCCATATGTCCATGCGCTGACAAGATGTAACGGAGGAGAGAAAAGGCCATGGCATTCGTGACGCACGCGCTGAGCACGCGTGGGTTTTAAAGAGCGGGCGTCACGGCAAGCGACCAATTAGGAGACAAGTAGTTTGCCAAGTGTGCTCTGAAACAAAAACGATTGGTAGATGAGATTGATAAAAAGTCAGGATACTTCTAAACTGTGAAAGTAAAACAAAAAACTGTAAGCTATGTGAAATTACAATAACAAAAATACATGAAAAAATAGAGGTTACACCTACTTTCAATTTGATCCTTATACAATAATATTACAGTGGAACTAACATATTTATTAAAGCACCGTGGAAATTGTATTTTAATTTTAAAGTAACAGTTAAGTATGAACATTTGCTGCAAATGTGGTCATGCACCCTTGGGCCATCCTATAGTGTTAGATGGGTTTGTATCTTTGTGGAAACAGATTTGGAGAAATGACATCACTTGCTAACCATACATCCTTCGAGGCGAATGGGTGCTGGATGAAGTGTTATTAGGAATTATATTTTGGCCAGAAGTGATTTTTGAAGTTGAAATGTCTTGATGAATTTGTGTTTTACGAACACAAGATGTTAACAGATGGAGTGCTGTGGATTATTGTGATGTTTTTATCAGCAGATTGGACCCATTCACTGCAGGTGATTCACTGGTGAACAAGTGATTTAATGCTACATTTCTGCACATCTGATGAAGAAACAAATTAATCTGCATTTTGGATGGCCGGAGGGTAAACAAGCTTCGTGACAGTACCGGTCACATTTGCAGTGTACGAAATAAGTGCAATTACTGATATGATGTACAAAAAAAAAGAAAATGAATCTATATGGCATACCTTTATTTTTTTTTTTCACAAAAAATACATCTTTGCAAACAAATTCTTCACAAAAACACAATCCAGCTCATGGTACTGAATCGTCTAAAAGGGCCAGTCCGTGTTGCGCTCATCAGGTGACTGAAGGATCTGTGCTGACCTGAGACAGAAAAAACAAACCGCTGTTGAGTCTAACTGTGCTCTGAAACCAGTGCATGAGGTACAGTGTCAGATGAGAGACCTGTAGTAGGGCAGTTTGAGAGCAGAGTACAGCTCAGGGGTGTTGGGGGTCATGACCATGTTCAGAGGGGACCCCAGCGTGACCTCTGACCCCTCAGATGATGGTGTGGCACAGGGAGACAGAGAGAGCTGCTCCGGTACGGCTGCACCTGCACACACTCAGTGCTGTATTATAGTATGATAGTGGTGCTGTAAACATGATCTCTGTGTTGAGTGTGTGTGTGAGCATGTGTGTATGTGTGTGTACGTAGGTCGCTGAGCGCTGTGCTTTCTCTCCTGTTACACTGCAAGGTTTTCTTGACAGGAGAAAGACAGAAGAAGTCTGACTTCAAATGGGATGCCTTCTGCTGCTCAAACTCGCATCTCTGAAACACACACACGCAGATTAAATGCTGAGGACAATTAGGATTATAAAAATGAAATTCACCTTAAATTAGATCCCACTATTATTTACGCAACCCATATGCCTTTATATTTTACTGTGGAAACTAAAAGAAAAATTTCAGTTATCAAGCAGCTCATATGAAAGATGGGCTATTTTTAATGATTTTTATGTTCTATTTAATAAACTCTTAATATGTTGTCTTTTTTTGGTCTGTAAAGTGAGCTGGGGGTTTGTTAGAGTGTTTTTTGCTACAATGCCAAAGATCTAATTTTAGAACTACATGCAGGATAATTAAAAAAATATATATTTATAATCGAAATAATTTAATTTCTTTTTTATTTTTTTTTATTTGAACAATTCTTGAATTTTTTTTTGGGTTTACAATCAGGGTTTAGTAATTACCAAGCAATTTTTTTTCAGCAAATTCCACCTGATGCAATATTTTTTTACAAATTTTATTTATTATAAAAATGGTCATTGTCTATGATATAAAAAAAAAAATATATATAATTTATTTAGTTAGTTAGTTAAATATATATATATCATCATTAATAATCTTAAAACGCATGCACAAAACCAAAATAAATCAAATCAATAGAGATGAACATGTCTGTGCATGCTTTTCTCTCACCTCATGACCCAATCGGATTGCAGCTTCTGTGAAGACCTGCCTCTCTTGCTGGAAGCTCCGCCTCTGCCTGTTAAACTCCTCCCAGTGGGCCTGCAGCCGCTCCCACTCCTCCAGATAGTAGCAGTTCACCAGCACAGCCGGGAGGGGTGCAGTAACACTGTCCTAAAAGAGAGATCATTCCAGAGACCGTCCCGAACAGAAGGTTTGAGGTGAGCTCAGCTCTGGATCCTGACCTGCAATAAGTGCTGCTGTGCTTGGATCAGCCGTCTGCTCTGCTCCAGCTCCTCTTCCAGGCGAGCCAGCATCTTCTCCTGGTCTGTTTCCTGAGCACCAGCACCTGAGAACACACACACACACACACACACACACACACAGAGAGTAGTCAAGCCTCTTCTGACCCATCACTTTCAAACACGCACAGTTCTTACTCGTTGTCATGAGCTCCCGGAGTGTCCTCTGAACTTGGGTCCACTCCTGGACCACACCACCGGTCACATGATCACCGAGGCACCGCTCTGATTGGACCAGCACGTTGTCATCCGTCTCTTCTTCCAGTTCTGTATTGCTTACGTCTTGTAGTGTCTAATCAAACACATTTTGATATATGATGCACCCCTATGTGCACAATTCATTGTCTGTTACTTGTTAAATATATATGTTTGGTGTAGTAGTAATATATAGTAATATACAGTGAAAGCACAGTAGTGTTTCTCACCTGCTCCATGTTTTTTCTGAGCATGTGCAGCAGTGTGGTGAGGCCGTGTCGTAGCTTCATGGCTTCTCGGAGCTCAGCTTCCCTTCGATCCAACAGCAGCCGCAGAGCTTCTTCTGTCCTGAAGGGGCACATTTTTTTCAGTTACATGAAAGGTGCTACAAGTCAAATGTTTATAAGAGTACACAGACATGATTCGTCAGTGCACTGTATTGGTAATGTTTCTAAAAGGTGTACACTGTTCGTACAGTCTATCAGGAGTTTGCCATACCTCCCATCAGCCCTTGCGGTCTTGAAGCCAGGCTCTCTCCATCCTGTCCGCTTCGGCAGCACATTTATTACCTCCATGGCTATAGACAGGGAATATCATGCAATCTGCACAGTGAAACTGTCCCATCACGGCTTTCATATGATAATGTCACCCTTAGCATTAATACATTTAGTATTGATTAGAGTTTGTGTAAAGTATGTTGTGATTCCAGTTTATGATAACTTAGGACAAATATGTCAATACAGAAATTAGTAAGGACAGAGTAGTCTTGGGAAGAAAATATAGTTTCAGTTACACAGTTAATGCAACGGACTACATTCATTTATTGATTGACTGTCAATCATTTTCAATAATTTAAAGCAGACTTTTAAAAGACACTCGAACTAAGACTATTGTAATTTAATTAAACAGTAACCACAAAATCAGACATTATCACCTCTCTTTGCATTTAACAATGCCTTGGGGGGAAAATAAAATAAATAAATAAATTTAGCAGGCTACATAAAAACAAATTCAACTTATTGAATTACAAAGTTCCATTCTGTGTCCTAAGTTCTCTGAAGTATGACACCAATGTCATTTATAAAATAAATATATTTAATCTATAATGTAATTTATTGTAACCCCCTTTTGTAATCTTTAACTGTAATTTAATTGTATCCCCCCCCCCTCCCCTCAGTAACTGTTATTACAATTATACTTTCGTAATTGAATGTAATTGTGTCACGGGCTCCGAGAGACTCACAGGCGCCGCGGGGTTTGTGTCTGTCCGCGAGCTGCGTCAGTCTCTCTCTCATGCGCTGGAGGTGCTGCTCTCGACGCCTCAGCTCCGCCCCCTGCTGGTGACAGCGAGCCTGCAGCCGCGCGCACTGCACACACACATACACACGCACACACTCTCCATAGGTGTAAAAATGGTGTCTGTACAGACTGTGTGTAGAAAAATCTTCATTCAGAGTGATTTATAAGCTTCTTTCCTTTTGGGGACCTAAAAAATGTCCTCACATGGTCAACATTTACTGGTATTCCTATCTTTGTGGGGACAATTGGTCCCCATAACGGGAAATACCAGCTGCACACATACACACAAATTATAGCAGCTTCACCTTATAATTTGTATAACTATAATATTAACATGCAAGTGAGATGAACCTTTTCTCTTTCGGAGGTCAAAGTATTTTGTAGTCTGGAGATGTGAAGATCCTTTTCTATAAGCTGCTCCTGTAAAAGAAAATTTGGCCAGCCATTCTTTTATTTTACATTATTGTTTGTACCCTTAAAGTTCTGCCACACCCCTAGCATGTTCAGTTCCACCCCTGCTCTGAGCTCAGCCCAATCAGACACAGACTTTATCAGCTGCACCTGTGCCCACAGCTTGCTCTTTTTACTGTATGTGGCTGTGGAGAGGACTGAGTTTACTGCTTACATTGTTTTCTCTGCTTGTGGGTAATTGACCATGCAAGAGATTTATTTTGTGAGTTAAGTTTCGTCTAAATGTTTATTTTCATGTTTTCTTTAGTTCCTGCTTAGGCATGCGTTTTACATGGTGTGCAACTTGTACCTTTTATTTATCATTGTTTATTGATAAAAACACTGTATTTTTCCCTTTGTAGAAACCACAAGCACATCTATATGCATCCCTGGATGCACAAATAAACATCCTAAATCTGGTTTGACTTGACTAGGCCTTTTCTTCCAGACAGCCCCACTGGCTTCAAGCTAGCTACCTAACCCACCTGTTCCCTTATTTTCAATTCTGCTGTTATATTACTTTATTAGGTTGTACTGAAGCCCTACACACACACCTGCTGTCAAATGACTGACTACTTATTTTGTATCATAATTTTTAACATTGTGTACTGTGCTTATTAATTATATTTAAATGCAAACACATGCATGTATATATTTCTGAAAAATGTTATGCTTATACATTACATATATTTCTATGTATATAAACAAATATTTCCAAAATATATGTATTTGTATTTAAATATACATAATAAATAAGCACAGTACTCAATATACTATGGCAAAAAAAAAAAAAAAAACTTGTTTTGGATGCAACATGCATGGTGCTTTCAAACAATAATATATATTGATAATATATCACGACAATTAAATAATTAGGAAATATAGCAATATAATAATATAGCAATATTAACACAAAAACAACATTTAACAAATTAAAATATTTTAGAATCCCAAACACAATTTATTATAAAAGTCAGTACATAAAGACAGTTAAAAAAGTGATATATATATATATATATATATATATTGGGAACTGCAGAATAAAATAAGCACCTAATATGAAAGTATAAATAGAGGTTGGTTCACCTGTAAAGAGCTGGTGAGGTCTCTGGAGATCCCGTGTGAGAAGCTGTGAGTGTTTTCTTCAGGACACAGAGGCACAGTCACACAGCTCAGCATCTCTGAGACACACAAACACAAGCTCAGCCTGGGCCTCGTCTGCCTCGCACGCGGACGGTGTGTGAGATCAGATACCTGAGCAGTCTGGAGCTCTCCTGTGGGATGCTGGGGATCTCGCGACCCGTTTGTGTGCCATAAACCCAGACCCTGAAGATACTGTGACAGCAGCATCAGGTTATAAATCACTGCCATCTAAAACAAGCTTTTCTTTTTCAGTGTATTATAAATATACATTAGTCATCGTGAAAATCTAAAGAACTAGTCAGCAACAAAGTAAACTGGCTTGGGTTTTGACTTTTTTGTGGTGCAGTTTATAACATTAGGCAACTATGTATACATATACACACACCTTAACTTCTATACAATACGTCTTACCAAAGCACAGTTCACATTGATGAAGAAACAGAGCTCAAGTGAATTCAGTTCATTAAATCAAGCATCCGCAGGTTTCCTTCAATCATCTCATCAGTGATTGAGATCTTCAGTCCATCTACCAGCAGCTGTGAGCTCCGACCCGCTTTAATCTTCAGGTGAAGATGCATTCAATAAAAGACAACCAATTAATCATCAACGACACTTTATTTTAAAAGTCAGTTTAGCAAAAAGTCAACGAAACAAGAAAAAACAGTAACGGGTTGATTCAGTAGGTGATCAGGGCTTCCTCATCACACACCTGATTCAGCTCAACAGATCATTAACTCAGACTTCAAAACCTAAAGCATTGGTCTCAAACTTTATTCCTGAAGGGCCACAGCTCTGCACAGTTTAGCTCCAACCTTAATCAAACACACCTGGTCCAGATAACCAAGCTCTTCCAAGGTGTTGATTTGGAGCTAAGCTCTGCAGAGCTGTGGCCCTCTAGGGAATGAGATCACTGACATCCAACATGAGTATTACAGACACAAAGCAACAATCTTCAAACCAAATCCCGCCGGATATAAATTAGTAAAAGACTATAGTAGAAAAACGTCATGTCATTTTTGATAGCAAAAATACTCTAATTCCTTCCACATAAACCAGGGTAAACTTCATTCGATCTATTTTTTTGTTTTGTAAAATACGCATTACCAATAAAATAGTGTTAGGTACATAAAATTGCTTTTGGGGTTTTACAGTTGGTCGTACCATACAGTGTAAATTCAGCATAGTATTATGCATAATACAGTTCATACAAATAGACAGCATCTGTGCAGCTATGAAACAAGTGTAAAGAAAACAACAGCAGAAACATTTCTTTTCTTTTTTTGCTATGCTAAGTAGTGTTTGTGTGTGTAGTGCTCCAGGAGGTCTTTATGGAGTAGTGTAACGGTAGAGACAGATACTTGAAGGCAGCCACAGCATCTGAAATAACAGACATAATGAAGACATTAGTACATTTAAAGGATTAGAATTGGCAAAGAACACACCGTTAATTATGCAGACGAGATTGTTGATGGGAACGGCTCACTTGCTCAAAACGGACAAAATATGACTCCATAATCTATAATGACACTTCAACTAGTAACGCGTCCTCTCACATCAGAAGCAACTGACTTGGTTCCTGATCAGTGCATATTTCTCTTCTGATTCAGGCAAGATGACCTTTTCCACTGGAGGAAGCAGTATTATGAATTATGGATGCATTTTTGCCAGAGGCAACAATTTGAAGACAAGTGATGACAGAATTTTAATTTTAGGCAGAACTATTCCTTTAACCATGGATTGGTTTTCTGATGGCACCCAGATGTAATGCCACACTTCTCCAAACCTGATAAACAAACAAACTCGTCTACATCTTTAATGGTCTGGTTCCTTTCAGATGCGCATGCTTTCACTTTCAGTTTTTTCCAGAAGGACAGAAGGCTGTAGGTAACCTGTGTGTGATCAGGCAGCGGTGGTTTAGAGGAGGCCGCAGGACTTGGGCGGGCGGAAGGGGTTGTCGCTGGACGGTACGCCCATCAGCAGCGGGTCTTTATGGGCGTTCTGCATGCAGAAGTTCCTCAGGTCTGTGGCAGCTTGAGAAACCTACAGACAACACGTAAAAAAAACAAAACGGTTTTATTCCTGTCTGTGTTTAATTAGCTTATACATAATTAGCAATTAAACAACATTTCAAACACCTTTTGGAAAACTGTGCTGTGATTAGTAGCATGCCTTATATTTATGGTTGTTTCTTAGTTATCGGATTGCTTCCCAGCATTAAATGTACATTTGTTTTTGTCACTGGCATGACAAATTTATAAGATGTAAATTAACTGAAAAACTCGAAATTTATTGCACAGTATTAAATATAAAAAGGTATTTTCATATAGGCACCATAAAGCACTTCACACCAAAACAAAAAGTTTAGTTTGGACACGTACCAAGGTTTTACAATTGTATTCTTAAAAGCAACATAATAAACAATGAAGTACCATAGTAATGCAATCTGATAGCATGGCTTTACCACAGTAGCGTCCGTTTGCATATATTTCCATTATTAATGAGCAGGAGAAACAACATCTAACAGTTCAACTGGACCTAAAATACGCTTCTGATAGTAAAAAAAACTCGCACAAAACGCCTTAAAAGCATGTCGGACGTCTAAACGAAAGTTATTTACCTATACGTGAGTTAAAACGCGTTTAAAGTGCTGTTTTGTCGGTTAGCGTTAGCACTAGCAGTAACCGGTTTAACCAGGGCTGCCAAACTCAGTTTTTCTGAGGGCCGCAGCTCTTTAGAGTTTCGCTCCAGATTCCTGGGTTAAACTCATCCTTAAACCTCTTAAAACCACAAACTCTTTTACGTTTATCGCCGAAGCGGGCATACTCACGTTAATTCGGCGTATTTTGGCCTCTAGTCTCAGCTGTTTGACGGCTTTTTGCGCCACAGCCACACTGCTGCTGCTAGCGTTGTTGTTGGACATGATGACTGACTCACTCAGAGAGAGTTTACGGAAGTTTTACGGAAACACACACACACACACACACACACACACACACACACACACACATTGGTTTTTGTGATTTATGGGGACTCGCCA
>JAUCNO010001758.1:8551452-8562307 GCA_032353835.1 Enteromius viviparus
TTTTGTAAAAGTTGCTTAAATATCTTAATTTAACTAATGCCTAGTCCTGGCTTAAGCTAAGCCCCGTTTGTGAAACCCGGGCTTTATCTTTTAAAGTTATTAACCTATAATAATTTCAGTGTTTATATTCTTAATGCATTTCGAAACAAACCATGCACATAATCGTACTTGGTTTGGGGAAATCAGAGGAAGCTTGGTTGGTGGACAGCAGCTAAATTGTGTTTCTTCCTTTACAACTTCATTCACTTACACAGACCAGGCATTTGTACTGCAGCAAAAAAAAAACATACAGAGGATTTTCAATACATCTTTCCTGAAACAGGACGTTATTGTTAAGTCAGATTTACTGCCTGTCGTGTATAAGACTGTGATTTGATTAAAAAGTAATATCCGATTCTTTACTCATGGGGCTGAAAGCAAGAGTATTATCTTGTCATTGACAGGATTAGTCTTGATGGAGAATGGCTGTACAAGCAATATCGGGCAGATCTATCATCTACAGTATCCCTCTGCTTGTGTTTCTGTGTGTGGGGGAAGATGATTGGGGTTACAAATAATTTGTGTAAATGTTATAGTAACATTTTTCTTCCACTTGCTTTGTCATTGGCTGTTCTGAGTTCTCATAGATGTTTTTTATGAACTGAGCTTTACCTTCTTAACATTTTTAGCATACACCATGCCGAAAAACTAGACTCAAGAGAAAAAAAAAATATTGTAACACTTTACAGTAAGGTGTCATTTGTAGTTAATGTATTAACTAACCTGAACGAACAATGTATTATTTTTTTTTATTAAAGTCAGCATCAATTTAATTCATTACAGTAAATAATAACATGATGTATCATTTCTTCTGTTAAAGAACATATTTTCACATTATGAGATGCTTGGAAATAATGAATGAAACTAAAGTCATTTCAAAAACTATTCTAATGGAAACCTGCCAATATTTTTTCTGTCAGGACCACCATTATTAAAAATAACAGTTTTTATTATTTTTTTTTATCTTAAAAAAAAAAAAACAATTCATAGATCTGAATATTCAGACTGGAGAAAAGGAGTAGTTGGAGGAGATGCAGGTGAGTGATTAGCTCCTGAGCAAAGAGATGAATTATGATTGGCATCATATTGCTATAGGTAGATGTATCAGATGAGTGTCAGCTGATGTGAGCTTGACTTAAGGTACCTGCCAGAACACTACGCTCCATTTATCTTACTTTACTATATTTACTTTACCGGGTGTGGTCATGTTTACGTTTTGAGAATTTCAACCATCTACTGCGTACTTTAAGGCAGATATGAGAAACTGATGTGGTCAAAAACACTCATGTCTCACTCATGTATTGAAAAGGAAGAGCTTGTAAACATAGGTCATTAGATAGAAGTGAGATTCCTATAGTGATTTTAATGGTGTGCTGCTTACCTCTCGGGAGTGACGGAGCCTCTCGAAGGATGTCAGCTCAGCAGGACGTGCTGTGGAAGAGACGCTTGCGATTAATCACTTCCCTTTGGATGTGCTGTTTTGCTGAAACCCATTTCCTCTGGCCCTAAAAATCAGTGTGAGGAGCCAGTTTAAAGCCCACTGGGGAGGAAGGACAAACTCAGAGCTGTTGCCTTTGGCCCCTTAGGTTTATGTGGCTAGTAAAAATGTACTAAGAAAGTAGCACCAGAAGGCGGTTTTGGATTTCTTCAACAACGATTAACCAAAAACCTAAATGTAAAAGTCTAAATGTAGAACGCACTATTATAGATCTTTGGTTTTTATAAAAGTGGTGTAGAAAACAGTTACTAGTCTCTGGATAGGGAAACCGGCGCTACAACTAAACTTCATCAAATTCAGTCAACTTATATGTAGTTTGTTTACATGATCCATCAGTACTGTGAATGTGTGTAAGGGGTCTAACTCATGACCCTCACATTGCCCTCTGGGGTTTCAGATCGGTCTGGACGTTTGTTTAAGAATCCCATTTAACCTTGCAGCAAACAATCTTGTTCCTCTGTGAAAGGTGATGTCAGTTGTGATCAGTGGATGTCTACCTTGTCCTCCCCAGAGGGCAACAAATCCATTCTCTCTGTTAACTTCTCTCATTGTTTCTCTCTCCACTCTTGGTACAGCAAGAATCCAAACCTGAGACTTTACACAAACAAGCAACGCAGGCCAATGCAATCACAATCGAAGGCAGTGCGGTGTCAAAGATCAGCAGAAACATGTGAGACCCGTTTTGTGGGAAATAAGATTTTGGATGAGAAGGCGTGAAGATTGTACTGATTAGCAGCACAAAGAGACTGAGGAACTGACTTCGGTGGTTGCTTCAAGGGTTATGGTGGATTAACTGTTTGAACGCACTACTGAGAATCACAGTATGCATTTTAAGAGTATGTGAAATATAAAAGCCAGCTCACAGATAAAGATGACTACAATGATAATTGTATTATTACACCAGTTCACAGCAGTTTGCAGAGGTGGGTAGTAACGCGCAGTGATGGGCAGTAGCATCGCTACAAGTAGTGACGCTACTATTTTAGCTACATTTTTCAGTAGCAGGTTGGTAGCGTCGCTGTTTTCCGAATCAAATAGCTTTTCAGTAGCGAAGCTATTTTATTGATCAAGTAGTGCGGTAGCGTCCACAAACGCTAACTTCACATTTTTCCAAGCATTTTTGACGCTTAAGCACAAATCTGAAATACAAATGCTACGGATCACTGATCCTAGATCAGTATATGACGCCACCACCATACACAGGCCAATGCAGCCGCAATAATGTCGGTGACTTATTACTGCGGTTGGCAATGAGCTTTTTGGTGTGAGCTCCACCTTCTGCACCAGACGCGTGACATGCTGGGCAAACAATGTTTGGAAAGATGGTGGAGGAGGGAGAGGAATTAATCCTGAGGGGAAGTCGCCATTGCCGTACCTTGAGAAGTTTATGACACTGACTGAGACAACGCGGTTTTGTGCCATGTTGGTACTGTTTGGTGTAGTTTATAATTCTACTATTGTAGTTTGTCTTGTGGTTTAAGCTGCACTGAGTTACACATATGCATGCATTCAGATAATAATACATACACACTCTCGACACCTTTTGTTATTTGTTATTATGTTTGTTGCCAAATTGGTTTGGAACAATTGTTAAATAAATAATTGCACAATAATGCGTGCCTCTCTGTTTGAATGTAATTTTTTATCACTAAGGTAGCATTGATTTAAAGTTCAATAAAAAAAATAGCTTAGATCTAGTAAACTACTTTTATCATGTTGCTGTAGCTTGCTACATTTCTCAGGGTAGTAGCTTTAATGTAGTTAAGCTTAATTCAATGTATAGTAACTGATAGCTTGGCTCGCAACATTTTTACAACAAGTAGCTTGCCCAACACTGGTAATGAGTTACATTTACTTCGTTACATTTACTTGAGTACATTTTTTGGGTAACTAATACTTTTGGAGTATATTTAAAAATGGGTCATTTTACACTTACTCAAATATTTTTTCAGTGAAAAAATGGTACGTTTACTTCATTTTATGGCCATTCCTCTCGTTACTTCTTAATGCTATACAAGTTAAAAATGTTTCCGTTTATTCCAGACTAGCCGTCTACGTTTTTCTCATCAGCAGTGTTGCCAAATTGGATAGATGAATCAGTGAACGACGCCCATTCGCAAATGATTCATTCTATTGAGTCTGTTCAAAAGCCTTGATCAAACCAGTTGTTAAACCAGTGAACTGGTTCGCGAATCATTTTGAACGATTCGCTCAGCTCCCTGTAGCACGCGCTGATTCGTCTGGAGTGGTTCTTAAAGCCGAGTTCAGACTGCACGATTTTAGCCCTGATTTTGACTCGCCGACGTTGTGGGGGGCCCCCAAAAATTGACTCGAATAAATAATTAAAGTGTTTTTAGAACGTGAACGTATAGGACTTTTATTTTGGTAGTAATTGGAGCCTACCGTGTTATCTCACGCAAAAACGAGCACGTATTGTGAAGAGCCACTTTGATGAAATCGCTGAAAACGAGCGTCTCAAACAAACAGAGGTGGGTCTTTAAATACACAAGATAACGAAACAAGGGTGTGGAGGAACTAATGGGCAGCCATGGCGACAAACAAGGTGGGAGGAGACAAATGTTCATAATTGCATGTCCTGAACAGTGAAAAGAGAGACAGACAAACAATGAACATAGTCCACACTGGAGTGCCCTCTAGAGGCTTCTGAGGGCAACTCCAGTTAAACTCGTGACAATGTGATCCTATCGTAACTAGAAACTAAGTACATGAGTAGATACTTTTTTTACTCTTACTCAAGTAACTATTCTGAGTATTACTTTTACTTGAGTAAATATTTCTGTAAGTACTTTTACCTTTACTTGAGTACAGTTTTTGGGTACTCTACACCTCTGGGAGTTTGTCATCTGCAGCTTTTAACACTCATGCTTTTTAAGTCGTGTCGATTCTGATCGGTTTGAATTGTTTATAAGCTTTTTTAAATATACTGTTATTGTATAGTTTTGATGTTTAGTAATATAAATGTAAAACATTTTTAAAAATATATATATAATTCTCGCCCTTGGTATGAACAGGTCTTAATGCATGTGATGCATATTAATATGTCCTGGTCATATTTCATTCCAAAACTCAAAGAAAAAAAAGCTATTTGCATAAATATGGAATGTGTTTTTTAATTTGAAAAAAAAAAAGATAATGCATAAACAAAATTAAGTAATAATTAGTAAATATATAATTTTTATTATTCATAAAGAATTACACACACACACACACACACACACACACACACTATAAGTCCTCTACACAATCTGAAATGCACTTAAAATTAAACTGGAGATTAGGTGCTGGGCGTCTGGCCAAAAGAGAACTGGCCCCAACTAAGCCTGGTTCTCCCAAGGTTTTGTTTTGTTCTCCATTCTCTCATGGATGGGGTTTTGGTTCCTTGCCGCTGTCACCTCTGGCTTGCTTAGTTGGGGGCACTTAATTTCTTGTGATTATCGTCGCTTTGATTAAAGAGACCTTCTCTGCATTTGATAAATAAATAGTTTCATTATCGTCATTATACATTACCATCACTCTGTTCTCCTACCTGATAATGTTCAGTGCTTTGACACAATCTGTAATTTTAAAAGCGCTATATAAATAAAAGTGATTGATTGGAAGCCTTTACCGCACAAATCTCTTTAATCTGTTGATTTTAATAAAACAGTTTTGAAAATGTCACAATACAAAAATGATAGTCCATTTTATTTACTTTATTGTAATAAAATTTGTCAATGCAAAAATGGCAATCAATTTTTTTTTGTAAATTTATGACAGATTTATAATATAATTTGTGCTAAGTGAAGAGTTCAGATACATGAGATGAAGCCATTTGCTAACAATGAAAAACAGTGTTGAGTATTGCCACGTCTCCTGCCTTCCTCTATAAAGTTCTACTGTGTAACTTGTGTCGTTAGCTCTGAGAAATTTCAAAGAGTTTAGCTATGGGCATAAACATTGAGCACATCTCTGAGATTCCCATAAACAGATTATTTTTGGCTGTACTTGACTTTTGACTCCTCTGCTCTGGATGTGCCTCAAACGGCATAACAAGATGGAGGTTGCGGTCAAGTGCTGTGAAGTTGTCACTCTTTTGAAGACTGGTGGACATAAACTGTAAGACTGCAGAGGTCAATGAAATCAAATCTTCATGAGCGAGAGACACTAAAGGGACATCAAAGAGAATGGAGACGCTGCAGCATATCTATCTGTCTAGCATGAAAGATGTGACTGCTTTTTCACCATTGGAACAAAGTGTATGGTTTCCATGTGTTAACGTGCAAATAAAGATAACAGATAAATAACCCTTGATTACCTGTCGTTGATCATCTTGAATTAAGTTACATGGACTAGCTTATGAGAAGACAGCATAACACGAGTCAAGACGAAGTTCTTTGGAAATCATGGATATATGATCTATGTCTTTGGGTGTGTGTGCGTGCATGTCATAAGGAAAGTCAGTGAAGTTGATTGATTCTGACTGAGGTCCCATTGCGACGTGATGTCTGCTACCACACATGTGCTTGGGATTTAAAAGCACTTAAACCTGTGTTTCCCTCCAAGTGTAAGGCAATGATCATATTTCTGTCTCATCTCTCCCGTCTCATCTAATCAGTCTCACTTTGTACTTTTCAACCTTACTTTGCCAACAGGGAACAAACTCCACCAACAAAAGATGCGCTTTTAAACAGAAACCGATTCCCTGAAGCTTGAAACCAAACCCTGTTTTCGCATTAATCCTTCCGGGGTCACGCATCAACTTGAGCAACCATGGAAACACAAACCAGACACTATGATTGACAGTGCAGGGGCAAAGTTCAGGGGGCACATCCTTTGTGGTCAGTGGAAGCCATTGACAGACCTCAGCTCCACTAATATTTGCTAGCCAGTGTAGTTTGGTGAAAGGAAGTTCTCCATATGGTGGAGGAAATGAGTGGACAACCAAGCATCTATGAAAAGGAAGCTCGTTTGCTGCTCGCTTTCAGATCATATGGTGTGTTTCGTCTGTATAGAACAACACCCAGCATTTAGAAACATGAGCATTAGCCTAAAATATTTTGGCAGATGTTGTGTAATGTGGAGTTTTTGAGAGATTTCAGTAATAAAAATGCACTAAAATATGCTTTAATATTTTACATTTTTTATAGGGCTGTATAAAACCTAATTTTTCCTCTCCAAATTAGCTTTTATTTTTTTCCAAATTCCATTTTTTTATTTTCATTTTCTAGATATTTATTATGTATATATAAATGTGCACACACATACAGTAGCTATATATTTTTCAAATATTTACATGTCTATATTTATATCAATATAATTTATATTCTAAATAAATATATTGAATATATATATATATATATTTCATATTTAGATAAAATTATTATAACAATTTTCTGAAATCTGTAGATGCATGTGTGTGTATTTATATGTACATAAATATACACAGCACACATAGAAATACTATGTAAACATTTTTTTTTTATTTTGAATGTGATTAATTGTGATGAATCATTTGACAACACTAATACACACACACACACACACACATATATGTATATATATATATATACATTTTTATTATATTATATTATATTTTTACATATTTTGTGGTAAATGCATCCTTCATAATTTGATTAGTTTTTAGTATATCATCACATAAGTAATTTATTTCTGTCCCAATTTCTTCAAGATAAATCAAACCTTTATGTTGATGGGTTGCAGTAAAGGCTTTTAAGTTTCTGTTTGTATATGAAATAACAATAGTTTTTCTCAAAATAAATATTAAAATGCTTACAATATTGAGAAATGCCCATATATTGAGGCATCACAGGCTGAAAACACAGCAAGCAAAATTCATATAGGGCCCTATTTTAAAACATTTAATTCACTATTATAGTATCCCACTTTTTTTGGCTCTGATAATCTGAAATGTCTGATGTATTCCTTGGAGAACAGTAATTCTGCTTGTCAACCTCACAATTTAAACAAAATCAGATACTTAAACCAGAAATTAGTATTTTACAGTAATTTTTGTGGCATTTTGTCCACATTTGTTAAAATATGGTGGCTTTAGATGCATCACCTCAGGTCAAGAAATGTCAAGTCAGTTTTGTGTTATGTGAGTGGGAAATTTGTATATTTGTAAAGCTAAATAAGAAAACTACAGTAGATGAGATGGTAAGTATATAACCTAATTTTGAACATCATTAAATAATGTCAAATTATCGTAGTTAGCATATTTTCATACTCTCATTTTCTGTTTTTCCAGACATGGTCATTGAAGCAGGGGTCGTAGAGGCCAAAATCCGAAGGAAATCGAGCCCAGTGAGGAAGAGAAGGTGATAAAGGACTTGAGTGCAATAGGAAACCCGTCAAAATAACAGGACTATGAAGATGGCAGGTGAGAATTTTGTGATGACACAGTCCTGTTGCTTTCAAATTCTCAAATTTCAGTATTATCTGAGACTGACTGTCATGTCCATTATTTCCCAGGCTGTAAATGCCTTCACCTTCACCAAGAATGTACTCTGGAGCATTGATGTACACAGGAACTTAGATGACTAAAAAGTTGAAATAACTTTAGAGTTTGCCAGCCCTTAAAATTAGCATAAACTACACAAAAGCTGAATCTTAAAGTAAGACAATTTAGCAAAGTCGCACAGAACTGTGTGTGCGATTATATGTGTTTGAAGAAAAACATGTGGCCTTTAGAGCACACATGATCCTTAAAGGAAGGTGAGGAGACGTTTTGAATAGTTCCTGACCAGATGGATGTTCTTAGGGTCATCTGAACATGTGAGAGTTGATGGACCATGAATCCTCTTGTGCCAAACATTCGGAAGTTTGTTCAGCAAGATTGGAGCAGTTTTGCTAGCTCACATTTTTTGTTCCTAATGAGTAAGATCAAGCTCAAAATAATCTTATAGAGATATACTGTGTGAATTGGCCTCTGAGGACATTATTCCAAACATTGTTATTCATGTTGTTTCAGCGGTGGTGTGAAATAGGTATAAATATAGCAGACAGATTGCTATGTTCTGACTGTCAAGCATTTGTATTCCACTCCTCCAACATATATTTCTTCTTTGCTATTCTATGATTGTGACTGATAGTTATGTATACAGGGATGTTTCTGCCGGATGGTTATAGCAACAAGTTTTTGAGAATTAAAAAAAAATGTCCTTATGTATTCGTAGTAGCAGAAACAGAACAATCATCAACTGTCCAAGCAATTTCTGCAATATGATCCGCTAGGCCACTGCTGGGTGATGGTGATTGGACCACGGCCTGAGTGTGAAAGTTTTCTGCGAGTCAGGACTGTGATTATCTTTATTTTTAGGGGTGTTCTGGCATCATATCTGGCCAAGGCTGTTGCACTTACGGTCGGAGACATTTCAGGGCTACACAGGTCCTATTTTAGAGGACATTCAATATCTAACTGTCTTTCCAGTGACTTCTGGGAAAGGCTCTTTGCATATATAAAGATTTTTAGCTTGTTATTTAAAATTCTGATGCAATCCCTTTTGGAAATTTGAATGAATGGCAAAAAACATCTCTTAAAGGGACAGGTCACATAAAATATTAAACTTATGCCATTATTTCTTTATTTTCTTTAAAAAAAAAAAGAAGGCTTTTTTTTGTTCCGTAGGATAAAATAATTAAACTGCTCTTTTCTATACAATGAAAATTAAACAGTAACCAAAGGCTGTCATGCCTCATGTCAAAGAGAAAGAGAGAGAGAGGGAGAAAAATGAGATGAATTTTAAGTAACTGACGAAGTTTTGCTCGATTTTTACAGCTTGAATTGTAATTAATTACTTTAATTGAAAACAGCAGATACAATTCATACTCGTTTCAGATATCAGGGTGACTAGATGATGACAAAATGTTAATTTATTTTCTGGGTAAATCTTTACTAATTAATAATAATTAGAAATACTATATACTATATACTACTCATTACTGCAAGGTTTGCTAGAACTGTGTAAAAAATAAATCTAAGACAATAATAATGCCTAATCAATTTTGAGTCTGAGGTCCTGAATTGGGTCCCATTAAGCAGTATTTACTCTTCACCCATCATGCACTATTCATTAAAATGCTCATCCCTCTGTCTCTATGGTAACACAATTCTCTGAGATGCTGCTTAGAGAGTGTGAGATGGAGTGTGTTTGTATATGTGCATTTCTTTGTATGTGTGTTAATTGTACTTGCTCTCATTTTCTGAATGTCTGTGACAGATTATCACAGATGGAACATGTTGGATGTCACCTTAAGCAAGCCTGAAGTGTTTCCTTTACCATAGCACTGTTTCGCTGAATAAGTCATCACATACAGGTGAGACTTGCTCTTCTCTTCATTTCTTCAGCCCTTCCTCTTTTTTAAGACAAGAAGATATCAATGGGGTTTCTTGTATTCAAGGAAATCTCACATCTCGCATTTATATTTAGTCATGATCCTCTCTATTAGGCAGTTTTTACAATGTAATATGAAAGGCACTTTGCCAGCAAGTCCATGCCCACATTTAAACATTCAGCTATGGATAAAATAATGTTTATCCTTAATGTTCACCGGCCGCATCAGTGGGTAGTAAGCACATTAAAGCCATAAAGACACTTAGTAATGGGAGTAATTGAAAGTCTGCAAGCTGTGCTAAGCAATAACAGCTTTCGTATGTGTGTGTGTCTGTGTGTGTGTGGTCTGCAGTGTTTGGCAAAGCTCATTTTGTTCAGCGTGACCAGTCTAACAGGCATGGCAGACCTGATGGACACTACGAGCTCATAAATGTGGTCCAGCAGAGGTCAAAACTCAAAGGAATTCACATATTTAAAACAACGAGGAACGTCTGTTAAAAGCAAACAAACAAAAATAGCCACATTTCTAGTATTGCTTCATTTTGTTTTTACAATAATTATTTGGTTTATGGTGAATTCACAACAGATGTGTATAAATTCATTTCTTGATTTGTCTAGATTATTTGAAATAAGTGAGTGTATGAGTTATTTGAGATATGAGTAATTTGCACGATGCGCACCTGAGCCACCTCTGTATAAAGTTTTTTCATATAACCTCTCCTGCCATGTATTTCTCCAAACCAAGGGATCTTCAAACATTTGCTCTTGTTTGTAGCGAAATACCGTTAAATAAACCAATTCAGATGAAGCACAATGAACAGTGTTCAATAGGGCAAGAATGTACAGGATTGTGTTTTAGACCTGTCATTAGTATTTTATATAACTCCCTAATAGTTATATAACACGTATACTGTAATTTAAGTCACTCTAAAATTAGTGAGATTTATTGTACTGTAACTGTTCA
>JAUCNO010001758.1:8562407-8599620 GCA_032353835.1 Enteromius viviparus
GCAACAAGTCACGCCAGTTAGTCAGCATAGAAAATCCAGATGAGATGCTCGCGTTAAACATCTGTTTGAAGCATATCTCTCCACTTTTTAACACCCACAAGCAATTTTGGAAAACCGAACACAATACTGAATTGACCAGCTGCGACGTCAGCATCTGATGTTTTATTGTTTGCACGCAAACGCGGCTGATATCCCATTCTCAGTTAGGTACTTCACTTGATCTTCCATAATAGATATGAGGGGACGCACATCTAGTAAAATTGGATCTGCTGGGAACCTCGCATACTTTTGAGAATCCAACGTTTGACTGATCTTAATACATGCTTATTGTCACTCATGTTAATAAGCGCAACACTCGTGTCTCCCGGAAATCTGATCAAATCAACCAATCATTCGATGACTTCGACATTCCTGAAGGGTTTCCAGTTAAGTGTACCATGTGCATCAGACGTTTAGCCAATGTTCCGTGACGTCTGAGGCTGAGACTACTTTAGCAGGCTCAGGTGTGTTTGAGCAGGGTTAGAGCTAAACGCATCAGGAAAGTGGATCTCGTGGGTCAGATTTGAGGATCCCTGCTCTACAAAATATAATAAGCTTTTCATGAAGCAACTCAATGTTTCTTCATTACTAGCTCTGAAGTATATCAATTGGAAAAATTAGCTTGTTTTATTTGTTCTTTTAAACATGTTCTTGTTTTCTGAAAACCATAACTGATTTTTTATGTTAGTTTTATTTATCCATCTGCAAACATGGAATGGAGTAAAACAAATGTTAATCAATACACAAATAAATAAATAATACAAAAAGTTTTGTAAGAGCTATCCTGTTTTAATGGCCCTTCCGACAAACAAAACGAACTGAAGGCCAGTGACTTGTGTTTAATAGCATGGATATTAAACAAAACTCAAACGTCATTTTTTTTTATCATGCCTTTTCAATGATTTACTTGTCTATCACAATGATGTAACATGCTTAAATCATCTTCATTTTGGGGGATTTTCCAAGCAAATATTGATTTAAGTGATTAATTTGGCATGAAAGGTATTTGATGTTATAAATTTGATATATGATTGATTGACGGGGCTAATGAAGAGGTGTGCAGATTCATTATTTTCTCTTTCACCGTCTCCGGCGCCTCTGTCCATCTGAGGATGGTTTTACTGCTGCTGTAAAAGTCGTCAGAGATCTCGCTCTTAGCTGATTATTAACTGGTCACACTGGAATCTGATTCTCTGTGAGCCGTGTAATGCTGGGCAGAGTGATCATAAACACACAGCTTTTGATCAGAGGAGCGCAGCTGCTCTCGTGGGTGTGTTCTGGGTTGTGTAACACACACCAGCTCACCTGTAGCCATAGACACACAGAGAGAGAGAGAGAGAGAGAGAGAGAGAAACAGGTTGTTGGTATCAGATCAGCTGGTTTATTTGCCTGTCTGTGTTGAATGGTTAGTTGTGTAGAGTAAGAGCTGATGTTTGGATCGTATCGGACACTCATGATGACGAGCTGACCCTAGAATCTACTCCAGTTACAACACAGGTGAGCGTCTGATCATGTTGTTATTCTGCTGTGTTTGTGTGCCACGATAATATAGTATGTATATTATAACTAAAACAACTAAAAACCTATCTAATATTTAGTAACTTAAAATTATATGTATATGTATTTGTATATATACAAACATTTTGTCTGGCTTTTATTATTATTATTATTTAATGCATTCTATTTCAGCTATAGTTGAAAAAGTAACATTTCTTAGTTTTTATTTTGCTTCATCTTAATGAGAATCAGTCGTGAAATGTTTGTACATGAATACATTTCAATTAGATTTACTTTAAAAAACATATGTTCTACCAACTTCATCACATTTCAATCATTTAAAAAGCGAAAAGCAGAACATATACAGTACTGTATACACATACTGTACATATTTTATAAAAATACTCAACATATGCGTGAAACATGCATTAACAATTAAAAACTCGTAAAAGTTACGGAAATTAGTTGTTGTGGAGGTGTTAATCCGTAGCAATATGTTTTGCTACAAAAATGTTTATGAAAGCGTTAATTGTGTTAAAATACGTTTCATATAAATAAACATATAAACACATGAATATTTAATAATAATAAAATATCAAATTAATTATTTGAGTTATTTTATTATTTTATATTTTAATTCATTAAAAAATATTTAATATTTTATATATTTACTTTTTATTATATATGATATTTATTTTATACACTATATTTTTTGTTATTTATTATATAATATTTATTTATTATACACACACGGACTATAAGTCCTTTACACTATCTGACGTGTTTAAAATTGAACTGGAAATTAGGTGCTGGGTGTCCGGCTAGAACTGGACCCAACTAAGCCTGGTTCTTCCAAGGCTTTTTCCTCCATTCTCTGATGGATGGGGTTTTAGTTCCTAGCCGCTGTCTTCTCTGGCTTGCTTAGTTGGGGACACCTGATTTCTAGTGATTATTGTTGTTTTTATTACAGTTGCATTTAATTAATAAATAGTTTAATCTGGTTATTATACATTACCATCACGCTGTTCTCCTACTTGATAATGTTCAGTGCTTTGCTGCTATCTGTGTTGTTAAAAGTGCTATAGAAATAAAAGTGATTGATTAATTGATATTTACATACATTTTCTCGTGGTAAATGGATTGTGAAATTAGGCAGCGAGTCGAACTGAACGATGTGGATAGAAATACTGTTGAAATATATTGACATTCAACTCCTCTGGGTCTGTCTTTAAAAACCCTTCACAAGATTCCTTTAAAATGCAAAAAACAGTCCCAAAAACTGCTGCTAATTGGCTAATCTCACGGGACCCGTGTTGCTGATGTTGCTAATCACGACCCCAACAGGAAGTAATTAAGTCATTTCCATGCTTTGAAGTGAAGAAGAGGGAGAGTTTTACCTCTTACTGTTAATTAAACCTGTTTGCTGATGTTTCATGATCCACGTCCATCTTCATTGATTCAGTCCTGTGTTTGATTCCTCCACAGGGCTTACATGCATTATTACGCAGCAATTAAGTTAAGTGGGTGAAGCATATTAAAATGTAATTGTCAAAAACAATGCATCAGAATATCTTGAAATGTTCTGTAATAACATGTTTGGCATATATACAGTATGTGTGTGTGTGTGTGTGTGTTCTGTGTATATTTATTGTATATACCAATACACACACACACATGCGTGTATATATTTAAAAATAAAATTATATATATTTATTTATAATTTATATGAATATAAATATTGTCACGGTTGTGATGACGTGTTGAGCCAGTGAAGGAGATCGCAGAGACAAAAGTTAAATAAAACAAAAATACTTTTAATAATTGAAACAAAACGTGGAGCAGTATCCATAAACTTCAAACAGAGATTTACCAAAAGCACATGTAACGATATTGACCGACAAACTAAGACTAACAGAGGGAAACTTATGTAGGGAAGACAATTACAGATAATTAACAAGACACACCTGAACAGAATACATCATTAACAGAAACTGGGTCACAAAGCACATGGGGAAAGACAGAGCACATGGAAGCAAAAACAAAACATCACATGACACGGAAGAAACCAAATACAAAAGAAACAAGGAACAAAACAAACTCAGGATGTTACAATTTCAAAATTAGTTTTGAAATTTACTCTTATTCTGATTTCGACTTAAAAACACAAACACATATGCACACAAGACACATCTTAAATAACCAACCAGAATGTCTGCAATGGACAGTGAAATTTGAGAAGTTGGCAATGGATTTAATTTTTATACCCTTTACCTAAAAATAACACACAGTTTAAGATATTTACATGAGCTTACATGTTGTCAGATTGTTAAGCATAATCATAAACACGCTCATTAAAACGTTGGGAAGATGTTTCTTGCACATCTGTGCTATGTTTTGCTTTGTTTTTCAAACCTCTATGCCGCAGATGCTAAGGTGGCTACATTTCTGGCCAAACAAATATTTCATAACACCTTTTTAGGCTATGGTATGTGTAATGTATATTGTCATGCTGCTAATGGGGCAGAAGTCTGCTATTGTGATGAAGGGAACTGAGACTTGCGGATCCATTTGCTAGCTTTAATCAATAATCAAGGTCAAATATGCAGGGTCCAAACAACGGCAAACAGGTATAGAGAAGGCAATGTACAAGAATAGTCCAGACTACAAGCAGGGTTGGTCGGTCAGCAAACAAAGTCTGGAAGGGGCAAAACAGAACGAGGAAAACTCACAACACTTGGCGGAGACTGGATCGTTAATGGTACCTTAAGTACATGATATAATGATATAATGATTTAACTAGGGGGAGGAGCTAATGAGTTGTCGTGGTAACAAACAAGTGAGTAAGGAGCACAGACAAAAGGGAATAATAACTTCATAATAAAAGTTCTGTAAGGGGAACACTGACGGAAATCATAAGAGCTATGACGCTAGTGAAGGCTAATGGGAGTTGACAGCAGAGAGCTGCCTGATGTCCTCAGTGGCCAAGAGCAGTCGGCTCACATTTACACTGATGACAGCTGATTAGAGGAGCACCAACCTCTGACTGACAGAAAAACAGAGAGAAAGAAGGAGAGAGGCATAGATACTTCTATGATTTCATCATTAGTGACTCATTTTCATGTTGGAGCATCAGTTTTAATCAACACTGTGGCGCTGCATGTTCCTCTTTGCAGTTTGAAGTCAGTCAAAAATAACTGCAAGCTACCTAGTGCATGTGGAATAATCACAAATATTTTTATGCATTACTTTTTTTCAATCCTGGTCTTTGAGCTCAAACTCAAAGTATTTGCACTTAATTACTTAATTACTGCTGTAAATGAATTAATCCAAATTATGG
The DNA here is from genome assembly GCA_032353835.1 of Enteromius viviparus. NCBI lineage: Eukaryota > Metazoa > Chordata > Actinopteri > Cypriniformes > Cyprinidae > Enteromius > Enteromius viviparus. The sequence goes on from JAUCNO010001758.1 coordinate 8,567,281, forward strand.
TACATTTTACTCCACAATAGGTTGTAATTATGGCGCCTTTTACAGATAAAAGCTTCTTTGATGTGGATAAAACAAACCTTAATTTACTTAAAACTCAGCCTGTTAGGACTCTCTCTCTCTGTCTCACTCTCTCTTCTTCTTACACACACGCACACACACACACACACACACATACTTTTGAATGCGTGTTATCAGCTTTAGTTCATAAGCAGGTCCTATCAGCGTATCACATTTCCCATAGTGTTGTTTGAGACCTGACAGAATAAAATCCCTCAGGCCTGTGAGCAGAGGTATCAGACATGCACACACAGAGATACACACAAATGCACTGACGAGTAGTTAAAGAGGTATATGAAGGCTCACCACTGCGCAAACTAGAGCAATTTAGCTCAGCACCACGATCAAACAGAACAACTACAAAGAAAGAATATGAGGCATTTAGAAGAATGTGGCATGAATACTTAAGATCTTGTGTGTTTTGTCCCAGTACATTCTCATATAAGCTACGCGTACTAAAATAAGAACGTGTACTAAAACTGAAAACTCATATTCAGGATTGGGGGGACCAAATGTAATATTTAAAGAATTTGCTATATTGAAAAACCCATATGAGCTGAATAAAAATTTAATGTTAATGGGATGTGTAACTGTCAAATTATATGGTGATTACAGCCTTATAGCTTTAAAAAGCTCATTAGTATAGGATACATACAAGGGTCAATAAAAGAAGGCCAATAAAAAACAGGCCATAAATATACATGATCCTGTGTTAGTGCCTGTTTTCACAGATTGAAATGCAGTGTTTGGTGAATCTTGAATCTTGGCTTGTCTGAGAACATGTCATAAAAATTAATTAAAACTTGAATAGACTGGAGACATGTCTATAGAAATCTGTGTATACTATAAAAAAATTGCCCTTATTATGGATTTTTGAAAATGACCTTTCATGCAGTGTGTAACACAGCTCTAAGTCAATGAAAACATCCTGCAAAGTTTTAAAGCTTGAAGTGCACCGTGTATAAAGTTGTCTCTCAAAAGAAAGAGTCAACTCTGAGCATTTAAACAATTTCTTTCAAAAATGAATCCTTCATGTTGACGTAAGCATGAAACACTAGCATACTGCCTGCCCACTAGGTGCTGCTTTTGGAGTAGTAAAGACATAGTGACTTCCCCAGTAACTGTACACAAAGCAGCACTGTGCTCACAAATGCTGCTTTATCAGGCATGATGAAATTGTAATGAGCCCAATCGGACCGATCATCGGAGATTAGCATCATGCAAAGCAGGGGTTAAAATTAATCGTTGAGTGTTTGGGTGCCGCTGATTAGGTAAGGTAAAAATAAATGCATATCCTTTCATGTATGTCAACCTGTTGTTGGGGACTCCCAAAACCACAGGAACTTTAAATTATTGTTTATTGTTGTTTATTTGACCATGTGATCATAGGTGGAACATCCTCAAGATGTAAGAATGTTGGGTGGCATGGTTCCCTCCATTGCCTGGACAAAAAACACTCATACATCATCTTTTATGTTACACTGAAAATTTTGATGAACTATCTCTTTAACAGCTGCAAACTTCTTTTTTTTTTTCTGCTGTTATCTAAAGCGAGAGAGAGGGCTGAGTGCTTGAAGGTAAGTAGGAAGGTAAGACAAGCATGAACATTGAGAATGTGTGAAGCGACAAATGCACATCACGCATCAGCTAATGCCAAATTGGAGGTGTAAATTAAATTTCTAGTCATAAATTACTGGAGAGCTTTGAGAGAACCGATTTCTCAATTCTTCAAGATGTTAACTTTTGATTGACATCTCGCTGTCTATCAAAGCTTGACCCGCACACCTATTTTAATGAGATCCATACCGTGATGGTTATCCAGTATTATCACAAATAAAGACCATATGCATGTTTCAGTCACACACAGTCTTCTTTCAGAAAGACATTTTTAAAGATATACTACACCAATGTCATTTTAAATAATAAAGTATATCAAGTATAAGAGATGTTTATTTTAACCGTTTACCGACGGAAATTAATTTTGACTGATTAATACAGTCAATCAGTTAAACGGTTTAAAAAGTCATTTTATTTATTTTAGTATTTTACCTAGTTATTTTAAAAGGTTTGCTGCATTGATAAAAGACGCCACTCGTAGCCTATATAAAAATGTGTTTAAAGAAAAAAAAGTTGCATTTTATTGGCCACATTCACACAGTATTGGTCGCGCCTCTATTGGACAGACTCCTGGCATGTCAGAAAGTGATAAGACTTTTAGTTTTATGAATGTTGCCATCTTTGATATTATTTGGGTCACTGTTTTTATGACTACTGGTAAGGAATACGGGTTTGATTCCCCTTGCACGTTGATACAGAACTAACTTTCTTTCTTTCGTTTTATTGATTTATTATTTAGGTAAAATAGCTATATATTTCTCGTATAGGCCTATTTATCCTTTATAATGTTTTTTCTCTGGTCTCAAAAGTGCTGCAGGCGTATGATATGAAATAGATATGATCATGTGAATCTTTGTCTTCTGTTGTTTGCTACTTTTTGCGCATGTGCAATGAATCCACAGAAAACACATGTAACATTTTTTAATGGGCCACAGGCGCTTATCCTTTCTAATTGAATTCAAATAATGTTGTCAGTTAACGGTAAATAAATGGTGAACGAGAATCGGTTACGAGAAATAACTGAAATGACAACACAGTCTCACAAGCAATTCGTACATATCCGTACGAGGTGCCAAATTTGTGCCAATTCGTACGACCTCACTCGTACCATTTCGTACGATTTGTCTAAAATCACGTGATGGGTAGGTTTAGGGGCCTAGTTATGTTTAGGTCATTCGTACAAATTCATATGAATTGGCATCTCGTAAAATATGTACGACTTAGAATACATCGTATGAATTCGTACGAGTGAGGTTGTACAAATTCGTACAAATTAGCCACCTCGTAAAATACGTACGAATTGCTGTGAGATCAGGTTGGAAATGAACATCCCCAACAAGTATATATACACTTAATAAGACTTTATTGTCAGTTTTGATTAATTTCATGGTATTTTGCTGAATAAAAGTATTTAAAAAAATATTACTAAATCCCCAAATTTTGAGTGTATGTATGTAGATTAAACACTGGATTGTTATATTAGCGGCATGATTTATGAACAATGAGTAGTCGTGTGCATATTTATAACAAGTCACCTCGTCAGTCAAACGCTCATCAGTGTGAAATGTCGTGTCTCATTAGTACCTCATTTGTCTGATTGAAAATTAGCATGTCAAGTTGTGAGTGTTTTCTCTCCCCCCGTAATGTCTTACTCTTACCTGTGCTTTATGCAAACACTGTCTTGTCACTCTGTTAGTGGATGAATTTAATTAAACATGCGATTAAAATTAGAACTGATCGTTATAACTAAATATTTATGATTCAGAATGGCATTGCAGCCAACCTTCCCCCTACATACCAGTGAGAGTAATGAGCGTGAGGTCACATGAGGTTACAGTGCCTGAACTTTTCAGCTCATGCAGCAGAAATGTTGCCCAGGTATGGAGTTTTTAATTGACTGATTTTAGGAAAAGGTCTGCAGGTTAACCATTCCAAACATTTTGTTCCTGCTGAATTAGCTGTTTTGAAGATCAGATTATAATACGTTTTGTGAAAAGGACATGCATACAATATGCAAAGCTATGCAGAGGTTATGTATTTAATTGGAGGGTACAGACTCTTTATGAAGATAAACGTGCTTCTTATATTATTAGATTGAACATAAACATGAACTAACAATGAACAATCCTTTAGCATACAGCATTTATTAATATTAGTTAATGTTAATTTCAGCATTTGCTAATGCATTATTAAAATTTGTTGTGCTTAATAAGTCATGCTTAATAACATTAGTTAATGCACTGTTAACTGACATGAACTAACCTTAACAAAGATGAATAAATACTGTAATAAATGTATTATTCATTGTTTGTTCATGGTAATTATTATATTAACCAATGGTAACAAATGACACCTTATTGTAAAGTGTAACCGCTTTTTCGTATTCTGTCATGATGTTAGAAGTATGTATGTAATGGTGCTTGAAAACGAAATATTTAATTTATATATTCTGTTAAAATCTTAATTTATTTATTCTAAAATATAATTATTATTGCAATATACATTATACTTGTCATAATTTTACATTTTAATATTTGCTGCTTTAAAGAAATACTTTTTTTTAATAAATATATTTTATATTTTTTATGTTATAATTTTTATGTTATAATTAGTATTATAATGTAATTATTATTATTATTATTATAGTTATTGTTAAAATTAAGGGGTTTTTACATTTAACAATTCAGGGAAAAAAGCAAAGCAGCTTGGTATTAAAAGAAAGCAGGATGGAGGCAGTTCAGCAGATATAATCTTTATGGGAAAGGACCTGCTGTTTTTTGGCTCTTAAATGTGAATAATTGCTGCTATAATCAATGTTTCTCTGACAGGCCGTGCAGTAAGGTTTACATAGACCCGTAGCTGTGGAAATCACTTGGGTTTTGTTACTTAAGGAGGTTAAAGATGTGGAGCACGCTGCAGCCAATCACAGACATTCCTCAAGGATTAATAAAAGGGCAGCTGTGACATCACTGTAAGATCAGAGCCACATGTTGTGTTTTTTAGTGTTTAATCTGACCACAGTGAGCGTGCATATGCACACATGCACAAGATACCTCATACTGCGCACTGACATCTGGGTAAGAGATAGTGGGTCTCTTGAAAACATGCATCCTGTTGGAAATTCCTGGAGCAGATGTGTGAACGTAGCCATGTTGCTTATTAAATTATACAAAATGGACATCTAACACTGCTGCCATTCTTCTCTCCTAACATTTGTTGTTTTTACATTATCTTATATCATAGAGAGTTATGTAATTTTATTACTCATTTACATCACTTTTCAAAGTTGTATGGCTGTTGATTTTGAATGTTGCCCTTGTGCTTAAATTGATATGCTGATGTTACAGATGAATCATCTGAGTCATGCAAGATTTTCCTAGCTTCTCTGATTTCACCTAAACACGCAAGGAGAACAGAGGACTTGAGAGCCTTTTTTTCTTTTAAATGTTATGTATTTTCAATTGACCCCCGAAAACATTTATTTATTTAATGCACGTTTATAACCATACAGTCATATGCAAACGAGGAAAAAAAAAACTAGTTTATCACACAGTACGAGAATAGAACAGATCTAATATACCTCTAAATCATTCTTACATTTTAATGTATTTTGGTTAAATCAACATTAACATTAAAATGCACAAATTGGATCAAATAGTAAAAAAATAATAATAAAAAAATAATAATAATCTGAGAAACCTTCTACTTAATTCTGAGCTTTTATGCTGTTTCTGTCATGTGCACCAAAGGAAAAAGGATTAACTGTTATTAATTCAGTGGGATTTAAAGATGTTCAGATGTAGTTCAGTGATTCAGGGCTTTATGTGCCAGTCTCTGTCACTGGCCTAAATCAGAGGGCATCTGGGCATCTGTGAGTATGTCAGCATCTCTGACCATAAACTACTTATTAATCAGCATATTCCTCCAAAATTCTATATCACAGTTTCCACAGAAAATTCCTACCAGATCATAATCTGAAAGGAATTAACTGTATATATTTAAATAAAATTATACAAAAATTAAACATTTTTGTGTATTTTGGATTAAATAAATGCATATAAATGCCTTACAAAAGATCACAGACTTCAAAACATGAACATGTCTGTGTACAACCTCTTTATATATGTTAAACGGAAAATGTTTTTCCTTTTGTTTTTCTATTCCTTTGAATGGGAGTCAACCGGAGTTTGTAGCCTTTGGACATTTCAAAAAGCTTTCTACTCTTTTGTATCCAGCTGACTGAAAATACTATCTCAAAACTGTGGTGACCCACATCAGTAGGTCCTGCATTTCTCATTGTATTTATCTAATCCCAAGTGAATTAGATCTTATGAGTCCAGTTCTTGGATCGTTCTTTTCCATCCCCTATAACAAGACCCACACAACCATATTTTTCTTGTTCTAAAACCATCACCTCCATTCCAGTAGAATCCTTCATGTCTTCAGCCCATTTCCTTGGTCACTAGAGCTTTGGATTTTGTGTATTCAGTACATAGTTCAGATTTGGAGCATGTCTCCTCTGCGTTCACCGGGCTAGTTGTCCAAATAGGAGCCGTCTGTGGTTTTCTAGGGCGGTGGGTAGGAGTTTGAGGTGGGTTTTATTCAGCCAACTCTGACAGGACGATGGTTACACAACCCTGCTGGCCGCGGGTTGTGAGGAGAGAGGCTCTTTTAGACGGGGGGCCATTTGAAAATGAAACCATTGTTGTTATTCGTGGGACACCTCAGTTTGTAACAGCCATGATTACATCCATATGTGACCACTGCAGGGAAGCGTATACCTTCAGCCCTGGGAAAAAGGAATCCACTATTGTTACTGTAAAAAGGATAGTACACTCAGTAAGTAAGTCACTCAGAAAATCAAAAGCCCACCACAGACGAAACATTATTAAAACACTTTTCTGAGGTGACAAATCGGAAACATTCATAAGCCTTTAGTTAAACTTTCTCTCCCTTTCCTTTTAAACCACAGTGTTGGTTGCTTCAGTTCATGATCTGGAAAAGATCAGGGACAAGCAGACTATCATCTTTTAAGCTACTTGTTCCAAAGATTGACAGATTGATCCTTTAGGCACAGCAGTCTGTCTTTCCGTAACTCAAAACAGATACGATAATGCTAGCCTGCTTAAAAGACTAGATTCATTATGGTTTGGTGCTGTTAAAAGAATAATTCACCTAAAAAAGTATTTAAACAACAATCATCCAAAGATTGTTTGGGTCATCCAAAGTGTAGATGAGTTTGCTTTCTCCTCAGTACAGATTTGAAGAAATGTATCATTACATAATTTGCTCACCACTGGATACTCTTTAGTGAATGGGTGCCGTCAGAGTGAGAGTCCAAACACCTGATAATTCACAAGTGACTCCAGCCTATCCATTAATAGTTAATAGTAACGCTTAATTCCTCTAAATTTCATATGCCAATTGGATGGCCTGAGTATATTTCTGTAAATGTTCATTTTTGTGGTTATACTCTTTATTACCAATAAAATAATGTTGAGTCATTTTTGACAGTTTGTAAATGCAAATCATTACAGTGATTAAACATAGCATGAACAACTGAATAAGCATTCAAAACTAACTGCTTAGAATGTACATTTCTAGTACACACACTGAGAAGGTAAGAAACCATATCTGTTCTCATGAATATGCAGATGTGAATTAAGTAGCCAGCCTTGATGTTCAATGAACTGCTTTTGAAACAGTGTTGCTGAACTAATCTAAACCGCCCTCCAAACACAACAGCTAATTTGTTTACAATCCAGCAGTCTTTTGTCAGCAGCCGGAGATAAAAGCAAAACCTCCCATAGTTGTTCTCAGAGGTTTGTGAGGATAAATTGAGGAGAGGTGTAGAATTTCATAGGAAGTCCGCTGAAGTCTCTCCGCTCTTTGCTGTAGGTATATGACTTGCAGGCAAGCACAGCTATCTCTTTCCCATTTAAATGCTAATGAACAGTAGGCTGGGGTGCTGAGAGTGGTGGCGGAGGCTGTGCATTTTTAATGTCTTATCTCAAAGGTGAAAGGTAGCAACTCCTGGGAGTACATGATCAGTCATTACAAGCACCTGAGGTGATCTGACCTGAGTGTGTTTGTCTGTGTGAGAAAACATGTACATTCTTACTGACCTGTCATCAAAGAAATTAGGCAAAACCATGCACAGATATTTATGGATTTGACCAAGAGTATACTTGTCTAAACTTTACAAGAATAAAAACTGTTAGATAGAAATGTATACACCAGAAAAAAAAACATTGTTTTTGTCATATAGGAAAAATACATCTCACTTATATAAAACAACTTTCCCTTGACCTTCATCTCTGAATTAAAAGGACTTATGTCATTTCCTCCAGTCCATTTCCCCCTTGATTTTAAGTGGTAAGTGTTTTTCCGTTCTGCTTTAATGTCTTTGACTGTATCCATCCATTTCCCCAGACGGTTTTAACTATTATCAAAGATAAAGTGGGAAGAGTCCGTGGATCCCACTAAAAATATTCCATACAGTCATATCTGATTCTAACACACTCCATAAAAATCCCAAGACATCTGCCTCGGTCTGAATGTCATTTTAATTCGATCTAAATTACCCAGCATCTGCTTGTACAATCATGGTATTTGATGATACCCATAAATGAGATTATGAAGTGTCACAAAGAACTGCAGAAAGTCTTTCAGATAATTCAGAAAAGTAGTGACAATCGTACAGTATATTAAGCTAACAGGCCTGCAGCTATAAATCACATTAAAACATTTGCATTTAGAGTTTTTTTTTATGAACTTGAGTTTTCAGTTTTGAATACCGAGCAAATACTTTGGGTGTGGGTTAATCGCGGTATATAAAACCTTTATTGAATATATCACGCTTATTCCGGGTGTGTATCGCCATTTCCTTTCTATTTTATGAAATGGATTGGGATATACTCAGTCTATCAGTATACTACGTCTGTGCTTTGACTGACTGCTGATGCAGAGATAATGAGATGGTTTACTGTGCTGCGAGTGGTAATTGCCTTGGCTTGGTGTGTGAAAATCAAGGCCACTCTGTGTCTCCGTGTCATTGTCATCCTGGATCACACCTGTTATCTGTCTCCTTGAGACGAATGCAACCAGACACTTACAGTTCACACACTCTCACTTACAGTACACAGCTTAATCATTTCTTTTTAATTCTGTCATATTCAAGGATATTGTTGTGTGCTACATTTGCTGAGACATTTAAAATCCAGGCACAGTGAGTCATTTCGGCTATCTAGACTTTAGACTTGCTGTCCTTATTCTCTAGTGTACAAACGCACACTGGCACAGAATGACATGCTTCGCTAGCAGACAGTCAGGTGTTGAAAGGAAAAAATCGCTCTCTTATCTGCCGATCTTCATCTGTGCTTCTTCAATGGCCTCATCAGACAGCGAGAGAGTGTTTGCACACACATTCCAACTTCAAAGAAAATACTTGCAGAGATTTATCAGCCCTCACAGAAAAAGGACTGATTTCAACTCTAGCTCATACTACATACATTTCTTTGTTTTAAAAAGCATTTTTTTTCATGTAGGGTCATTTTCATGTAGTTTTGTTAACTCTTTTGCTAATCCTTACATTTTGCAAGGGTTGTTGCATGTAAAATAATATAGACAATGAAGCATTCATGCCTTTTGTCTTTAAGAAATAGTGTTAAATTTGATAAAAATGTTTTCAAACTCAAGATGCAGATTTGTTTCTTCAAAACAAGAAGATTATTTTGTTTACTTGGAACAGATTTAATGATATTGAGCATTGCATCACAAATGCTTCACTACAGTGAATGGGTGCCGTCAGAATGAGAGTCGAAACAGCTGATAAAACACAATAATCTATGAATAATCAATAGAGCACAAAAACTGCTTGTTTGTAAAGAGCAAGACTTATGCACATATTAAACACTATATATATTATAAATGAAGATATTCCAAAACGGCTTTAAATAAATATGTCACTTTGAAGTGAAAGGATACCAGGTGACTTACTTTCATTGGAGGAAGCATTATTATGGATTATAAATCATTTTGGACAGAAGCAACGGTTTAAAAAAGGCTTAACGATGGATTTGTTTCTTAGAAAAATGTTTTTCACTTCACAAAATGTAAATTGATAGACGAGAGTACTTGTAGATTATTGTGATGTTTTTTATCAGATGTTTGGATTCTAGTTCTGATGGCACCCATTCACTGCAGAGGTCCACTGATGTGCAACTCATCTATATCTCAGTCTGAAAGTAAATTTTGGCAAATGTTCATTTTTGGTTGAACGTCCTCTAATTTGGAGACCTGCGAGTGCTTTGAAAATTAGAAAGTAAAATCTGACTTTTAATAAACCATCTTAGTCAAAACACCAATAAAGACAGACTGCATATACTGTAGTCAGTTGTATTGGGTCAGAGCATTGCAACATTGACTTTCCACTCTAAATTACTCTAATTTCACATTCTTTTATTACACACACACAAAAGCACTAAAACAGTAAAATAAATAAAATGTAATTCACAAATCTGTCACTGAGCATTCTTAATTAAAGGTTTGTATATATTGTGGCTCGGATGTGTTTTGCAATTCATCCATTTATTTGATGAATAGCCCTGACTGGCATGTCTGTGGTTAGGCAATAGCTATTTTGTGCAAACTTGGTCTAACATCAGGTTGTGCTGCTTTTGCACAAATACTCATACACACAAGCGTGCTTGCAAAATCAATATTGCGCTGTGACTCCAAGTTCTGCTGTGTTCATAGGAAACACATCAAGGCGCTTTCCTGAGAGTGCATTATGCATTAAAATCAACAAATCTACAAATCATGCTTTATTCTGCTTTTACAGAAAAATCACAACAAATCTCATATAATCCTAATGTGTTTTGCACCGACATGCCCATCTCACTACTCTTCTCTCCTCAGGGCGGATTTCATGCTTTACAGAATTTTTTTTTCCTGAAATGGCATAAAATAAAGTTGCAAAAGAATAAATAAATAAGAATCACTTGTGGATTGAGTGAGGGAGTTTCACTGTACTGAATAACAGCAAACGCATCTGTTTGTCATCACGCACTGAGAGATGTTCTTGATCTATGAGGTTGTCGACAATAGTTCGATTTGTATGTAAGGCGATCCAATCATGTTTATAATACAAGTGTGTTGCTAATCAGAATCCCTGAACTTGTGCTACAAGACTTGTGTTTTTTGTGTTTTGTGATCTAATGAAATCAACATTTCATCCAGTTAAAGTATAACTAAAAGGAATAAGGACACACACTTGAAAAAAAAAATGGCAACATAGACAACCACCAGTTAGCATTGCCCTTTGACCTAATTGTTTTGAATCTATGATGTACCAAGAATATTGGTCTGTTTATAAAGATTCATTTTAGTATGGTTAATAGTTGACATCTAGCAAAATATCCATCTACTTTGCAAACTTCAAAATCAGGTCTACTGTTTTAATGAATACAGTGTTTTTTAATATCACACGTTTTTTCATGCTATAGAGTTGCATGCAGGGGCCATGCTAGTGGTGAAACAAGCTTTTTTGTGATTTCTTTACATGCAAACTGTTTTTCCATCAGTTTTTAGTTATGTTTCAGTCATCTGGCACTTTAGTATCAGAAAAACAATACACTGAAAATGTAGTCTTTTATCTTCAAATAACTGTGTGCCACTGTTTGTGAAGGTGTGTAGTGCGTGGGCGTCGCCCAGGGTGATAGCGAGTGAGTGAGAGCGCAGTCGTTCGCGTGTTTGCGTGTGATTTAGTAAAGATAAGTACTGCGCCCCTATTACTAACATGTCCTGTGTTTTTGTTTTGATTTCGCCGCATGCATTTGCAATGCCTAATTGCCTTGAAAACATAAATGGGTGTTACTTTTAAGGTAAGTCTCCGCCCAGGGGGAGTAGCAGCGCTCCATCCACCTGCCAGACTACTTCAGCAGCAGACAGTCAGTGGACCTGAAGCGCGCTCGCTGCTGCTGCTGCTGCGTGGACAAAAATACACGAGACGCGTTGAAAAACTACGGGCGAGAGGAGATACGCGCACTTCATTTGAGCTGCCACGGAATCACGGTCTCGTAAATTAGTTTAAAGGAACTACTACTTTGAGGACACGTGTATGCAGTTACTTTTGACTGGACGCGTTGTTTTGGTTTCTGTGAATTTTCTTTGCGCTGGATTGCAAATGATTTGTACACCGGGACACACAGAATCGTTTGTGACGGACGTCTTGTAGGTTAGTTCTGCATTCATTTAAATGTATTTTATTATTAGCATGTTTTTGTTCTTCACGTCACGTACAACATCACAAATACTTGTTTGTTCAGAAGATCAGAGCAGATATTATCCAAATGTTTTTATACACTATTTTTTAAGAGGATCAGTCCATTACACGGCAGTTAAATCCGATGAAATCGGATCTTTTGAACGATTCATTGAGAGATTTTTGCAGGAAAAGGGTATGCCACTGCTATTTGATAATTTAAGTTCATTTATAAGTCATATGCTGTTAGGATTACAATTATTACAATTATTAATATTTACTTGGAATAAAAAAAGCAGTAGTTGTGACTAATACTTCACTGGGTTTTCTTGTCTTTTTTTATTTAAAAAGTCATTAAAATAATAATTTTGTTTTTATTATTATTATTACTTGTCAACACACATAACCGTTGTACTACAACAATAAAAATATGTGCATTATGAATAATTTAATAATAATCAATTATGACTAAGTGGAAGGGTCCCACAAAGAATTTAAAACAGACTGTTACCATTTATTTGTAGACTATCAATAACTATGAAGCGTGTAAATATCTGTCAAGATTACACTCAAACAGGGACTTATCATCTGTCTCTATTACCAGTACTCATTTTCTTCCATTCAATCAAAACATAAATGAAATCTCAATCATGAATCCTTCTCCCTCCCATCCTATGCAGGACCGAATAAATCTTTTGTGGGTCTTTGGATAAAGTGATCATGCAGGGAGCCCGGACTTTGCTGCTGGGGACCCTTCTGGTGTCTGTGTTCTCAGCTGTCTCGGTCCACAGCAGCCCTTTGTCTTCCCTGCCACCCGCTTCTGCTCCACGAGTCTTCCTGTCCTTCAAAGGTAAGATGCATTTTTCTTGTAGATGCTGTGTGTCACACTGTTGCTCTGTGGATGACATTCAGAAATTAAAATAGAAATATATGAACAACCGCAGCTGATATGATGTAGATTGCATGAGAAATATGCATTATTATATTTGTCCTTAGTGTTTCCAGGAAATCATTGTCTTATTATATTAACTTTCAGTGCATATGCTTCTACTGTAATAATAGGAAATTGCTTTTTTTTATGTTTTTGTGGGAATCTCTTCAGTTTTTTGCTGAGCAAGCTACTTGCCTTCTTAGGTTACCTGTCTGTTCACCTTTCTAATTTAAGCAGTTTTTACAGTCTGCTACCTGAACTAATTTTCCTTTCTGTTGCCTCTTATTGTGTTTCTTTAATTGGTTTTTCGACCACTCTTTGGGATTGAACATGTCCACTAGCAAAGACCTAAATTCAGAATTTGCTCTACACTCTGTGACTGTGGATTTAACCCTTGCTGGGGGAATTGGATTTCATGTTGGGTCGGTTTGGGTTTGTGCACGGCTCTTGGTTGGCTAAGCAATGCAATTAATTTTTGTTCTGAAACAGTATTTCCCTTGGGATTCTCTGCACTGTTATCTATGTTCTTGGTAGTAGCCCATTTTCAAGGACTACGCATCCATGAGTTCTTATAATAGAGCAGTTTTATTGTAATTGTATTCTCTGGAATTGCAATTGGAAGGCAGCTACATGTTTACAATATTTTCTCCAAAATGGAATACTGATACTGTATGCAATATTGGACTGGTTTGTTTCCCAGGACCTTTATGTCCAATCATAGAGTACTTCTGTCAGTCAACACTGACACTGACCACTCTTTACTGCCAAGATATACACAGGAGACATACTACATGCATGCGCTGGATGGGATATTCCAGCTTACGATATGACAAAAAATATGATCTGTGAGTTTCTGGAGATTATCAAAACACTGTAGATGAAATAAAAGATCTAGTCTGCTTTATGTAGGATGTGGTGAAAGCCCTTTGGATGGATTTAAAGTTTTTAGTTCTGGTTACTTCTGCTCCTCTGTCCAGCAGCCTTGATTAAACACTTGAATCATGTTCCTCCCTTGAGAGTGAACGTCTTGTGAAGAAGGCTACATTTGTTTTGGGCTTTACCTCACTAAGCATTCTGTTCTCTCCCACAACAGCTTCAAGCTTAGTGGAATCTTGTTTTGGTTTTGTACTTAGATGTGCCATTAGAAAATCATTATGACTGCTAACCAAAATCCAGGCTAACGCTGTAATTGCTTGCCTCTGTGCCTTTTCTCTTTGAGACACACAGGACATCCTGTTTTATATCCCTCTCAGTTACTTAAATGTGACTGTTTGAGCCATGAGGTCATCATCTGTTCACTGTTGTAACAGGGTTATGCACCATTCAGAATTACACAGAATTCAGCCTTAAGAACTGAAAGGGAATCAGTTCTTTTTTTATGAATTTTGTGCAACCCTGTTTTGTAATATGTTGTTTAAATGCTAATGTGTTTAATATAGTATTGGTTTTAATTTCATGCATGGAGTGTAATGATTCAATTTAGCTTGAGGTCCGATTTAGGAAAAACAGCGTAAAGAAAGAAATTGAATACCTTTTAAGTGATCCTCCCTGGGGGGATTCAGGTATAATTCACTAGTGCGTCCCTCATACACGCAAGCAGAAATGCACCCACTCACACACATTGACTGTGGTTTACCAAGATCTCCCTTTTTCTAATAGATTGCTGTTCTCCAGTTTGAGCATGTAGAGAGGGAGGGCAGGGAACTCAGCCAGACAGAGTCAGTTTTCGGCTCTGAGGGAGGACTTGGCTGCTGTTAGCGGTGTCGGTGAGTTAAGAGAGCAGATACTGGTGTCTTCTTGTGCCCTTACGCATTTCAGACAGTCCAAACCACAAGAACATCCCTGGAAGCCCAATCATGTGTGAAGTTTGAGGTCTAGGCCTCTGCAGACATGACTTATTACAAGTTCAAACTCTTTTCTAAGGCTGTGTTCTTGTCTTTTCTCTTTTTATGCGAGTAACTTTAATGTATTACATTTGCCCTTCTCTTTCACATGCACCCACTGCTTTTCAAATCCGCTCTTTCCCGTGTGTCCCTGCAAGACTGGGATTTACATGCTAAAAGGTAGCCCAAAGGATTTATGAAGAGTCACATGACAACCTAAGTTAATTTCCTTTCAGATGATCCCTCACATAACTTCTTGTTTTTGTACATGACAGTGGATTTATGGGCATGTTTATGCTTATTATATCACTTTACAGTGGTTAGGAGAACCCCGGGATGATTCAATGAGGAATGCTTGTGTGAATTGGTATGTGTGTGTTTGGAGATGATGGCACGGGTGTTGTTTGTGCACACTGTTTTAATTTAAATTCCATCAGTAAATTCTCTGAGGGGCAGAGCTCTTATTGCTCAATTTAAAGAAATGTTCGCAGACAAAGAACACTTTAAAGTAAGTATCTCAAGGTGCATCACAACTACAGTGTGGTTCTGATGGCAGTGCATAAATTATCGCAATTAAATAAGGCATTTAAAGTAGTGTGCTTCCTATTTTCCTTTGCTGTTCGCGTTAACATCTGGGTAACGTTCTTTAAAAACACTAAAGCAGTGATTGGCGATAGTCTGGATGAGAGTTAAAGCTCATTGTCTCTGGTTTGAGAGCTTTACGAGTTATCATATTTAAGGTAAAGACTCTACCTTTATCATATAGATCCATGACCCAGAATTTCTTCAAATTATATGCATATGATGCCCCACTCCAGGGCTTCTAGTCTAATATGAAAAAAATGTAGTAGCATCAGTGCAAACTGAACTGTGAGTTTCTTCAGAGTTAGAGTCGCATCAGAGAGGTCAGTAGTGGTGTTTTTATTTATTATTTAATTAGCTTTAACTGAACAATATATGACGGCAAAGAAAAAAAAGAAGTGACTACTGTATAACCTTACAGTGTACAGAGTACTGTTCTATTCATTTGCATACATATGAATAGAACACAAAAGCTAGTGTGACTGCCATTGTAATAAAGAAATATAGAAATGACAAATTAATGTTTTATGTGTATTTATAGGTTAAGATTTAAGGTTTTATGGTTGTTGGAAAGTCTGTATTAGCCGGTATGAATTTGTTATCTTACTATGTGCTGGCAGAATAACATCAAAGATACTGTATATCCTGTGAACTCGCTTAGATGCTTGATGTATTGAAGTGTCATAAAATATCATGGTTCTGTAGGTGATGAATGATGGCCCATCTGCATTTCTTTTTATAATGCATTGCTTATCAGTGCTACCAAATATCTAATATCCAAAACAAGGTAGTTTAACTCAACTACTCAAACTACTGCTTCCAGCAGCATTTTGATGAGCATGTTGACAATTGTCTACATGTTTTAAAAATATACTCTGACCTGGGCACAGTATGTGTGTGTGTCTGTCTTCATTTGTCTGTGCTGGAGGCTTTTTTTTATCTTCAAACAAGCCCTAATAACAGCCTATTTGAGGGTGCCAGAGCCTGAGGTTATGACCCCAAAAAACAGAAGCAGGTCATTGTCAGGGTGATTCGTCCTTGCTGTGTGGGAAAGACTGAACAAATTCCTGCTACAAATACTTGTAATGCTAATCTGCAGCCCCATTTAAAAGCATTTAACTCAATTCTAGCTGTTCATTTCATTATTTCGGAGTAACGCCTGGATGTGTCAGGCTGTGCACGAAAAAGCAAAAAAAAAAAAAAACTGCTATACAAATATATCCAAACACCTAATTAGACCATTACAGCTTCCCAGATCATTTTGTATTTCTAGAACGTTTTGCAATTAACATCTCATCACATTTTAGAATTCACTGGCTTTCTATTGTTAGTTCAGAATATCCTTTATATTGTGTAGCTATGGGTGAAGCTTAGTGCTTTTCTTTAAAAAGACTTCTTTAACAATTTCCATTTAGTATTTATGTAAATTAGTTAGGCCTTAAGCATGATATCAGTATGTCTTGCCAGAAGATAAACAAAAGGGAATGAAGACATTTAGTGAAAAGGAATGTGCTTTCTTTAATTGCAGCACACAAGGAACAAGAAATAAATAACATTCATGTTATGACTAAGACGATTAAGCTAATTGATCTATCTGCTTAATTTTGTAAAAACAACAAATAAAACAATGCAAGTTAAATAGGACAATGTTGTTTTAAATGCTACAGGTGAATTCAGGCATCACAACGTTTTTAATGCAAAGTATAAAAACTTAATATTCTTTCTGAGATTTCCTAAAGATTATATTTAAAATATTATTTTACAAAATGAACTTTGTGTTAAATGATGGCAAAAGTGAGAGGGAAAGAGTAAGAGAGAACGAAAGCAAGAAAAAGAAGTCTTTATAACCTTACACTATAACACTTATTCTACACTCAATACTTTCCACTCATGACATGATTAGGTTTATCCTTCATGTTGTCTTTACCTGGGTTCTAACTGGGTCAATTGCGACACTAGAGACTTCACTAAGTGCACACAGATACAGAGAGAATGAGAAAGCATATGTGTGAGAGAGAAAAAGAGAGCCCGGGAGCAATCACTGTCTCTCTGAAAGATGAACCTCCTTCAACCTGCCAAGATATGCTTAGGAGATCTGCTCAGACAGAAGGTGAGACACTGTCTCTTTCAGTCGCACACTAGAGAGACACTAACTTACAGCTGCATAGAGACTGTAGTGCCATTCATTTACAATTATTACTTCAGCGTCCAGCTTACCTGTGGCGCTGATGGGAAAGTATTTGGAAAGGCCCTACCCTCTTTTGGCTTTCTCATTGGCGTCCTGTATCAATTTTCTCCTGATGAACCAAAAAAAAATGTGTTTGTCTTCGGGTAACATTGAGGTTGTCCAAATTTAGCTGAAACGTGCAGGCTCTGTCAAGCTCTTGCTTTATAAGTGAAACCGCTGCAACGTATCAGAATGGTATTAAAAAGCAAAAGCGATGGGAATCATCAAAAATGCATTATTCTGAGCTGCTCCCATGAGGCTTTCCCTAATGGAGCTCTTGGCAGAGTAATAAACTTAACCTCTTGACCCTACACTGAGTTTCAGCTTCATAAGAATCACTTAGAAAAGGCTGCATGGGACGTAGACATGCGTGGGCTCGGAAAGGAAGGTCTGTTCTTTGTTCTTTATTCACTGTTGTGTTTGTTTTTGCCAAGGGTGCTGTGGTCATGTGCTGTATTAACTGAATTATGGCGTCTTAGCCTTACCGATAATAATGTTTTCTTTCAAATATCTCGGCTGTGCTGCGTTTTGTTGTGCTATTTTAGACCAAACACATTTGTATGTTATGCCAGGGTGCAGCAAATGCTGTCTCAGTGCTGTTTGTGTCAAGCTGGCGGTGCATCCCAGCATCCTGTGCTGCGGCGCTGGATCTAAACTGTCACAGCGAGAGGAGAGTGGAGGTGACAGCAGCAGGGCTAAATATAGAGACCCTGCACTCCTACACCCTCACTCTTACGTTCTCTTCTCTGTCTTCCTCTTTTTGTCACTAACAAAAATACTACAAAAGTACCCTGGTGTCACGACTTGTACCATGGTATTTTTTAAGTCTCATGGCACATGGTGCATCATATACTGAACCATGTACTATCATGATCAGTTTAGCGAGTTTTTTTTTTCTATAGCAGTATATTTTTGGACGTTGTACCATGTACCGTTCTTTACCTTACCTTTATGTAGGCTACTATTGTAATTTTTTGAATGAGCTTCTTTTTTTGTTTATTTTTATGTTTTATTTTTAATCATTTGTCAAGATTCAAAATCTTAAATAGTTTTTTGTATTTACTCAAAATTTGAATTGAATTGCCTCAGAGGAATCATAATTTTGTCCAACATTATTACTTATTAAGTAGAAGAAATTATATATAATTTGGTCACATTTTAGTTTGGGGACTAATTCTCACGTTTGTCTCAATAAACTTCTAATTTGCTGTTAGTAAGGTAGTTGTAAAGGTTAGATATGAAAATTAAGGGATGTACTGTAAAATATGGTTATGCAGAATAAAGCATTAATAGACTGCCAAAACAATAGTAATATGCACGCTAATAATAATAAGATGCTAGTTCACAGTGAGAATAGGTTCTTAAACAGAAGTGTTAAATGTGCATGCATATATTTTGATAGCCCCTATATTGACTTACCATGGTATATGAGTTTTACCCTCAATCTACCATGTTACTGCAGTCTAAATCATTCTGTTTATCTATCTGTCCATCCTTTTGGATCTCTCTTTTTGTATTTTGTACTGTTTTCCAATAATTCTCAGTTCTTTAATTTGATTACTGTCTCTTGGTTGTCTTCCTTAGCTTCTTTTTTCTGTTCTATATTTTCATCCTCCTCGCTCCCACGGGAGGTGTCTAACATGTCACTCCCTGAAGGAGTGTGGAAGCGCTCCCATGAGACAAGAAAGAGTGCAGACATTCATTTGAGTGAGGTCAGGGTCACAGCTCCTCACATGAGTCACTCATTGGGTTAGCTGTGGGTGTGCATGTGGCAGAGAAACATTCATTTTGAGAAAACTATCATGTACGCAAGGAGACTGTGCATCATACTCTTTATTTTTACAATATGTTATGCTTTTTTTAGGACCAGCTGCTATAAATACATTATTGGCCTTTTTGTGGTTTAATGATAAATCAGTTACACAATCAGTTACCTAACCCAAAACTAAATGAGTATTTTAATGACCGTCTTCATCTGCATGCATGTTGAGCCATGGTGCATATGATTTTTAGAAAAAAGCATGAACGTTTAAATCCATCACATTGTTCTTGCTTTTATTGTCTGTAACAGAACAAACTTTCTCTGCAGACATAGATATTTCATCTGTCTTCAGTGTTATCTCTTCTTGTAAAATATAGCCATATTCACAGCGCTCATACACTCTTGTCTTGTAACACTCATCTACAGCCTGTGTTTTCTCATTGCTAATCAGCATTCACATTCAGTCGTTTCTGACACTATCACTCCCCTCATATTCTATTTTCTATCTGTCTGCAGCTCCTCATCTCTGATACACCGTTCGCTTCAAAGGCATTTAAAAACGTCAGGAGTGTGGATGGCTGCCTTGTTAAAAAACGCCTCAGAACCAAAGGTTATCCGGTTTGGGTAAATGGTTGCACTGTCAGCCGGTTTGATGTGTTTCTTTCTGGAGTGTAACACAGGGGTTTCTGTAACCTAATGCAGAAACTCATGCAGAGTATCAAAACATTTTCTATTACTGTTGGAGAGCAGTTTTGGGAAAAAGAGGCAAATCTTCTCACTTGTCACGTTGAAAAACAGGCAGGGTTGGTATTCTGCACTGATGTAAGACAAAGATGCTCTGTTTGTAAGCTGTGTGTGTCTCTTAGAGCTCTCCCATGCTGACTGTGTTTTGTGAGGACAGATGGAAATGTGTCAGACAGAATGAAAATAACCTGATATATGTTTCTTGACTTCACTCCTTTAAAAAGCGACTAAAAATAACAAGATTCAAGCTGCGTTCAGCTTTAGTAAGGCTTCAGCTGTATATATATTACTTGACAAATCTGTTGCAAACATAGGTTACTATGTAAATTGATTTGTAAAAAATTTAAATGAGGTCAAATTTTCT
Organism: Enteromius viviparus; assembly: GCA_032353835.1. Taxonomy (NCBI): domain Eukaryota; kingdom Metazoa; phylum Chordata; class Actinopteri; order Cypriniformes; family Cyprinidae; genus Enteromius; species Enteromius viviparus. The sequence continues at coordinate 8,587,712 of JAUCNO010001758.1, forward strand.
GTCTAAAATGTACACTATTGTTTAAATGATTGCTTTTTATGGTTTTTTTAAATAAACAATGCTGTAAAAACTACTATTCTGAAATACTATTAGATTTTAACATTTTTATATATCCTACAAAGTCATTTATTTCTGTATAAATGAAGATAATTTCTCTGCAAAGTCACATGATATTTAGATATGCCGATCTTGTGCTCAAGAAACAGTTCTTATTAATATCAGTGTTGAAAACTGTTGAGCTGCCTTATATTTTTGTTAAAACCATGACAGATTCTTTAATCAACATACCTTTTTCTATTGTTTATTATATATTCATTTTTTAATTAACAAGCATTCATTTGAAATAGATTTGTAAAAAAAAAACTTTTGTATTATTGCTGAGTAAGAATATTTAAAAGAATCTTGCTGACCCAAAACTTTTGAGTGGTTGTGTAAACACAGCAAATGTGGTTTTTTGTTTGTTTTTTTTGTTTTTTTTCATAGTAATACATTTTGCATTAATTATTAATTACTCTCCACAAAAAAAATGCAACAAATAGTTTTATTGATTACTTAAGTTTAGTTTTAGATGTTGCCATTTGTTTAGTGACAGTAAAATGAAGCGGCATGAGCAGTCTGGTGAGAGAACGTGTCTGTTCTCTCCCAGTCTTAATTGCTCAGAGAATATACATGTTGTCTCGTCCTATTGTGGTCTTTTGCCACAAATGAAGAATGAAAAAGACTGTGTGGTCTACTGTGAGTTGATTCATTAAGACACACCAGCATTCAGGTCTGTTTATAATGAGAGGTTACAATAGGCTTTGTTACCAGGCAGCTTCACTGAACCCCAGACCTGGACCCCCATGACACTTCTGTGCAGTCAGGGGAGTTACTGAGGTGCTGGGTAACAGTGTGAGAGATGGAGACAGGGGAGACACATGTGAAGGCAAATATGGTCAACAGCATTAGATAAAATTTTGAAGGATTGTTATAAATAATGATTCTTACAGGAATAGTGCACCACAAAATGAATAAATTATACACTACCATTCCAATTTTTTGGAAATGGGTTTTTTTTCCACTTGAGCTTTCCAAGGCTGTATTACTGTATAAAAATATAGTAAAGCAGTAATATTGTATAATATAAAATATTTTACAATATACATATATAACTGTTTAGCCTTTTCTTCAGTGTCGCATGACAAGAATATGATTATCAATGTCGAAGAAAAGTTGTACTGCTTAATGTTTGTTTGTGTTTTATCTTTTGTAACTTCTATTGTATCTCTTATCTTTTCTTTAGTGTTGCATGAAAAATGTATTTATTTATTTTTTGTTACATATTTGAGTCAAATGCACCTTTTTAAGATCAGAATGTTTTTTTTAAGAGCAAAACTGGGCATGAAGATGAGAGCAGAAGAGTGGGTTAATAATAATCTACCTCATAAAAAAATTCATGTGTGTGTGACAATTCATGCTTGTGTCTCTGTGTTCATGCACCATTTTCCTTCCATCAGCAAAGACAACGTCTTTCCCTTGTGTATGTACTGGTTTGGTTGCCATGGCAGCATTTCTTTTGTTATACCTGTCACACTGTAATGGCACATTTCACCTGTTATTTGATAGCTGTTTTTCTGCAAGTTCTTAGAAATTTTCAAAATTCACACTTTGATCTAACCGAATAGAGGAGGTCTTTTTATAGTATATCCATGGGAGTGACAACACATACAACCATTTCATTCTTGGACGACAACAGTGAGAAGATGAGTTGTTACATTCTCCAACACACGCACACAAACCAACAGAGAAAGAGAGAGATTCTGCCTCCAGATGTGGTCTGGGTGTGGGAGTTACAGCCTGGAGGTTACCAGACATGCTTGACCTTAGGGGGTGCGTGAGGTCAAGGGCGCCTCTCCCTTCATGTTGTTTTAGACTGCCACCATTTATTACCATCTGTCAGTCAGGCATGGACTTTAATTCCACGGCAGTACTTAGACTCAGACAATGACCTGTGCTGACACACCAAAGCATCATGATGGAGAAAAAACAGAGGGAGCCAGCCAATCAGATCGCTGGGATGCCAATGGATGGAGAAAACAGAACGGGAATTCACAACAGGGGTTATTGGGTGGTAAAAGTGAAAATGTGTCCGTCCGTTGACTAGCTGGCATTTGTCCATCATGTTAGAGGACAGAGAAGGACAGAAAAGAGAACGAGACACAAAAACGACAACAGCAACATTTGTTTATCCTCAAAATAGAAGTGTATTTATATATTTAATTCAGGTTATATAGCTGGATGGATAGTTTAACATATGCAATTTTTAACGTAGTTGCAAACCAATATCAGGAGAAAGCGTATACGAAACTCAAATCTGCTGTAACCAATCTTTCAATCAGCACCGCCCCCATCGTAAGCCAATCAAATCTCTATTTCTCCACTATAAATAGGCCAGTTTCCTTCCCCTTCGCATCTCGTTTTTGCATTTCCCTCTACCTCCCCTTCTCCGTCGTTCGCTCCTTGCAAGGGGGGCATGCAAGGTTCGAGCCAGACTCCGAGCCACGCCCTCCAAAAAAATTCTGCATTGCAACAAATCTACAAAGCATAACCACGCATGGTGTTTGAATCCATGTTTTTGAAACAGAGTAAGTGATTCAGTGACTCACTCTTCCAGTCACTTGTTTCAATCCTAAATGAATCAGCAACTTGATCCAGTGAATCAGTTTGAATGAATGATTCGGTGAGACACTCAGAAAGATGATGCCTCTGATTTCCTTTTTGATCTAATTCTCTGAATAACAAGCAAAATGTGAAGTCTATTTACGGATAATATTAAGTTTTACTATTTAAAACTGATAACTGTTTAAATCATGTTTTTTTTAATCATGGTATCATGTTTTTATTGTGGTTTATTGTCATGGTATTGTCATTTGGTTTCTTTGTATTCTAATCAAAATACCCCAACTGCAGTTTGATAATTGGAATGCACAATGAAATAACATGATTTTTGAAAATTGTTAAAACATTATATCTCTTCGTTATGCTGTAGCTGTTCTAATTAATTGACTAGTACTTCACCTCAGATATCTCATTTGTTTCTGTTTATATTTTAGTAGATATGTCAGTAGTATAAAATTTAGGTAATAAGTATATATCAGAGTACAGTGGTATTGTTATCCTACATCACAGCTGTACCTTGGCACCTCCATGATATTTTGCAGGGATTTGGAAGAAAAATGCTGATGTTACCACATTGCTGTTTACTGGTCTTGGCATCATTTAAGTAACAAGAGAGAATTGTAAATCTGATTTCACTGTGCTTGTTAAATGTTGATGTAGTGTTTTCTAAAGTATATACAAGTTAGAGCAAATTACATACCTGACAATTTAATAATAGGGTAGATAAGAGGCAACAATCATAATCACTGGAAGCACACTGGCAATCTACTCTTATGTTTAATTCAGTAAGAGGATGCATCTGTGCGTGTCTGTGCATCTCTCAGGTAAGTTTTTCCTCCAGATGTTCCTCGTCATTTTAGAGGAATGCCACATGTGGGCTGGAGAGTTAGATGGGTGGGAAAGATGGAGTTGTGGTTCTCCGCCAAATTCAGCTGGAGTCTCAAGTGACTTTAGATGCTGTATAGATTATGTATGTGTGTTTATGAATGTCTAAGATGAGACTGGGATTGTTTGTGATGTTTTGTGGTGGAAGCAAGCTGTTTGTTTATTTTGTGTGATGAAGTGATCTCATGCTCATTAAAGGCAAAGTTTCTTCAAGAGGTCAATGAGATGATGCCTCAGACGCTCCTCTATTTTTGTACTTTGAAGTAAAGGGCTGTGAATGTAGACACCCCTAAGGCTGCATTGGCTCTCATAGACTTGGCCGCTGTTTCTGTCTGTCTTTCTCTGTCTCTTCTATTCTTTTTGTCCCCTGCTGTCTCATTCCTCTTTCTTTATGACTCCCTTGTTGCTTTTAGTATTTGCCTTACGAAACAAATAGCTTCATCATTCATAATTTATCCTCCTTTTATTTTATTCCTGGGTATTTTCTTGAATATAAAAATCCGAAGCAATGTTCACTTGTTGAGTTGTTGACCTTATTACTATTTATATATATATATACACATAAAGTGATTTTTATTTTCTTTATTTCATTATGTAATATTACAAATAAGTGTTTTTTTAATATGTAGCTCTATAGGTAGAATTGTGTTCAACAGCACATTAATTTTGATATCACATTTGCTTTAATTAACAAAATCGTTTATTTTGGACACTAGTGCTGTAGTGCATTGTGTGAGATATCATGGTGTACTGTTCATATCACCACATACTGCACAATACATACTGTATTTTAATCATGAACATGATTTCTGCTTCTCTTGATTTAATTCATAATTGTCTGCTTGTAGTACTTGTCCAGTGGTTATTCGTCTTGAAAAACATTCAATTTTAATTAGATTTTTAATTTTAATTCGCTGTTATCTTGCATTGGTTACAAGCTTCAAGCTTTTGTGGTTGTGGTTGCCAGATAGTTTAAACCCTCCAATCAGATCAGTGGCTAATTAAGCTTCCCAACCTGGCAACCATGCACACACTCTTTCTCAGCATTATGGAAAAGCTCTGATGAGCTAAAGACACTGGCAAACATATCATTTGGAGTTTAGCAGATCTCTATTGCGATCTCATTAATCAAAAGTGCAATACAATCTTTTTTTGTAGTTTTTTCTTTTGAGCAAAATATATGATTAACAATTTAACCATTATCAGCTGCCCTGCCACCACTGTATAAAGTGCTATCCTGGCCCATTTCAAAGTCTCATGATTGATTATTGTTCTATTTTCCTCTATAAACTGTTTAACTTTGAACTTTACACATACATCACCAGTGATTCACCCATGAGGTCTTGGGATAAGGTCAGTTCCTGTCCATAAACAGGTGCACGCTTACAAAAAACCCCAGATGAAACACTGACTGACGTGCTGATATTGCTATAGTGAAATATTGCTGGCTACAATTGCTCAGGCAATTCAGTTTTAATGAAAAAAGACTGTCCCACTGCTTCTTACGTAAGATGGGAATACTCTGCACTCTCTTTAAATCCCAGACTTAAGCTCTTATCACGTTTGGATATAAATTGATGTTGACATGTGAGTTCTTTTTGAAACAGATAGTAGATCAAAAAGAAGATATTAGGATTTAAAACAACACAAAGTGTGAACTATCAAATAATTCCATTCAGATCAGTTTCTCAAAGTGAATACAGCAAATGTTTTACAATAATTAATTTGATCTACATAGTTATTTTGATGGAAATGCATTTTACGTTTCTGTGTCTGAAAATAAATATATAACAGGCTACTATTTAACAGTCTTTTAAGAAAACTCTAAAATAACATAGAAGGTCAGCGTAGACACAGATAATCAATTTGCAGCTGTTTTTACTGATAAACTATTAACACTTAAGGAGTCGTACTGCACAAACCTGACTCACTTAGTATGAGACCTCATGATTTCAAATGGTTCTCACTGGATTAATTTGACATTACCCCTTAAACATTAGACAGCAGATGAAAGTACAAAGTTCTGAAAAGCATGTCAAATATTTCTGCCAGAGGAAGTAGCAAGTCTTTTGGGATGGAGCCTGACAAGAGATTTTATTAATTGTGGTCTGATTTCGTTCAGTACTTGGACAGGATATTGGATCATATTTTCACCTCTAAAGACTTTCAGAGCAATAAGCTATAGAAACGGTAAAGCCATAAAGTCAAAATCATCACTCTTACAGACACATTCAGGTTAAAACCGCAAGCTTGAGTATTATCATCCATCGACAGTTAAAAAAATAGCACAAGGGCCAGATGATTTTTTCTTTTTCTTTTTACAGCTGAGATTTACAGCTTCAATCTCGAGTCTGTCAAACTGTTCCCATTGGAGGCAAAATAGATATACTAAACCATACCTTTTGCTGAAAATAAGACACAAACAGATGTGAAATAGGAGAGCAAGAAAGACTTTGTGCATACTGTATGTCCCAACATTTATACCATCCGACAGTTCATAGTCCGTTTGTGAGTCTCCAGTAAGCTGAGAACGCATTGACTCGATAACAAGATGGAAATGTAGATGGGATGTATTGGGAAAAAGAGCGTAATAGGATAAGAGAGGTGCATGCTGGAGAGACGCCAGGAGGAATGTGTTAGGTGTCTGTCTTGAGTCGGCTAACATCTGTTTCTGCGATTTTTGAACGTGATGTCTGTACTGCCTGCTGATTTTGTTACAGAGAGAATCGAGTGAAAACATATTTACTGCTCTCCAAGCTGCTTGTGTGATGTGTGTGTGCGCGTATATATTTGTGTGTGTTGGGTGGATACCCACAAGTGCATTGTAATCACCTTATAAAATTGTAACTTGGTCATCGTGCGTGCAGTATATAGTTACTGAATCTGTTTCTCTCAGTTATAAACCAACCGATGATCTGATAATTATTACGAGTGCAGACTTTATGAAAAAGTGAGAACTAGGGCTAAACAGTCTACAGTATTTATTAAAATTGATAATGAAATATTGACACAAATGCCATTGTTGAGGTAGTTTACCCATAATTAAAAATTCTGTCAACATTTACTCACTCTCATCATGTTTTTTCTGAACCTTAAAGGCTTGCTTTCTACAGAACATGCAGAAAAAGTATATTTTGTGTCCATACAGTGAAAGTCAATGGGGTCCGAAGCAAGATTAGACCCCACTGTGCTTCACAGAATTAAGTCATTCAAGTTTAGAATGACACGTGGATGATTAAATAATAACACTTTTCATATATTGCATACAGTGCATAGCATGTATTTACATTTGTTTTGTTTGTTAGCATTCAATCAGCACATTGTTTAAAAAAGAGTGTTAAATGAACTCAAGGCCACACAGATGCAGAAAGCTTTGCAGATTTTGAACAGCCGTTATTATTTATACACATTCCCTACCCCTAACATGTTTGTTTATTGGAGATTTTGGACACATTTGTCCTGTATTGTAGTACTCTTAGCTTTGTTTATCAGATTTGACCACATTTAAACCCATTTTTTGCAGTTTTCTCCCTCCAAAATAGCCCAGAAAGTGTGCATGCTGCACAAGATTTGAAATAACTTACATTTGCTTGCCATATTTATCTGTTCAGTCAACACAGTCTCACGACCAATTTGTACATATTTTATGAGGTGGCTAATTAGTACAAATTCATACAACCTCACTTGTGCAATTTTGTACGATTTGCATAAATTTGTAGGTTTAGCGGTAATCTTATGAATTTGTACTAGTGAGGTTTTATGAATTAGCTACCTCGTAAGATCTGTACAAGATCTGCTTTGAGATCAGCTTGGTATAATTAATTGATTGAAATAGTAATCAACAGTTTAACAATAATCTGAATTAGCTGCGATAGGTAAATACAGTTGTGTCTGAGCCTTAAAGCATAGTGACAATACTCAAGAGAAGCATTTTAACACTTAATCAACAATAGTGATTGAGAATCCAAACACGGGAATAAAGAAACGGTGTATTTAAACTTCCTTATCAAAATGTCCCAATTAATCCTCATGTTGAGACTTTTTGCTCAGCACTTTTCCATGTCATAACTCCTGAAGACTGATCATGTTGACTTTGCCAGTGAAAGCATACCTTATTAATCTCTATCATTTCTTTTTCTTCTTGTTTTCCTTCACAGGCCGTTTATCACAAGCTTGTTTCATTTGGCTCGTGAATTCAATTAGTTATCCAAACAAGAGACAATCCCATTAGATAATTTCATGGCTGGTTTGGCTTTAATTGGCTGTAACATGGATTAAATGATTGGTCTTATTAAAACATGTAAGGTGATCCATTTTTATAGGAGCACATCTAACCTCTGGGACTATGTTGTAGATGTCAAACCAGAAAAATAGGATGTTTTTTCTCCTCGCTGAAGCTTGTTAACTTTTTCCTTTCATTTTTAAATGCACTTTATTCTCTCGCTCTTTTCATGTTAATCTCCATCATGCTAATAATAGGAATTTAGCCACTTTGAGACACTCGCTGTTCTGTTTCTTTCATCTGCTCCTTCTGTTTCTGCTGGATATTGTCAGCTAAAGTGCCTCTAGAAGAGCTGGTGTTGGACACGGAGAGCTTAATGCAACAAAGAAAGAGCCGAACTAAAGAGAAGTTCAATGCCATCTCTCTGTGAAAATCTTTGTTGTCAGGGCTAAGAGGTCGTGGGGTCGCTGGAAAGGACTGCCCACCTGTCTGTCAAATGAGAAAGGAAGCTTTAGCTCTAAAGTTTAAGCTCGCCTTTAGTGGGCGGGGTTAGCTTGTCTGTCACCATGATCTGCAAAGAGTCAGTAATCCATTGGCTTGTCAAGCTGTCTATCAGCTTAGCGTAGCATGGGGTATTATGTATTTATGCAGAAGATCCAAGCTGGAGACTGCTCTCTTAATCAGAATGGTTTTCAGTGTGCAATGACTCTGCATTTCTTTATTTATTGAAATTCTTTCTCTATTGAAATTGAGCTGTTGTGGGTTAGTTTTCCTTCATTTACTTTTGTGCGTGTGTTGAGGTGATGGCCATTTGAATTGTAATTTAGTCTTACATGCTCAGTCTGCCAAAAGGTCGCTTTGATTGTCCCATCACAAATATACTGAAACGTTTGACGTTAATAAGAGTGAAAACTCAGCCACTTTTTGTTATTAATACAATGTGCATGTCTGTCTATTCTGTTTTGACATATAGCTTCTATAGGACGTACGTCAACAAATGGGATTTGAACATCATTTTAAATGTTGTGTTTTGTATTTTAAATGCATGTTTGTATTACTTTAAATGTAATCAACTTTGCCTTTAAATATTAATTTAGATTTTAGCCAAAAGCATAGAAAACATACACAATATTATCACTGCCACAAAGAATATAGCTTTCTGCAGAAATATAATTCAGAATCCATTATAGGATATTAAAATGCTTTTTTTAAATGCTCAGTAAGAGGTTATCACCAACTCAGTGTTGATAAAGTAGAAATTGACATACACTTAAAATTTTTCTCTGTGTGTAAACTTTTATATTTTCTTCCTTTCCACATGTGAATTTACATCTTTCTGGCATATTGTCTAATTTATTGTCTTTAAGCTGGTTTGCTGCCGGCATCAGTCCTTATTAAATTGAGTCATTCCATGCAGGCTTTTTTCTCACAGGCGTTTGAGTGCCTTAAGTGGTTAATATGCATTTTGATTGGCACCTCCTATAGGGGGTGGGGGAGCTTTCCAATTCTCATAGTCTCTCTCCCATGAGACTGAGCTACATATGAAAATGTGTTTCAGTTTGCACGTGTGTGTCTGTGTATGCAAGAGTATGAGAAATGGTGAAATGATAAGAGACATTGAAACATTCTGTTGGTTGTATTACACTGTACTGTGATGGTGGCATTGTGATGCATATCATGCTGTGTCTTTGAGATCCTCTGCTTTTTAATAAAGCACGGCAGAGTGCACCAGAGCATTAGTGCCATGTCTAGAAATTAGTTTTGAGAACTAGCATTATGTCATTTAGATAATGCTTCACTGCACTGACAGTTATTGAGGCTGTAAATATATAACCCATCCCTTAACTCAACTGTACAATATTATTAAGGTTTGGGGTATTGTAAGATTATTATTATTCAGCAAGGATGCATTAAGTTAATCAAAATATATGATAATGACTACATTTATTATGTAGCAAAATCTGTTTATTTAAGGATTATATAAAAATAGAAAACATATGTTAAATTGTAATAATATTTTGGAATATTGCTGTTTTTTTGATCAGTTAAAATCTAGACTTTAAAACAAAAAAAAAAAACTTGGGAATGTAGATAAAGCTGGGATTGTAGATTTTTTTAGCTAGAATGTTGATTTCGTAATGCATAGTTGAAACAGGATTAATACTGAAAATGAAGGTTAGTAATAATGTTACATAAGTACTGAGTAATATTAACATAGAGTTACTTGCATGTAATTATGCATAATATATTGTTACTATAATCATAGGTACAAGTAACGTGTTACAAGGGCACTTTAATATAAAGTTTTATCAAAATGTGTACAAATTGTACCTTGAAAGGTGAAACATATGGATAGTGAGCCAAGTACACTTGTAACTTTGCAAAAGCATTTCACATGAGTGAAAAATTGATAGTTTTTGAAGACATACTTTATGAAAATGAAAATTTATTATTACCTGTATTACCTGTTACCAAACCTGATTGATTTTCTTAAATAACAAAAAAAAGACCCAAAAGAACATATTTTGCAGGCTAAATAAAATAAAAATCTCTTAAAAAGAAGGTTTAGAATGATGATAAAGATAGAAATAGGAAGCACAGCATACTTAACACCATCAGTAAGGACAGGAGGAGGAGATATTTCACTCCAAATTCTCATGCACACATGGAGTGATTGAATGTAAATCCAGGGTAAATGAGTTTATAGCAACATTAAGGTATGCAGACCAAGACTTTTCATTTGTCCATGAACTTTCCCTTTAAAACCACTGGCTGTCCCTGCATTTTACAGCATTCACAATCAAGTTAAAGACAGAGGCGGAAGGCACTCAATGAATAAGTGCACTGCAACGGCCAAATCAAAGCTTACAGGCTCTCTCACACACTCCTAATCAGCAGGCAAGCAGTGGCTGCCCCTTTCAGATGCTTGTTTCTCGCCTGTCACATGCCGTTAAGGTCTTCTGCTTGGTTACGGGTCACTATGACTATTGTCTTCCAGTATGACCTCTCCCTTGTTTCCAAGCAACAGAGGTCAAGTGGATGTGTGCTGAGTGTCCAGTAGGGAACCCATTGACCCTAACTTTATTGACCCTGGCTGGAGTTTTAGTTCGTGCTAGCGTGTATGATAACCTTTGTGACCTCTTGACCCTGATCTAGCTAACCGGCATAGCCATTGTGTGTTGAGTGGTTTCGTGGTGTCAGAGAGACGGGCACCAAACTAAAGCACAATAGAGTGGTGAAAAGACTGATTTTCACACTCCAGCAGGTTAATTTAAAATAAGTGGATACTGAGCAAACAAAAAGTGCTTTCATTCTTCCTTTGTTTTATTGAAAATGCTTCTCGAGATTCCTGAGATACACTCTAGAATAATCAAGTCTCTAGGAATCTAGTCTCGTGCATCTCTTGTGAGAGACGTGCGCGAGGGCATTGAAATCAGGATACAAGATTGCATGTCACAGCCTTTTTGCATGTTACTTCAACTCAAGTGTTTCTAATTTGAAAACGAGTCAAAATGTGCAGCTGCGTGAAAAATAGTGCTTTCTGAATTTAGAGAATGATGTTGTAGCAATAGGCATGTTTGAGACATATTTCAAGTTTGTTCCATGAAAAATATTTCTGTATTTGATATATAAGTGCAGAGGTGTAAAGAGTACCTGAAAACCATACTTGAGTTAAAGTACAAATTACTTACTGTAAAAATGACTCCATTACAAGTTACAAGTCACCAATTCAAATAAGACTTGAGTAAAAGTCGTAAAGTATCCTATTTTAAAAGAACTTGAGTATTTTACTCGTGGAGTAAAATAGGCTCAAAGAACACTAAGAAATGTGACCAAAAAATTATTTAACTGTAGTTACAAATGCATAAATAATGTTTTGATATATTAAATATTAAACGTTAAATACTGATATTTTAAATTAATTGAAACTTTGTAAAATCGAATTGTGAAATTAAAACCGCCAATAGATGGCAGCAAATTACTCTTAATAAATGAGTCATTGTGATTGAACCGAGTCATTCAAACATGTGATTCATTCAGAAACGAAACAGCATCGTGTTGCTTAGAGACGCAAAACAGTGGTGGCTGTTTGGATTGATATTTGTTGAAAGCAAAAGAGCAAAGATGGGCATGTCTAAAAGTC
>JAUCNO010001758.1:8599720-8622407 GCA_032353835.1 Enteromius viviparus
GTGGAGTAAAGAGTAAAAGTTGCTTATATTTTTGCTACTCAGTACAAGTACAAAGTAGCCAAAAAAATACTTAAGTACTGTAACGAAGTCCATTTACTCAAGTACTTTACACCACTGTAAAAGTGTATTAAGATATATGACTGTATTAAGATATATTTGTCAAATTATTGAAATTTTTGCTTACGTTATACTGTATATGTAGGTGTACTGTGTATATTTATTATGTACATACACAGTATACACACATATACTATGTCAAAAAAACTTTTATTTTGGATGCAATAAATCATTTAAGTATGTTTTGCAAAAAACATGGTTTCGAGAGGACCGTGAATGCAGTAATTACCCTCGGCTGGTAGTCGATTCCCTAATCAAGCCCATCCAATCAATCCACCTCCCTCTACTATAAAACATCCCAGCTTTCGTGTTCCCACATCTCGCCTTGATCGCACCCCTCCTCCTCCCCTTCTCCACCTTCTTCCTCTTTTCCTATGTCCAGAGGGGAAGACGGCGAACGAGCCAAACGCCGAAAACTCACCCTCACCCTCATTAGGGTTCTTTTCCCTAGGGTTCGGAGTCCGCTGTTCTCCCGACTCGCTCCCCAGACAGCTCGCTAAATTTGCACTACATTTTATTTTATTACCAGGAAACGTGAACTCTTGAAACAGCATATATACGTGTGTGTGTGTGTGTATATATATATATATATATATCATTGTTTCTACAAAATTCTTATGAGACCTGTTCACAGCAATAGAAAAACATTGTGAGGAAGAATGCATTTGCATTCTTCTTTATTATTTTTTAACACTCTCACCTGACCCAGAAAAAGCAGCAGAAGATAGAAGGATAGAGATAAGAGTGTGAAAGTGAGAGAGATTGAGTGAGAAGGATCAGAATTATCTATCTTTCCTGGTACAGTATGTAGATTTGAACTCACTGAAAAAAGAAACCAAGGAAAACTAGATTTGTTTTGATCTGTTTAATTTTTTTAATAATTTTTTCCTTGACAAAAAAACATTTTAAAAATGAAATAAAAAGCAAAATTATGCAAGTCTTGATTCAGAGATGTGATTCAATTTCTTTTGTTCTAATTAGATTTTTTATGCTTAAAGCATAAACGTTACAATTTTCTGTTTAAAAGTAGAAAACCATTTGCTAACTTAAAATCGAATTCTGAATTGTTTTGATGTTTATGGTTTTTGAAGTGCCACTATTATGATGGTGTGAAACACAGGCGAGAGGACCGGCCTGGTGTTGAAATGCATTAAAAAGGAAAAAGATTAAAGGAAAGAAGGAAACAAGCAGATCTCTGATTGCGTTTCTCGTTGGAATGCTTATTGAAAGATCTGCCACAACCATCAGATTTACCAATATGATAACACTGAACAGGAAGAGGAGCTGCGCTTATCTGTGTCTGTTTGTTGACAACTTCATTTAAGACGAGCCATCCCAGAGATGTCAGAAGATAGTGAGATAAACACCTCAAGGTCTTCTAACACGTTTGCATGTATAAGTGTGGAGTGGAAGCTAATCAGGGTCATCAGACAAGGCTATGTTGAATGCATGCATCGGAAAGTGTTTTTTTTGTAGTCACGAAAACTCAAAAAAGCTTGTTTTGAATGGACTTGCCTCGCAGCATTAGCCAGCTAAATTGAATTTATGCTGCTCAAAAGCAAGATTTTGCACACCAACTATATGATGCAACTTAAAAGAAGATCAGTATTGTAGCATTTTTGTGTACTTTATTGCTGCTTGAGGGAAATAACTGCAAAGCCACGCTATTTTAATAACAGCTTATAGCTGCTAACAAGCTGTTGACAATTATAGCTTAGTTATAGTTTTTCACACATTGGTTCCCACACTTTATGTTTAACACCTGAAAAGGAGTGCTACAGTTTGATTAACTGTTCGCCAAGCCTAAGTCTGATTCTTCAAGCACATTAAGCGATATGAATCAATAATCTCAGGTGTTGTTTTTGGCTTTGTTCAATACACAAGGCAAAATGAGAAAGGTCAGGGCTTACCAGACATACCATATATAATAGACTGTCACATCAAATACTGATGTAAAATAAATAGACTTAACTATAGTGTATTATGGGCTGTGATCTTGTGAAAACACGTTCTGACATCTTTAATAAGCTCTTTAAACTAGAGCAAGGACTTTGGGTCATCGCACCAAATGGAGCCGTGGCCGGTTAATTGTTACCATGTTTCTGCTGCTAGGCTGCTGTTTGTGAAAAGGGAGAAATACGGAGTTTTCAGAAACAATTGACTGTAGGATCAGATGGGTCAGGGTAACACGTGGTGCTCGATTTGTTGTTGAGTGTGTGCCTGTGTCTGTGAGCGTGATCTATGACCCTCACTTTCACTGAAACTGTGGGCCAAAGCAAACAGCGGCTCCCACCAATCCCTGAGGGGAGACTCCCAACTGTAGAGATCCATACACCCCCATCTCCTCCTCTCTTTCTTCATCTGTGCTATTTTTGTTCTCTTATTCCTACTATGTTCATTCAATTCATCGCTCTTCTCCCCAGTTCACTCATTCTTTGTCTTATTTCCCATATGCTTTATAAGTTCTTCTCAGACGAGTAGCATTTCCCTCAGGTCCATGATATTAAACAGATCACCAGTGAAATGCCTGCATATGAATGTATTTGGATGCAAATGAAGAATTTGGGCACTGAAGCCACAAACATTTTTACGTCCTTTGCAATATAAAACCTGTTGTTGTTTTTTTTAATTCCATATCCATAAGTCCGTTAAGAGTGTTTGCTAGTTTATTTAATTTTTTTTGTGTAATATATGTCTGTACTGTGTATATTTATTAAGTGTATATATTGAATTTATTTTTACATGTATTGTCATGTATTTAATTATATTTCATGAGTTCACACTTCCTCATTAATATTCAAATAGAAAGAGCGTGTTTGGCGTGCTGTCTGGGAAGAGGGCCGGGAGCTTGGCTGAGTCCGAGCCCTAGGGTTTTTAACCCCTGGGCAGCGAGGGTTGGACAGAGCTTGGCATCTGGGCTAATCCCGAATGCCCTCGGGCTCAGTTGGGGCCAGTTCTCCTTTTAATCATTCGTACGTGCTTCTCCCGACATTTGTTTATGTCTAAACATCGTTCATATAATTTAGATTACATGTATAATTACATTTACTATAAAAAATATTTTTTTTTCTTAAATATACATGCATGTGTGTGTATTAATGTATACATAATAAATATACATAGTACAAACATATATTATGCAAACAAAAACTTTCGATTGGATGCGATTAATCACAATTAATTTGGATGCTTAATTAACTAATTTAAAGTGCCCCTATCCAGCCATTTCAAATATTGCCTTTCATGCAGTGTGTAATGTAAATGTATGAAAATGTGTACAATCTGCAAAGTTGCAAAGTTAATGTCTCCCGTTATAAAGAATCTGGTCTATACAGCCTAAATGAGTCATAGTAATTTGAATTCCATTTCCATGACGGCTACACGTCAAAGCAAAATAAATTTGTATAATTTCCGCCTATGTCGTACATTAACAGGCCAAATACACAAACAACTTGACCCCACCAACACCAAACACCAAAAACATCATTGTACTGATGACACAACAGACTGGGCCATCTGACTGGGGCAATCAGAGCAGAGTAGGCTCTTGGAAATGATGATTTTAACTGCTTTGATCTAATCATTTGATAATCACTGGAAAATAAGGTATTATGATGATATTAAATGCATATTTTGAAAAAACAAAAGTGTTTTTTATTTTGCATGCATGTAAGCCAATTGTAGGAGACCTCCAAAACAACATTAGGAGCCTTAAAAATGGCATAATAGAGGCACTTTAAAATGTTGCCTAACTGTTAACTTGGCTGCATTGTTTATGTATATATTGTGTTGCAGATTAAATATGTCCCTCATGGTTACTGAAACAGTAGAGTATCTCTACCAAACACTCGGCAAGTTGTAAGTTTGTTTGCCCTTATTTGTCATAAGATTTTGATGGACAGATGAGAGAGAGAAAAAAGACATTTTATCTGTGTGGTTTGATTAAATCCTTTGCTTTAATCACCCCGTCCTGTCTTCCCAGGAGATAAGGATGATGGAGTAATCCTCTGTCAGGGATGAGGGCTGTTAAAATCAATGCCTCTGACTAATGCCAATGACGAATGTGAGAGGAAAGTTTTCATTCAGTTAGTCACACACACACAACTCAATGAGAGCAGACTCCCTCCATCATATTCCGTCCACCGTCCTTCAACCGGTCACTCAAATCCATGCGAGCTGTCAAGTGACAGCCCTTTGAAGCCAAGAGATAAGGGCTAATCTTCAAGTGATCATTTAGACGGACAGCTGGAGGTAAAGCTCAATCTCCAAAGATAAAGTTAAATGTTTGTGTTTATTTCGTTGGCTCTGCAGACAGTAGAAGTTGGTCCAGATGCCCTTCAAGTGTCTTTGCTGGCTTTATACCTGCCTGGTTTGGGATCACATTCCCCCAGTTTTAGATATAAAATAGTATTGAGTTTTATTGTGCCAGTACATAACTTGCTATCAATAAAAAATAGGCCATTTTCTTTATAGCGATTTTTACTAGACTTCGTTATTAGTGCTGGCAAAGCCACGCAAACTTGGTTGAGAACTTGTTGGAACATGGCGGACCTTCCCTTGTGCTTAATTAGAACCCAGAAATGAAAGAGTTGAGGAATTCTAGCTATGTGCCATGAATGCCCACACAGGTAAATGAGATTTTATGTTGTCTGCAGCCCGTGCTAAATCTCTTTGTGTAAGAGTGGAGTAGATTGCTTCTTCTGATAGAACGCTCACATACTGGTACTTTGCAGAGATGGAGGCTTCTCTATAGCTGGCTCATTTCACTACATTACCGAACACCAAAGCTCTGCCTAGCTGGACTGTTGGATATTGTCAAATTATTCCTTTAAAATGAATAATCGTGTAATAAATAAGTCCATTTCTTTTTATGAGACCGTCATTGTTTAGGTAAAGTAAAACTGAAGATGTTATTATATCATTTTTGTTGAGAAAATGATATACTGTGTTTTATTCACACATATTCTTCAAATTTAACAAATTATGATTATTGCTATACAAACCACAAACAAATATCAAGTCAAAAAAAATAAGTCTAGGCTGCATTTATCCTATTTTCAAAGTGTTTTGTTACATCTATGTAGACACCATGTTCTTGCAGTTGTATCACAGACTATTTTGTTCATTTTTGAAAAAACTTTAATGGCACTTTTCCATCCTTCAAGCCTTGGGCAATCAGAAATTATGTATTTTTAAACGTGGTTATGTGGTCTGGTGTCTCTTTTCATTTTGAAGATGCAAATTTGACCTTGGGCTGCTAAGTGTAAGCATGTGCTTCAGACTTTTAGTACAAATCTGTTTCACAGTAGAATGGGAAATTATTACAGTAAGATTTGGAAATGCAATTGTGCTTGGCCAATCTTTCCTGTATATGCTTGCCAGCTATCTGCAATTAATTATTTTTTCCTCTACCATCCACCATTCTGAAGTTGACTCTCAAGTAGACCTTATCAGAGACTGAAGCCAAAAGGTTTCCCTCAGCTAGTGGAACATCTGACACAGTTCTCTGTGGTCATCCGCACTGTGAACTCTATGAACCATATTGGGTCATGAAATCTAATATCATGAGAATTTAGGAATCAAAACATTATAGTAGAGTATAAAATATGGATGTTCATTTTGAGGTTTGCTAAACTTACATGTGACAGTGTTATTAAATTATAAGTGTCTTTGAGGACTATAGCTTTAATGAGAATTAGATTGCAAAAAGCTAATCTAAATAAAAAAAAAAAAACTTGCATAGTTAATATTCATCATCACTGCAATGTATTAAAGTCTCTCACAGACCACATACTGTACTCGGTTTCCAGCAAAGGGAACTAAGCTTGTTGGCGAAGAAGAAAATAAAACGTGACACCCCAGTATTGGTAGTAGAATTTAAATATTAGACTCGGGAGGCCCCACGAGAACTCCTTGAGAGCTAAAAATCCCCAAGAAATCCACCCTGTAAAAACAGGACTGTAACAATAATAATAATAAAGGACATAGGAATGTAGCCAGGGCATTGAACTTCAGGGAAACACTCCAGACTGGTCATATCCATACAGCATACAGATGCTGTTTTATTGAGGAACTACTGTGACTTGGCAACACTTGTGGTGTTTTGATTAATTGTATGTGAGTCCTTGTAGAGTTTGCGGATTTGGAGCGTGGCTATGCATCCAATAAAAAGCCTATTATATTTAATAAACTTTTTGAGGCGTTGATAAGCATTCAGGCTGCTGCTTTTATTTTATTTCCATAATCCTGAATGTTCATAATCCTTGAATTTCACTTATTGCAGAGACAGGTCCATGTGTTCTGTATGATTTCCAGAAAATACTGTGAGTAAAACAAATGAGGAATAAAACATTGCGACCAACAGCGCAGAGAAGCTCTGGCCTCCTATGCTGAGAATCATGGGTTCAAGACCCATCTGGGTTGAGTTTCTATAGAGCTGTGTAGTTTAAGTAGCCATAGCCCAATGATGGCTTAACAAAATTGAGTTAGATGTAGAAACTTGTTTGAATTTTTTATGATTACAGTACATTTGGTGCTACTGGTTCCAGGGCTGACACCCTTCAGTGTTTCTATAACTATATAAAAGGCCCATTTATTACACATAAAAGAAAAATGATTATCCCTTGGACAAATTTTATTTTTTCCTTGTTTGTGTAATTTTAAATAAAAGCATGTGCTAAATAAATAAATGCATTCTTTCACTCTGTTCTTTTTAGAGCTGAAGTCTACTGGAACTGCCCATCACTTTGCCTTTCTGCTCAACTCGACGGACTACAGAATCCTTCGTATGGACGAGGACCATGATCGCATGTACGTGGGCAGCAAGGACTACATCCTGTCACTAGACCTGAACGACATCAACAAAGAGCCCCTCATAGTAAGATTTCTCAGTTACACAATACAAATTGCAGCAAGACAAATAATAAGCAAGTAAACTTGAATCTGTTCAGTGGATTAAGATGACTGACGTTTGTGTCTTTCTCCTCAGATTCACTGGCCTGTGGCTCCTCAGAGGAGGACTGAGTGTGTCCTCTCAGGAAAAGACATCAATGTAGGAATCCACAATTCGAATATTCTATTTTACTATATTTATTTATTAACGTTTGGTGTAGGGAAATTAGTACTTGAATTTAGAACCAGAGTGACAAAGAAACAAAAGTTATATTTCCAACAAATGCTGTTCATTTGATATTTCTACAGTAATTATCACGTTTTATTTTGAAATATATTAAAAATAGAAAACATTTTATATAAATATTTTAAGTTTTTTATAGTTTTACAGATAGCATTTTCTCTCTTTCTCATTGATTTAATATTGTGCATCACTACTAATTACCACAATCGTTGAAAATGCTACGTTAGTTATTCCATCCTGGGCCCGTTAGTATCCATCTGAATGTATCATTTCTGTGTCAACAGGGCGAGTGTGGTAATTTCATTCGGCTAATCGAGCCATGGAACAGGACTCACCTGTACGTGTGCGGAACAGGAGCTTACAACCCCATCTGTACCTATGTGGACAGAGGTCAAAGGGCACAGGTAAACTGTCATTCGCAGATGACCCGCTACCATTTGCAGGTCAAGGGTTCAAACGGTTGGCTACCTTAGTCAAAAGGTATTATGTCATTAGAGAGGAATGTTTCTCCACCCTGGAACAAACAGGATAATCTTTACCACCTGCATGTCTTTTGACTTTGTTACTTCAAAAACTCTTCCTAGTGTTTAGGTGGGTAATTGCATTTAAACATTTTCACCTTCCTTCTTTCCCATGACCATGTCCCATCAGTAACTACTGTCCATAAGAACATCATTCAAAAAGTCTGAGATCACAATGAAATCTGGAAAGTTTTTTTTATATCTTTAAATTGGAAATTGGAAATAAAGATCTACAAGAAATTGAAGAAATCCTACTTCTAGGATATTATATAATCAATTTTAACATTTATCATGTGAACTACATTAACTAATTACATATTGATCAAATAATTAAAAAAGATTCAAAAATGTAGTCAAATATGTGACCCTGCACCACAAAACCAGTCTTAAATTGAACGGGTATACTTGTAGTAGCCAACAATGCATTGTAGGGGTCAAAATAGTTGATATTAGGATATTAAGTAATGATCCTTGTTCCATGAAGATATTGTGGAAATTTTCTACAATAAATTAATTTTTGATTTGGAAAATGCATTTTTATGGACTTCATAGGACTTCAATATTTAGATCTTTTGCACCCACAGATTCCAGTTATTAAAATAGTTGTACAGAATCTTGGACAAATATTGTCATATCCTAAAAAACAATACATCGATGCAATCGAAAACTTATTTATTAATATTATGTAAATTTCATAAAGTGCCCCTTACGCCTGGTTTTGTGTTCCATTGTCACAAGCATTTTCACTAGTTGTATCAGGCTTTTGGATGCTACTGCATTTGTTCTTCTTTAATAGGATTCTGTAATATGCATGACTGAGTTTCAGCATGTGCATGTTTTAGACAACTTCATATCCACTCCTCTTCTTTGTCCACTATGGATAAATCAAACTGCAGCTATCGTCTTGTCTTGGGTCCCAGTTGAATAAATAGAAACAGGTCTTTATTGAGGCACACACCTTGTTTTATAGGGCTTGCTCCAAGATCAGATGCCTCGTGCGGGAGGCCGAACCAGTCGAGCCGCAGACCCTAGTGCTTCACCAGAACCATATGCACCCAAGGTGGGAAACAAACCCTTCAGTGAGATCGAGGTCCTTTTTTGCACTTTCCTTTGTACTTTCCTAAGATGCACTTTCAAGATGTGGTTTACTTATAAGTGTAAGGAAAGGTTCTGTTCTCAAAGTATTTGGGTTTTCAACAAATGGTTTCCACAGCCGCTAAAGGCGTTGAGAGAAACGGCAGAGGAACTGTTGTCTTTAGAGCTTGTCTTTCTCAAGTTTGCCTACACTTGTCCAGAGCCTGCCTTTGGCACAGAAATCTAGCAGAACGTGCACAGATTACTCCCACACCCACACTCCATCATGCTTGAAAGTGGTTAGTCAGCAGAAAATTTATCGGTGGATTATATTACATTTGTGGTGTGCGTGTAAAGCTTAGAAACCTCAAAGGTTCCAAAAACTTTTTTTTTTTCATAAAACTTTTTGTTTTATTCAAATCAAGTCTGTTGAGACTTGAATTTGCTGATATATTCTTTGTGGCATGCTGTAGACTCTTTAGTCCTTCTGCATCTCTGCTTAGATTTTAGTTAATGTGTTAATCATGTTAGATGCTTCCCAACTGCTGTGTATTAACAATACTGTTTTACATCTGTGTGACTGTGGATGGAATTCAAACTGCATGGAGTGACTATTAGACTATTAGCTCAAAGAATTTAATAGTTGTCACTAACCCAACAGAACCATATAGACTATTTTAGATTCATATGTTAAGAAGCTCATTGTGAGAAACTGTTCATTTTCTTTGGCAACTACCAGGGAACTTGGAAACTTTGGATTATGGCATTAATTTCTTTCTTCTGGGCAGTTTTACACTAGCTGCCTTTTGTCAAATGGCAAGATATTAATGTTGGCGTTAGGCAATGTGTGAGACGCCAACATTTTAAAAACACTAATAAGTTACCTCAAGTTATTTAATTTATATTACAATCACAAATTTGTTGTTTTCATTTATCCCAGTAAACCTGTGTGCATTTCACTTCCTGGCTATACCTTTACACACTCTTAAACACTGGAAACTTAAAGTATCTAAGTAAGCTGAGAATCAATACTGCTCATCTAATGCGATCTATTGCGCTGTCATTAATGAAACCTTCATGCTCTCCCTGTTCCAGGAATACATTTTCCGACTGGAGCCTGGTAAAGTAGATTCTGGGAAAGGGAAATGCCCCTTTGACCCCAAACTTAACAGTGTCTCAACTCTGATAAGTACGTAGCTCCCATTGCCATCATACTACTACAAAATATACAAAACATCAATTACTTTTTTTTTGTTTCAGACTTGGATGAGCTCATTTTTCTCAAGTTTATCTGTCTATCTCTCCTTATCTCCTTTACGCTCGCTCTGTTTTGGCAGATGGCCAGTTGTACGCCGGCGTCTACATCGATTTTATGGGAACAGACTCGGCCATCTTTCGCACGTTGGGAAAACACACGGCCATGAGGACCGACCAGTATAACTCCCGCTGGCTCCACGGTATGCACACATTTTTTTAATCATGGCGTATCACCAAGACAAAGTTCTTTGTTTAGTGGGAAGAAGTGCCAAAGATGAATATTCAACACTGACCTCCTATCCTACCTCCTGCAAACTAAACTCATATCTCGTACAATTTTGCAAAAAAATAAATACCCCTCAAGCAATCACTGCTTAGTTAAACTCAATCCTTGACCCTTGTTATAATCCCTGACTATTTTATAGCCATGATTCCACTAGTAATAATTTTTATTTTTTGTATTTTCTGAAGTGAATTTAACTATAATTATTATTCTTTATTTATTTACCTGCCCTACATTTCACATAAAAGGCAGGTTCATATTATTTTTCAAGCACACTCTATTATATTATATTAACAAATTAAAATTTCCCTGAAAACTTTATCTAATACTTTTCATTGGCCTTGATCTTTTGATATTTTAGACTGTATTTCCTTTGCATTACGTGTGGCTCCTTGACTCCTTGATTCAGATTCATTACTTAAGTTTTGCCTTTTTGATCATAATTATCCACACTGAGAGCCATCACAAATTTTATACAGATGTCTTGCATGTGGACTGTTCAGTGAAATAAATGAAAAGATTGACTAACAGAGAGGGAGATCATTGAACGCTTCACATTAGCGCATTCTTTTGCTGCCCTTTTTTTTCTCTTTGCTTTTTGCTCCAACTATAATTTATCTCTTTTGCTGTTTTCTTTCCTCTCGCTTTTTTCTTTTTCTTTTAGATCCAACATTCGTCCATGCTCAGCTCATCCCTGATAGTGCAGAAAAGAATGACGACAAGCTATATTTCTTCTTCCGTGAGAAGGCCTCAGAGATGGGTCAGACTCCAATGGCTCAGTCTAGGATTGGCAGGATTTGTTTGGTGAGAAATTTTCCTAACCTTTGTCTTATATTCCATTAAAAAAATATCTAGAAGGCATTGTTCAATTATTCACCCTTATGTTGTTCTAAATCCTTGTGACTATTTTTTTCATTATATACTAAATGATAAATTTCAAAGAATGTGCTTACATTTTTCAGTGCAGTTACAAAGAATGAGGACTAGCGTTTAAGCTTAAAAACTATCAATTGGCTTGTACATTTCACAATGACACAATAACCTTTGTTTGAATAATGCTAAAATTGAAACAAAGTCTTATGGGCTTTTTATTGTTGTTGTTGCATCATTTTTGAAGTTTGAAAAACCTCCTGTCCCCATTATTGTAACTATCCAGAGAAGACAGACAAGTAAGTTTGCAGTACATGGAAGAAAGTCATGTAAGTTTGGTTTGAGATGAACGTGATTAAATGTTAACATAATCCCATTTATTGTTCTTTTTGCCATATACGCAGTATGTGCTGAACATGATGCTTAAGAAATCATGTCCATGCAAAACAGAACCGTTGACTGGCAGATCCTTGGGATCCATCATTGTTCAATGTCTCCTACATGAGCAACCGCTTGTTTCTTGGTTATTTTTTGCTGTTCTAATGTGAATCAAAGAAGCATGTTTGTAATGTGTGGGTAGCTGCTGGCGGCTGGTCACTGGGCATCGCTGCGTCTCATTATTGAAGTTGGCTGCTGTCCACAGCAGATGGGGCTGAGCAGTGCTCAAAGCCAATGTTTACAACCCAATCACAGCCAGTTAATGCAAACCCACAGAAATAGCCCTGAGAGAAGGACAGATACTGATGTAAAGCAATGGCTTAATTTCACACATACAGACTGTCAAGATATCCATCAAATCAAACTTTACAGCTAGAATTTGTGCGACATCTGACAATGAATCTTCATGGCTAACGTGACCTCACTTCCTCTACAGAATGATGATGGAGGACACTGCTGTCTGGTGAATAAGTGGAGTACCTTCCTGAAGGCTAGGCTTATCTGTTCTGTGACTGGATCTGATGGCATTGAGACACATTTCGATGAGCTTCGTAAGTCTCTCTTTTTAGTTGAGTTATACATTTCTTGTAACTTGATCATTTCTGATGTTGATTACTGACATTTGATCTAGATTAGATATCTTTAGATCAGCATGCTTTACAATATTAAGTCAGAATTTCTTTAAGTCAAAAATTATTATTTTTAAAATCCTAAATACAATTGTTACATTTTAAAAGAAGAGGACATGAAAATATTAAAACGTAATATAATTAAAAACTTTTTATATGGTAAATATCCATAGGTATAATACCATAGTAAGTTGCTGTGTACCATCCTAATTTATGATTTGTATCTTATACCATAGTACTTTTTTACTGATTCATAAGTCCAGTAATATGGTACTTTAATATATATAATGATACTTACCTATACAAAAAAGTACTGTGGTGGTACTATGGTAAAGAGTTATTGTCAACCAATAAAAGTATGGTACTTTTAAATATTTTAAGTATATTATGGTAATTAGGTTTTTTTGTGTTTTTAATTTGCTACATGTCCAAAATGTCATGGTTATAATACGTTTTTGTCATACTTATCATAACATTATGTACAAAAAGAACTGAATTTTAGTGATCACATGGTAATACTAGAGTACTCTTTATCGCAATTTATGATTTTTAAATCCTAGAAAATCATATTACTAGCATGGTACATGGCCAAAAACATGGTGTTGTTATACTACACGTCTAACAGAAACATAATTGTACAATGACACTTTTTGTTAGAGTGCTGATTATTTGATAAATCTTTCCGTCTAATTCCACCTTGGGGACATGTTATGTTCTGTGATTCTGTGGAGATGATAAAACATGAAATAAAATGGCTTTACCATTTGATTGACCCCATATATAAAGTGAGGTGTTCACCCAAGGTACATTATATTCAGTTCTGTTCTGTTCATTTTCACGGTATACTTGCTGAAATAAGAGGCCTCTTATTTCAGGATGGGGCATGATATAGCTCATTTGTGGAAACCGCTCATGTCTGATGGTTCAATGGATATGTCTCTCTAGAGGGTATAACTTGGAAAAAGTAATTTCCTGTCTTTCCTGTATGTGCAGCTTGTAGCATTTGTGCTTAAGCGTAAAGTGCCACAAGGGCCTGTGAGAAATATATAGAGGCAAGCAGTTTTGAGTATGAAATTGAAGTTCCTGCAGAGCTTAAAATGACAAATTGGGCTTTTAAAATATGCCTGAAAATCACTTTTTTGTGGTTTTACATTATGCTTACACATGATTGTGCATTTATGTGCACATGTGTGAGGTAACACATGCATGTAAGCTGCGTCTTAACAGGCTTGCACAAAATGGAGTCGTTCCCGGTGCGGGAGAGTTTGATTGACAGGATTGAATAGGATTGTCTGACAAACCAGCTGTAACAGCCTCTGTCACTCTTCAGAGGCAAATGAATGTAAGCGCATGAATGCTGGGGTTTTATTGCTATCGCAATGTGCATGAATTGAGTAAGCGGTCGTTCTGTGTTTGCTTCATTTCACAGCTCCAATAACATAGCGCACAAGGTACCCTCGGGACTCCTTTCTCTGTCTCTCTCTCTCATGTGGTTGGTCATTCTCCCTCCGTCTGCCACCGTGTTTGAGGAATGAACTTGTCAGTGGAGTTTTTGACTAGATGTTTCCCCTTTCCTCAGAGGGGCAGTGAGGTTTTATGGGTTGTTTTTTGTGGCTTGGCAAGAGCGAGATTCATTTGCTGTAGTCTGGGATTTTCCCTCAGCACTTGATTACTTAGTCCGTTTAGCCGTGACTATCCGTCTGAGGTCATCTTCTATCTGTTTTTGATGGGACATCTGTCTATGCTTTACCGCTTACCCTTCTTATTCCCTAAACTATCTGAGTCTCCTTTTGTTTTCTTTCCTTCTGCCCCTTTTTCAACCTTCTTCTACGTACCTTTGTCTCCCATCCCCCTTACGCTAAGTAAAATGTTAATGGAGCTCAACTGCTCTTACAATAAAGCCCCCAAAAAACGGTCCCACTCTGCATGTTTTACTCTGTTTCTCCCAATGGCCTTTTCCATCTTTCTCGTCTTGGCTAACAGACTATCCCTGGTCCTTTGTGGTTAATTTGTGTTGAAACAAGCTGGAGAATTTTGGAGACTGAGACAAAGACAGAGAGGAACAGTCCTCTCAATGGGTTGTGTTTTGTGTGATGTAACTGAACAGAGATAAATTTGATGACTTTTGGCTTTTTGTGTGCCTGCTATAAAGCTGTAGAAATGTTGGAGTTACTGGTGGTGCTAAGCTGACCTGCAAAAATAATAATAAGTGATTTCAAATATGTTTTTAACAATCCACCTGTCTTCCGTTGTTCAAAAAAATCCAACCCCAAACATTAGTTTAACCATTGTTGCTATACCAGGCTGCCTAAACAAATAGAGCTCAATATTGGAATTAATGTGTCCTATACTACATCAAAAAAGCCCCTTGTAGTGATGTAAAAAAATACAAGATTAAAGAAAAAAAGCTAATTTCAATGCATCATTTAATTCTCAAAATGTATGTGTTCTCTCGCTCAAGTATTGTATTCACCCAAGAAAGTTTGCATTTGTTGCAAAATCTTTTAAATATAATTTTACTTCCTACCTCATTTTATTTCCATCACAAAAGTTTTCCTGGCAAACACAGTTTCTTGGGGGAACGTAGCAGTTTTGTGCGAGAACACAAAGCAATGTGATATTTTGCCTCTCTTTTAAGTTTTTTCCTCTCTTTAGGGGCTCAGTTGAAAACTGTGCAAAGGTGCCTGAGTGGCGTACGATTTCCAGTGAATTTTCAAAGTGTGCTAATCTTTCACAAAAAGTTTGTAACAGTTCTCTTTTAACCTTTTTAGAGCAAAATTAAGAAGGAAGGCAAAACCCAAAGCTGCTGCTTAAACGGTTTTAAATGTAAAACTCAAAGCCATTAGCCATCTACAGTACTTCATCCCTACATCCCTGAACCACACACCCACTCTGCCTTCCAAATACATGTTTGCTTACCAGGTATCACCAAATATAAGCAATAGAGCATTATCTGATTGGCTACATATTCTTCCCTGTCTCTTTTTTCTGTTGGTGACTTGTTAAAACCACTAAGTTCTAAAACACACTACAAGAAACCATTTTTAAAAGTCTTAATCTTTAAATATGTATGGTTTTTAATAGTATTTGTAGTGGATACCACTAGAATATCTGTTTGTTTTTTTTTCAGCAGGGATTTTAGTGATATCTACTAGGTCATATTGACCATATATATATATATATATATAAATAGATGCCTCATTAGCGACTGGTTCTATGGCCTGCTATACGTAAGCCGTCAGCCGAATTGTAGCACTCCTGACTTGATGTCATTCACAATAGTAATCACTGAATATTCGTAAGACACCACAATCCTGAACACAATGGCTCAACAGCTCTGTGCGAACCTACAGAATGGTGAATTACGTCAAAGTTCACCGTTCCAACATGGTGACCGCATCTACAATCCTGCAGCAGTCCAATGGGGTTTTATACATGTCTATAGTATTGACATTTTATCTGTTCAGTAATAACTAATAGGTAACTAGCTGCCATGCAACTAAGGAACATGTGGTAACAAGACATGTCATGTGAAGCTATAATATGTCCCGTTACGAATATGTTTTCTCACTGCTTATAGAAGTATTTGCTTTCTTGGCACCCCCAATGTACGCACTTTATTATGTGAATTAACTCGTTTGCCTTCAAATCCAGGATCTAAAGTAATTCAATCTTTCTTTTAGGGGACGTGTACATCCAGAAAACCCAAGACACCAAGAATCCCGTCATCTACGGCGTCTTCTCTGTGTCTGGGTGCGTAAGTTCACGACAGTCTCTCCCTAAAATACGAGATCCTCACGTCTCCTCGATGCCTCTTACTAATCAGACCGCTTATCAGATTGGCAAGGGAGCTTGAATATATTTGCTTTCATATTCACACTCCAGTTGCCTACGGGGCAACACCCCCATTTATCCGCTGCTGAAGACTGTTTCTAACATACTGAATAACAAGTGTTTGGCAGGCTTCACAGACAGTAGTACTAGTCCTCCAACAGCACAAAGGAAGGAGCTTTTCTGTGAATCTGAGATGTGATATTCTCATAAGGACTTATCTACATAATACCACTGCTATAAGATGTGGTTAGGAGAGGATATTCATGCACACAATATGGTATTATACAACTGGCCTCAGAGGGAGCCGTCAACGTTTTAGATGAGGTTCACATGCAGCATAAATACACAAGGCTTTGTGTGTGTTAGAGTAATTCACTGACTCGCTGTAGATTTCATATCAAATCGGCGAAGCCCTCAGGCTCTGTCTGAGCTCTTGAAACCCAAAAGCACCATTCTTGGTGATAATGGTGAAAACTCTCTCCATCAACTGCAAGTGATTTCACAGCTCTATCTATCCCTCTGTCTCTTGTTTCTCTCTCTCTCTCTGTATCTGTATTAGTGTTAATTTGTAAAACTGTTAAAATATTATGACTGCAATACAGATATGCAGTTGGGTCCAAATTTGTCCAAATTTGTCCAAAAGTTCAGTTTTTCTATAACAAATTGTATTCCAGCATATTTGTTTTCTAGGGCATAACCTTTCTTTGTTTTCTATATTTCAAAATCCTGAAACCTTGTTTATTTCCAAGTTTAAATTAGATTTGGAATTGCTTATTTTAATGTGGTATGACTTTTGGATCCCACTGTGTTTCTGAGTGAAAAACAAATGCAAGCTGAGGCTTGATTTTAACCAGTACGAATTGATTTTATTGTGACATTACATACAGATGGTTATAGCGGTCAGCAGGTTTTCATGAAGACAACTATATTTTAACTTCATGCAATGTAGAATTTTTTTTATATTCCATTCTTTGTGTGATGAGGCCCATGTGGTCTAGTACTGTGTCTGCCACCTCTGTTTGTTTCAACGCATGGATTCCTCTCTTTCTGCAACTCTAGGTCTGTGTTTAAAGGTTCAGCAGTATGTGTGTATTCAATGGCTGATGTCCGCATGGTCTTCAATGGTCCTTTTGCTCATAAGGAAGGGCCAAACTACCAGTGGGTTGCCTACCAGGGTAAAATTCCTTACCCCCGACCAGGAACAGTGAGTGTCACTAATAAAATGTAATACATTATATAAAGATGATGTTTCATAATCTTATTTTCTGAAATGCAAAAAAAACCTCTGTGATTTCAGTGTCCAGGAGGGACGTTCACCCCCAACATGAAGACTACTAAAGATTATCCTGATGAGGTTATCAACTTCATGCGGAACCATCCGACCATGTTCAATGCTGTTTATCCAGTCCACAAGCGCCCCCTAGTGGTCCGTACTAATGTGGATTATGAGTTCACCACCATCACGGTGGACCAAGTGGCTGCAGCTGATGGCAACTATGAAGTTCTTTTCTTGGGAACAGGTAAACATGCTACACATCTCCACATAGACATAGTCTTATGTTATGTGATGTATTTATATTTTGTTCCCATACAAAAACAGTATGCATACTCTGGTTTCTAAAAGTCTGGGACCACACTGAAATTTGAGATTCAAAAACTAATTTTAATTTACAAATAAAAACAGTGATTTAAAATTTGAAAATCCTTTGTATGGAAAAGTTCTTCAACAACTTAGAACAGCAAATTTGTAACACTTTTAGTGTTAATGCTCTAGACTACAAATGCAATCTAGTATAGTCATTGAAATAATATAATAATATAAAAAAAATATTACTTGTGTGCATTTGAAGACAAAACAAAGGCACTGAGATTTTTTTAGATCACAGTGCAAGTTTCTTTCAGCTGAGACAGCTCAGATTTACGTTTTAGTCTAGGACTAGGCTGAAGCCTTGTCTGTGAAATGCATGTTATAAATAGTTCTGACTCCTCTGTTCTGGTGATTTACAGATAAAGGAACAATTCAGAAAGTCATTGTCCTGCCCAGAGATGATCTACAGACTGAAGAACTGGTTCTGGAGGAGGTTGAGGTCTTCAGAGTAAGTTTGCTCCCATTACACTTTGTGTCAACAAATTGAGAACAATGTTTTTTTAAATAAAATTTGGATTTTGTTATAAAAAATATAATGTAATATATTTTATTAAATTAAATATAATATCTATTTTTCAGTAAAAAAATTACAAAAATATTTTCATATTATTATAGGTTCCAATCCCAATCACTACTATGAAAATTTCTCCAAAACGGGTAAGTTGCACATCATTTACTGTATGATTCAGAACTTTAAAAACTAATTTTGAAATATTAATAGTAATAATACTAAATAAAATTTTAACAGACTTACAGTTACTTACAGACAAACAGTTTTATGCAATGCAATTTACAAACAAGGAGGAATATTTTTCTTTTGGGGTATGTGATGTATTTTGAATGAAACTCTTCTTTTCTTTTCCTGTCTTCCTGTGTGTGTGTAGCAACAGCTGTATGTAAGTTCAGTGGTGGGCGTCACTCATCTGGCTCTGCACAGGTGTGATGTTTACGGAGAGGCCTGTGCTGACTGCTGTTTAGCCAGAGACCCTTATTGTGCCTGGGATGGGAAGTCCTGCTCTCGCTACTCCGCAAACCAAAAAAGGTGAGAGCTGCTTGTGTGTAAATGTTTTTATTATCAGATCATTATAGAATATAACTTAAAATTGGTTGTCTGAATCTTGTAGGCGGAGTCGGAGACAAGATGTGAAATATGGCAACCCTATAAGACAATGCAGGGGCTATAATTCCAATGGTGAGAACACCAAAATAGTCTTTCAGTCTTAAGATTAGATTGAAAACATATTTTGTAAGAGGTAAAAGAGCTCCTTTTGATTTTGGTTATTGTTTTAGATAGTATTTTGTTTTAATTCCTGCCAGCCAATAAGAACACGCTGGAGACGGTCCAGTATGGAGTAGAAGGAAGCACAGCCTTCCTGGAGTGCCAGGCCAGATCTCCTCATGTGTCAATCAAGTGGCATTTCCAGAAGGAGAATAGTGACAGGAGGAGAGAGGTATGTGCGACAAAATGTTACCCAACAATTGATGTAATGTTAAAGCAATATACTGAATGTTGTGAATTTTAATCATGCATTAATTACCATAAATATGATTTGCTAAATATGATCCTACAAACGACTGGTCTGTCAAATATTTGTTAAGTATTTTGGAAAGGCATCTCAAATGCTCACCAAGGCTGCTTGATTTTCTGAATAATACCCAAAATTTGTAATAATGTGAAATTTAATGTTGAATTTAAAATAACAGTTTTCTTTTTTAATATAATTTAAAAATGTAATTTATTCCTGTGATGCAAAGCTGAATTTTCATCAGATATTACTCCAGTCTTTGTGTCACATGGATTCTTTAAAAATATGCTGATTTGCTGCTCAAGAAACATTTCTAATTTTCAATGTTGAAAAAGGTTTTTGAGGCTTAACATTTTACACAATTCTTTGATGAGTAGAATGTTTTCTTTAAAGTAGAACAGTTTTTTAAATAGATATCATTTGTAACATTATACATTTCTTTGTTGCTTTTGAAAATGTCAAATCAATAATAAATAAAATAATTACAAAGTAGAGAATGTATATGTACAAATATTAAGTAGCAAAAATAGATCATTAAAACATAATCGATAGGTATTGCTCCTTATAAGAGATCTTTCCAAATAAGCATATAATAATAATTTCTGAAGGATCATGTGACACTAGGGACTGGAGTAATGACTGCTAAAAACGCAGGTTTGTAAAAAATGACAATATAATTTTTTTTCATTGAAGTAATATTTTACAATATTATGGTTTTACGGTATTTTTGATCAAAGAGATGCAGGTTTGAGAAACATTTAAAAACTTTGATTTGTTTTTTGATTTTGTTTTTTTCGGCCCAGATGTGTATTATTTATTTCATGTTTGTACATAAGTAGTTAGAGCCATAGTGTACTAAAAAAAATTGTAATTATTAATTTTGTAATGATTGCATTTACATTTACATTTATTCATTTAGCAGATGTTTTTTTCAGGTGGGGAAAACAGCAAGCAATTAGTCCTAAAGAGGCAAAAGTGCTCTTTATACCGTATAGCAGGCAATGTTTAGATAAGTGCAGGCTAGAAAGGAAAAGGATAGGGTTAAGAGATTTTTTTTTTCATTTTAATTTTAATACTAATTAAAAGACTACAATATGTGAATAAAATGAAGACAAAAATAACTAATACTGACCTGTTACATTAAAAATCCCTTTTCACATCAATGTACATTTTAATCCAAAATCTTTTTCAAACAACCTGTGTGTTTCAGATCCGTTCTGATGGTCGCGTTGTTCGTACAGAGCAGGGTCTCCTCCTGCGCTCTCTCCAGCTCTCTGACGGAGGTGTTTACCAGTGCACCTCCACCGAGAAGAACTTCAAGCACACGCTGATTAAACTTCAGCTGGTGGTCCTTTCCGCCCGCACCGTCAACACCATCCAGACCGAATCCACGGCCCCCGCCGTGATGCCTCTCCAGTCCAGCGCCTGGACGCCCAGCGCAGAGCAGTACAAAGACCTGCTGACCATCCTCAGCCAGCCAGAGATGGGCCTCATCAACCAGTACTGCCAGGACTACTGGCAGATGGGGGACGACCCCGCAGCTCACGCACACAAGAAGAAGGACCTAAAGGAAGTACAGAAGGACCTCCGGAAGCCACGAAACAGGAGACACCACCAGGAGCAGAGCAGCATGGCCGAGACATGAGACGGAAAAACATCGAGACTTGAGGTTGACCTTGAGGTCTTTGACTACCGTAACACACACCGCAACCATTATGACCGAGGAGAAAATAAACAATACGTTTTTGAAAATTCATAGTATTTATTGTAGGCTGTACATAGTTAGATTCTGTGGATATCTTTGTATGGAAATAGAGCAAAAAAAAGAAGAGACAAAAAACGTTTTGTGTATAGATCTGTGCAAATATTTTGTTATCATTGTTACTTTTCTTCCAATATATTTATTACAATGGTATTCGCATAATAATAACACACAGTGTGACTGTTACCATAAAACTTAATGTACATACCACTAACCGGATAGTGGGAAACTCTTGATGGACAGTTCGACTGCACTTGATGTTTTGATACTAGAGGAAAGATGAGACTGAAGCCGTTGTACATTTAGCAGACTCTTTTAGCCAAGCACGTGTTCTCATTCTGCAGATGTACGGATAAAGAATTTCTACATATATTTGGTGCATCTGAGTATTCTGTGACCTCTCAAAAGACTTTGAAAAACACTTTAATATCATCGGAAACTCATCTTTTAATCTTCTTGATCTTCCATATGTTGCTATGCTAGTGTGCTATGTGTGTTAAAAATATAAAGTCGTTTCTGTGTGTTATATGTTTGGTTTATTACTGATTACAGCCTCCTGTACAGTACGTACAACACTTCTTTTTGTTCTTTTCATTTATATAAATATGTACTATTGCACGCAAAAAATCTCAAAAAGCTGGGGGTTCACAATTTTTGCAAAGCAGAATTGTTTTTAAATATGTACCTCTCCAGACATTTTCAGTAATAAGCGTCCACGCAAGCACCTCTAAACATTTAATAGGTGATCATTTGGAAGCGTTAATCATTTGGGGGCTTGTTTGAGTTTGCATGAATTGTATTTGTACTGTACAGATATGTAGTCAAATTCTGGATATTGCTGTGTTGCTGTATGGTCTTTGACATGATGAATCGATCGAGAGCGAGAGAGAGAGACTGTTTTCTATAGACAGAGGACTTTGCCGAACTAGTTACGGAATCAAGCACAATTACCTGATGTGTCTCTTTGGTGTTTTCTCAACACACATAGCAGACAGGCTGTGTGAAATGGTTGTTGTAAATGTATTTTTTTTCTTTCATTTGTAACACATTATTCATCACTGTGGTTTGTCTTCTTGTTTTGTCTTTTTTAGGATATTCTAATGTGAAAAAGATCCAGAGTTAGATGTTATGAACAGTTAATATTATAGTAATGTATTTTTTATTTGTTTTGGGTTTTTTTTCCCATCGTTGTTGTTGACTAATTAAAGTTATATATTTTATAACAAATACAGGTTGGCCTAAATGTTACTGGGTGAACCTGCACTTCCTTTCTTCTGCAATCGCAATGTAAAGATTGAAAGACACACCAAAGAGGTTTCGGTGAATAAGGAAATAGATTCACTTTACACCAAAATCAGGATCAAGATCTTGTTTATTTGCCTACTTAATTGAAAAGAGTACATTGTTTGGGAACTTTACATTAGGGTTATTCACAAGGTCAAATGTGATTTGTATTTTTTTTTGGTAACACTTTAGAATAGCGGATGGTTATAAGTCATTTATAAGAGATTAGTTTATGATGAAATGTACATCTACAAAACATTCACAAATGATTAATAAGTGATTATTATGTTTAGTTAATTAATTTACAAG
>JAUCNO010001758.1:8637346-8690503 GCA_032353835.1 Enteromius viviparus
TAGAGTGCATTATATGGGGGAAAATCCTGGAATGTTTTCGTCAAAAACATTAATTTCTTTTCGACTGAAGAAAGAAATACATGAATCTCTTGGATGACATGGGGGTGAGTAAATTATCAGCAAAAGTTTTTTTAAAAGTGAACTTCTCCTTTAAGGGCATCTGGTTCCATGAAGAACCTTTAACATCAATGGAAACTTCCAATTGCTTTTTATAATGTAGATGCTATACATACTAGAAGGAAAAAACATTCTTTTTAGGTCTGTTCACTGAAAGGTTCTTTTGGAACCTTATTATCTGGACAGGAAACACATTTTCCAAAATATCTTATTTTTTGTTCCACAGAAAAAAAAACTGTCACACACATTTTTCATTTGTACCAACAAGCGTGTCTGTAATCATGTGGGATCTTATCACATGAGGCCCTAATAGGGAACAGGTATGTACCAGTCTGACAAAAGGACAACTTCTCCTTTAATATCAGTTAAAAAAACACAACTTGACAGATGAAAAGACTTCAGTGGTGTACATTAGGGATCATTTGGAACAGGACCCATTAGATGGGCTGTAAAGGGTGAACACGTTGGAAAGTCTGTGTGCATCTAATGGCTGTGGCAGCTGATTGTTAATTCCCAAGCATACACAGCAATAACAATTTGTTTGGCACTTTAAAATTCAGAGACATTGACAGAGAGCAGCAGAAGTGCTAAAGAAGAGAGATAAAGAGTAATATCTATACATGACATGAGCTGGAATCTATCTCTCCAGCAGCACCACATTAACTAACCACTGGTGCACACAGACCAACCACTGCTTCATTAGCAATACAGACTTTTCAAAGAATCTAGGAAACCTAAGCAAACCGCTATCTACACCAGTTGCACGCATTATACAAATACTAGCTGATATACAATGTCTCCACCACCTACTCTGCTATGGGTAATAAAAACATTGCTGTCACCAGCATTATCAGGGTAATCTATAGTGCGTAAAAGGAAGGACCGCAGCATCAGAAAAGATCTCTAAAACCTCTATTGACAACATCTGTGCCAGTCTGAGAAAATGTTAGAGTTGGAAAGAGTTGTTTTGCTTGCAAGTTATTTAAAGTGAATATCAAATAGCATTCACAATCCGTTTGACCTCAGTCACTTGACACATTTCTATGCCAAATAGAATGGGCTAATACATGGCCTTTATGGTTTCCATAGACCATCATTACTGATTTTCTCCATTGACATTTTTCTATTACGTCAGTGGAACTATATTAGGTCTATTATTTTCTTTTAGTTAAAAGAACAATAATAATTGTATTATTTTCTTATTTTAAGACTATTACTTAGAACATCTTTGCTCATCTGAAAGCTAAAAAAAAAATCCTTTAAAAATCTTTCAGTTCTTGTTTTGTGTTCGAGAGAGAATTAATGTTTTTAATTTGCATGTCAACTATGACCTTTCAATCAAAGATAAACACACACCCACACATATCAACTCCTCATACCTCATGTCATTATACGGACAGTGCTAAATCCGCTCATCTTTTACAAAGTCATGAACATTGTTATAGTCTGCTTCCGCAACTGAACTTCATGATTTTAATAGCTTTAATAAGATTTCAGTGGAAAAGTATTATAAGGTCTTGCAAGTGGAGAGGATTGGACAGGATGAGGGTGCAAGTCACTTGTCAAGTCACTTTTATTTATTGCAGTGTTAAAAAGGAAATTGCATGTTGATAATGCATAATGGATAATAGTAAATAGATGGCTTTTCAGTTAAAGTCAGTTCATCAAAGATTCAGTAATGGCATCATCCTGCTCACTTTAGTTCTCTTCTAAAAGTGTCTGTGCAATAAAGTTGACAATTTTGCCAGAAATTAAGTGTCCCTAACTGAGCAATAAGGCAAAGGTGAAAGTGACAAGGACCTAAAGGGCATTCAGAGCTGTAGAGGTCATCTCTAGGTGCATCTGGATACAGACTGGATCTGGATAACTATAGTGACCTTGGAATAAAAATGAAAAATAAATATTAGAATAGATGCCATTATCAGCCGATTCGGATGTTATCACGCGATTTCGCGCAGTTTGAATGTGCCGTTGTCAGTCGTTTTAGCCCATATGGGTCAATAGGGGCCTGCTGCACCTACTGGTAAAACTTAAAATGAAATTAATTATTCTAGCAATTAGATTGTGTTTATTTAATGTCTACACCTACCCCAACCCTAACACCTACCCATTACCATGATAGAAAAACAGTATTATTGACGTAAAGTGTTAGAAAAAAAAAAGTTTGATTGATCTGCGCATGCCCAGTAGTCCTATGGATGATAACAGCCTTCTAAGCCTTCCTGGTGCAGCAGGCCCCTACTGACCCATATGAATGGGCTGATAACAACTGATAATTCAATCGAGTGATAACATCCGAAGCGTGATTTCTAATAGTTGCTTGAATAAAAGAATAAAAAAATAAATGAATAAAAAACTGCTCAATATTATTAGCCCCTTAAGAAATTAATAGTTTGATTAGCTTTAGAACAAACCATGTTGTCCAATGACTTGCCAATTTAACCTAATTTGCCTGGTTAACCTAATTAAGCATTTGAAATTGCAATGAGTAGCTTGCAAAACAGCTAGTAAAATAATATGCACTGTCATCATGGCAAAGACAAAAAAATTAGTTTAGACCCGTGAGAAAGAAGATGGAGAAGGATACACAGGTTAATCAAAGCCTTTTCAAGTGTCAAGAACTGCAGTGAGAAGTATTATCAAGAAGTTTAAAGAGACCAGCACAGTGAAGTACAGGTAGGAAGTGAAAGATTTCAAAAACTTTGGAAAGAAAACTAGCGAGAGAGGTTTCTAAAGACCCAATATGACTTAGTCTGGAATTGATGTCTCAATGAAGACAGTCACTAGAGCCCTGCACATGAATGAACTGTGAGGTTGTCGACCAAGAAAGACTTCCCTTCTGAAGAAGAAAGACCTCCAAGCTAGAATGAAGTTTGCTAAGGACAACCTAGTGATGCATACTGGAAATGTGTCCTTTAGTCAGATGAGATAAGAGGGTTTTTTTGGCCATAGAGATGTTGCCTATGTTTGTAGAAAAAAAGGAGATGCATTCAACCCCAAAAACAGTGCTCCCACAGTGAAAGCACTCTACCAGCATGATAACGACCCAAAGCGTAGATCATGAATATCTCCAAAGTCAGTGTACTTGCCTGCACAAAGCTCAGACATAAATCCAATAGAAAATCTCCCGGGGGGGACTAATACTTTTGTCTTCAACTCTATGTGTAAGTCAGAGATTCATATTTATTATACATATAAACTATGTTGGCTTCCTGAATAACTATAGGTAGTTTTCTCCCCAGTCTAGGTACTAAAAAGGTTAAATAAAGTCACTTTTAATAGGAAGTGAGTGAATAAAATATAAAACATTAAATCGTTTTTTAAACAAAAATGTACTCAAGTCATCCAAGATGTAGATGAGTTTGTTTCTTCATCAAAACAGATTTGGATCATAACAATTGCTCACCAATGAAACCTCTGCAGTGAATGGGTGCCGTCAGAATGAGAGTTCAAACAGTTGATAAAAGCATCACAATAATCCACAAGAAATCCAAATGACTCAGCCCACCTATTATTTTAAGAAACAAATCTACAGAGTTATTGAATATTATATCATAACACATGACATCATATCATGTCATATTGTTAGAATCCTTTCAATATTGTGGGGTTTTTGTTACCTTTGAAAGATCTCTGGTGTTTCCTGACATTACTGAAATTACGGTTATAAAATATGCAAAAAAAAAAAAAAGCTGCACATTGTGAAACTCATTAACAAATCTGAAAATCTCACTAAAAGTGATAAAGTGATATTGGTTTCTGTCTATTTTGATAAAGGTAATTAAAATACTAATTAAAAAAAAAAAACTAAACTAAACACAGATGATGATATCATAAAGAAGAGGTGGTCTGTGTGGTGAAACAGACGCCTTGCAAGTGTCATATGCTGAAGTCTATTGCGCAAATGATACACCCAGCAGAGCAGTTGCCATTTCAGTGCAGCTAACTGAAGTGGTCTATGTGAAAGGTCACATGCTCTGGAGGTTAACGTCACATAACCGTACATCTATGACACATTCACACTCTGCTTCTTTTTTTTTTTTCTCGGTTGTGTCTAAGCCAATAAATTTGATGAGTCAATATACGCCACACTCAGTGTGGTCCCACTGCATCACAGTTTATGTCATTATTATGAATAACATGAACTATTTCAAGTAGTGCAGTTTAAGTATGAAAGACGTACTGAATTTATAATTGTGTGCGTGTTGAGACTGATCTGCAAGCTTTAGCATACAATAATATAAAATATACAATAAAGTCAAATTAATATATTAAAAATACCATTTCATGTGATTAAATTTTTATAAATACTTTATGCATTAAAACATGTAGTACATAGATATTTAATTTAAAATACTGTTTAAAACAAAGCATGAAGTTAAATATATCTATTGGTTATCTCACACTAAATCAGCCACATTAATTCAAATATAATAAAATTATATTATTTTTTCTTTTTTGCACTATAGAAAATCATACTGCAGACTTCTTTTAAAATTCAATAAATTTTTAATAAAAAGTTTAAGATTTTACAAAACCATTCCAAAAAGACAAAGTCAATTTCATAAAATGGGTCTGTAAGCTCCTGTTTGTAGAGGAGGTTGAAATTTGACGGTGCATATCAGTGAAGCTTCTCTAAAATTCATTGCATTTACAACTGTAGTAAAATGAATGCATAAACCTATTCTCTGTTACAAGAAGTCATCTGAAAAACGTAAGGGGAACTCTGATCTTCGTAGCAGTAAGGCTCTTTGACAAGAAGGCAAAGGATGTGGTTCCTTCACTTGAGCAACACATGAAGTAAGGAAATGAACAAGTTCCAAGATTACTGAGCTCTCAGACCGACAATGCAACAAGATACCATCAAAAATGTTCTGTTGGTGATGAAAGCGTGGCAGAACATAATGTTATCTGAACAGAAAAATTTATTTCAGATTACAAAAACAATAAACACAATAAAAACAAACAGCCAAAGCTTACAGCCAAGATCAGGAAGCAGTATGATTTTTGTCTGCTGCTCCTGGCCCGTGGCCCTGCAGAGGGTGCTGCTACATCAAACAGAAAAATGGAGATATATCAGAATCATTTAGCTGCCACTACAAATATTCTTCTATGAACTTTATCTGGAAGATTACTTTCTATAAGCTACAGAATTTCATATGCTTTTTACCTTCTTTTTCTTTTTGAAATGTTTACATTGTGCTGGTCTGCCGGGGATTTTTGTGGTCAACAAGCATGACTTGTCATTTCAGATCCTCTCAGAAAAAAGTTTCACCTGTTCAGGGGTGGTCAACACTCTGACGCAAAATGAGACGTCTATGAGCAGTGGATGAAACAAACATGCATGTGGATCTCCACATCACATGTGACCCAAGGACACAAAACAAGTCATAAAGGTCAGCTTTTTTATCACATGAAAGCATTAAGCTTTCTGTTGATGTATGGTTTGTTGTAAGGACAATATTTGGGTGAGATACAACTATTTGAATATCTAGAATCCGAGGCTGCAAAAAAATTTAAATATTGAGAAAATTACCCTTAAAGTTGTCCTAGTGAAGTTCTTAGCCATGTTACTAATGAAAGATTAGGTTTTGGGTTTCACTTTATATTAGGTGGCCTTAATTAATGCATACTTAAATTTAAGTAAATAATTTGGTACAATGCACTTATTGTGTACTTAATGTTTTTACATTGTAGTTATATTTTTAAAAATACCTATATGTAGTTACATCTGTAATTACATGTATAACTAGACTGTTGACCCATTCCTTACACCTTAACCCACCCTTAAAACCTACCCATACCACCAAACCTGCCCCTAACCTTACCTGCATCCCACCTCAATAGTAGCAAGTGTTTTGGAACTCAATATGCATACAATAAGTACTTATTTTTTCAGGCCATCTAATATAAAGTGACCAAGTTTTGATATAACTCTAGCTTTTCTTTAGCGCGAACCAAGCAAGCAGGCGCAAGGTTTATATAGACTTGTTATAGATTTGTGGCTTTAAGAGGAAGGTGCACAACGGCATTTAACTGCAAGGGATGGAACGTGAGTACTTGTGCGTGGATGGAAATTTTTTCAGAAGTTCAACCGAAAACTGTCGCCTCCCCAGAACCTGTTATGCGTTTCTAGAGACAGACAGGGGACGTTGTCGACTATCGGAAGAAACATGAATGTGGGAGGGGACAATACCCTCTCTGACGTTGCTAAGCGCACTTAAAATATGAAGATCCACATGATGAAAATGCATGATTTAAATTATTAGTTTGAGACCAGAGCATTGATACCAGAGTTTAAAAATGTAACTAAAAGGAAAAATATGACTAAATATTACATATATAACAACAACCTGATTTTTATACTAGAGAATATTAACACTTTGTTATTTTATTGAAATCTGTAAATTAGACACCATATAATCAGACACATTGGACAGAATGACAGCATAAACATAAAATAAAAAACTACAAATATTACCGTCTACAAAAATGTTGTTGGTTTATGCAACCCATTTATTTCCATTTCATAGAAACAACCTTAAATCTCTTTAATTAGGCTACAAACACTAAAACAAAACATTCTCAGACATTGTCTTTAGCCCACCTAAATATGGGAAACTCAGATAATTTGTCATCTTTGTCTCAGGAATGCATGAGTCACTACGAGGCATGTCTGTGGTAAACAAGTGTGGTGACATGGAAATGACTCTAATAAGGTTATGGCAACCATCGATTTACCTACAGCCGTCAATGCACGTTCAGGCAATGTGAAGATTTTATTTCAAATTCACTAAATCAACAGATTTCAAAGTAGATCTTTCTCCAAATAGTGAATTGAAATCAATTCAAGTCTTACATTAAATTAGCCATCTGATTTCAAATGGATGAGCATTTACACTACGAGTGCAATTGTTTAAATGTGACTGAACACCTTCGCACATGGATGAATCTCAGTTCATTTTGGACCCCAAATGTTTCAAACTGGTTGTCCAAAACTGGTGTGAACAGGGTCTTAAACAACCCCTAATGTAAGCTACGTTTAACTCTATTTACATCATTCTTACAACATCCACTAAAGCACATAAAAACAATGATATTAATAATAAAAAAAAGCTTCTTCCACAATTTAAGACAATTATAATTAATCACTGACCATTTCTATGACTTTAGGAGACAGTTCACCCAAAAATGAAAACAATCATCATTAACTAAACCTCAAGTTGTTCCAGACCTGTATGAGTTTCTTTCTTCTTTTGAACACAAAACGATGTTTTGAAGAATGTTGCTAGCCAAAAATCTTCCATAGTTCCATAGTAGTGCTCAACAGTAGAAAGAAACTCATACAAGTTTGGCACAACATGAAGGTGAGCAAATGACACAATTTTCACTTTTGGTTAAACTATCCCTTTAAGTGTTATCAAGTGGAATGGCGTTTAACAGCATTATAACTAGTTATATAACAACTAATATTACATGCATGCAAAAATAAACACTGATTTAGACCAGCAAAGACAGGCACTTTTCCCCAGATTCTTCAACAGGCTTTCTGCATACACTTTCTAGAGAAAGTAAATGGAAAAGGGTGAATAGAGAGTGGCCACACACACACACACACACATACGTGGTCGTATGGTAAATTAAGGGTACTCCACCTTTTCGAAAATCCACTTTCTTGTGGTTATGAATACAGCGGGTGACTTTACACTTGTAGTACAGTAGTCCAGCTAGCAGTACAACACCAGCACCAACAATAACCAGCCCTAGAATGAAATATGAATTTAATAATAACAAGAAAAGATGCTAATTGTAAGTGATTACTAAACCTGAAAGCAATAAAAGAAAGATTACATAAGCTGTAGTAATTGTCATGTTGTGGTATGTTGTGAAAGAGGACTGTAGTTCTTGTAGTTCTTGAAGTGGATGTAGAAAAGGTTTTGGTCGTCTGAAATTGGGTAGAATGGGCTTTGGGAGGTTCTGTCACCTCTTTCGAGGGATCGTTGCAGACAACATCAGAAGTGCTGGTGCCTTGTACCGCAATTCCACTTTTACATCTAAAAGAGCAAAAATAACATGATGACTTCTAATAAATGTCTTTATTTTCTTGGACATACAAAGTTTTATTTAACATACAAAAATAACTGTAAAAAATCTATTTTTTTCTTCTCCAAAGGGAAAAAAAAAAGCATACGGCCTTTGTGCTGATTGATTAGACTTGCAGGAGAGGGCGCTGATTCATTGAGAACAAAGCCTCAGATGCATTAATATGCATTAGGGTCATCATTGAAATTCAACTTTTTTTCTTTTACTACTGGGAAATTTTTATGCTCGGGGACATAATTCCGGGTTGTCTCTATTTCACAAAAAAAAAAAAAAAACTACTTACTCTCTCCATTTTTTACAACTTGATTCAGTTTTGTCTGTGAAGAAGCCTTTGGTACATTTTATGCATTCTCCTAGAAGAGAGACATAGTCCAGGGTAAATTAAATCCACTTTAGTTATTCAATGTGAATTAGTCAAGTAGGATTTAGTATGTTTTACCTCTTTGGTCTATTCCAAAACCAACTTCGCAGAGGCAAATTGTTGTTTTTCCTTTAAAAGGTGTAAAACCCTTTTTACATTTGCATACAGTATCTGAGGTTGATGTGCATTTTTCGACTTCTCTACCTGAGAGAGAGAAAAAAAAGTTGAAATATTGAAATATTCTCAGATTTTTCCTTCCACCCGTCCAGTGTTAATTAAGCTCCACACACTAAATGGTTCACAGTATACAGTATCTTACAGCATTACATTCATTACACAGTAACATTACTTAATTACCTTATCAATCAAAACAAATTGAAAAAAGACAAACAAAGAGACAAAAAGGCACATACCGTTTTCACATTCGCTACAGTTTTCACAGTAATTCCCTTTCTTATCAGAGAATAGTTTTGGCGGACAGACCTCACAACTATTTGTATTGTGATCAAACATTTTACCTGAAATTGACAGAAATCTTTATTTAGTTATTTATTTAGTTATTTCATGACCAATATTCGTTTAGACACAACAGAGCATCCCAGTTCCAGGTATTTAACTATAATTATACATACCTTTCGGACAACTTGCTCTTGCATTTTGGTGAAGTAACAGTAAACACAGAAGAGTCGAGATGACTTTCATGTAGCAGATCATGACAGTAACACTGTCGAAGAGAGCTGGAACTCCACGTTACTCTCAAATGAGAGGAAACAGCGACTGAAACTACCTGACAGATAGCATGACATTTAACCTCACTGTTCCATTCACCCACATGACCTGTGGAAAAAAAAACATGTAGGATTGTACAGTTATGCGTTTTCTTTCATTGATAATGTCAAAATCTTTTGAAAGATAAATGAAAGGGTTTTTTGTTTTAAATTAACTTCATCTATTGAATATGATCACTCTGAATCTGGTCAAATGGTTACAAAGTGGCAGGTAAAATAAAAATGCTCTAAAAGATATTTATAGTTAAAATACATAAAATGCCTATACATTTAATGACATTTTACCAATCTTCCTGGTCGATTTCTGACACAACTGGCATAATTTTGTATCACTTTTTTTCTAAAACAGAAAAGTAAATTA
Organism: Enteromius viviparus; assembly: GCA_032353835.1. NCBI lineage: Eukaryota > Metazoa > Chordata > Actinopteri > Cypriniformes > Cyprinidae > Enteromius > Enteromius viviparus. Next base: position 8,647,077 of record JAUCNO010001758.1, read on the forward strand.
ATTACCTTCAAGCCGTTTTCAAACGCTTATTTCTATGATATCCTACATGCTTTATTAGTTTAATAAAAATGCACATTCAACACTAATTAATTTTCTGGTGAATGTAATGAATATGAAATGTTCTCACAGCAGTATGGACAGAGCAAAACAGGGAAGAAAATGATGATTTGTTGATTGCCGTTTAATATTTCCAACAGGCCAAATTCATTATAATAACTGAAGCATATCTGATTAATTAATTAAGTACTTTAGTTCTTCTAACTTTTTTAAAATAACTGTGTGTCATCACTGTAATTTCCTTTCATTCCTCCCCCCCCTAATTTTACAACAACATCAGGTCTGGTATGAATAAATTGATTCATGATTAAGTAATTTTGAATCAAATTTAATGACACATTAAGCTCTCTATCTCTCTCAATGTATTATAATGACTCAAACATGCTTTGCATATAGGAAAAGTCAAATCTAGCAGTACTGAAAACAGGTAGGTCTGACACATTTAGGGCAGAGTAATTGAGGTTCCTTGGTTTGCTGGTTTGCTGTTTACAGGAAAAGGGGTACATTACACATGTGCAAAGAATAAGCATATTCTGGTTTTACTCCTTATCATCAGTTGAGAAATAATGAATTGGGATAATCGTACAGAAAAAAATTATGGAGTTGGCAAAGCAACACCACCAACAACAAAATAATAAATGAAATGTGTTCCTGGAAAAAGAGTCTGTAGAAAGAAAGATAACAGCAATGAGCAGCACCTTTCTCTTTGCAGAAAAAAAGTGCAGAGCTTCCAGTTACCATGACATGCAGATGCAGATTTTATCAGACCTTCTTCCGTTGCCAAACAGAGAGGTTTGTGATTCTGTGTGAGAAAGAGGATTGTAAAGTCCTTGTAACTAAGAAAAATAGGAAAGAAAGAAGAACAGAGAACTGACAAGTGGAGCGATTTTGACTACACTGGGTGTTTTCCCAACAAAATGACTTCTGTACTAATGTGCTCTTTATTAGACAGTTACACAGCTTTGAAGATAAATATAGAAAATGAACTAAAGGTGATGACACGGTTGATGGAGTATGTTCTCTCCATTGACCTACTTTTGCTCAACCTTTCTGCTTATCAATTCAAACTTCAGTGACTTCAGTGTTAATCAGGTGCCCGGAAACCCAGAATACATGAAAAAGACTAACCTAGTAAGTTTTTTGTTAAGTCTTTCTCTGCAAGCTTGTGGAAAAACGAGCTGTGGTTAAAATTTGAGCCATGCAAAGTAACTGTTTAGTCTTTTGGCAGGACAAGCACCAATTACAGTCTCACAGAGACAACAGAGCAGTGGATGTATTGATTTATTTGATGCATGTTACACTGCTAATCTAATATAACTCATGTTTTTTTAACAAAAAGTTTGTCTTTGGAGCAAGATATTTTTAATTAAAAATCGGGAGGTTTATGATTATCCCATTGATTGCAAAAATAACAACTTTATTCAAAGACTCGACACTGTAACGTCACCGCAGCGCCATTTTGGACTGGTGGATACACATTACGTGCGCAGCTCTTTGTTACACTCAATGACAATATACAACTTGTACGTGTATTTAAGCTTTGTTCCATTGCGTCTCACACAGAACTGCATACGTAATGTGCATGCACAGGATGCTGTACAAAATGGCGCTATGGTGATGTTAAGGTGCTGAATCGTTGAATTGAGGTTTTATTTTTGTTTTCTCTCCGTACAAAAATTATTCTCGTATAGCTTCATAATATTATGGTTAAACCACTGATGGCAGATGGAGTATTCTGACGACATCTTTTATACTTTCCTGCACCTTGTTCATTACTCTGTATTTAATGGGACAAGCCTCAAAGTTATCATCAAGAATACCTTAAATGGTGTTCTGAAGACAAACAAAGTGTTTACGGTTTTGGAACAACATGGGGATTAATGACAAAATATTTATTTTGGGGTGGAGTAACCCTTTAAGGTGAATAATTGATCTGTGCTCTACATAATAGGTCTCTTATAAGGGAGCTATAAATTCAGTAGCTTCAGTGCATTGATACTGAATTACTACTAATATACTACTGCTAGTATACAATTTACAGATAATGCTGGGTTATGGTAATATTTGCTTTTTGCCACTGACCAGCCAAACTGACAGACTTGGGAGTCAGTCTATGGTGTGCAATTTTTAACAAAAAAACCCCACTTCAACAAATGCTTAAAATTTGCCTATCCATAAAAAAAACATGGACAGTTTAAACCACATCTGCTTGCCAGGTTTTACTTCCCCGAGCTCATGATTTAGTACTTCTCAACTCCAAAACACGTAAACAATACAAAAGATTATTATATATGGTGATGTTTTATTTCATATTAGGTTGTGTTGTGAAAATTTTGGCATTTTAGCAAATGTTTGAGACAAAAGTCTTTTTGTTTTAATTTGAATTAATTTCCTGCAAGAAATGGTCAAAGAGTCAAAAAGTCATTCAAAGTCTGCTGCAAAGTGTGACCACTGGACAATATTTACATATTTTACCCTAATCAAACCAAATTGCTTCCATTTTATCCAATAAGGCATGTTCATTTAAGGTATCTACCCATGTAACTATGTTCTCCCACATGAGTTTCTGGAGGAGCATATAGGAGCTCTAAAATAGCATTCATTGTCTAACACTTGTCTGAAAACAGACACATACACATTTCTGGTTGTTCTTTTAGCACACCAAAATAAATCAAGCATAATGATGAAGCATTCAAATAGTCTAAAGAACACTGTTTGTTAAAAATAAAGCAAATAATAACTATAATAATAAAACTTGTATCTTATACTGTATCTATGCAGGAGTTAGTGATCTGCACTTAATCTGTGTTTCAAAAAGTTATTATTTTAAACTTATCTAGATTACGTTTATTATCTTGGTTTAGTTAAAACCCTGTCAAAGAGCCCGCTGCGCAATTGCACTAATGGATAATAGTAGCCTAGAAAGTCTGAAATAAATATAAAACGGCTATCTTAAGACCTGAAAAAAAAAGTTTTAGGGAAAATTTTTTTTGTAGGAGCATTAAAAATAACATGCAAAAAAAGTTGAGGACATCAATTTCTTTAATTAAATAAATAAATAAATAAATAAATAAAACATGTTTGAACATGCATAGTAAAGCAATTGATTTTTAAAATCGCCAATATATTTTTAGTTTTCAAGATTTCCTTTATTACCAAATTTACATGATCATTACAAAATATTATATTTCCACAAAAGTGTCACAAAATAAATTTTCAAGACCAAGGAGAGATGATCAAACATCCAATCATTAGGTACCTAAAGCCCCGAATGTGCTCTGTACAGGAGATTAAGAACTCAAAACCGTGACAAGTCTCAGAGAAAATCACTAAAATATAATGTCCTCATATGAGGACGCAGGGTCTTAAGAAGTTAAAATGCATATTTGAAAAGTAGGAAAAAAAATATGAAGAATGCGTATTTCATTTCATTTCATTTCACAAAAATAAGATGTGGATATAAGTACCTGATGCAGAAGAAACCCCCATCCATGCTCATTTTCACTGATGTCATTGCCCGTCTTACTCCTTCCAGGCCGACAGATGGCGATGATGACGCCGCGGTTATTTTCAAACCTCAAGTTGATGATGACATCGCTCCGTGAAGAAGACAACGGCTCAGCTTGGTTTACTTTAAAGATGGATGCTTCATTACATATATTTTCTGAAAGCACTGGCTATATAGTTTAAAACCAGACACTAGAATGTAAGATAGAAAAAACACAGCATGGAGGAATCGTGGGATTTTGAATTCTTGTCTCGAATGGTTGACAGTCTGGTGTCCTTTCTGTCCGAATTTGTGGACGACTGGCTGGCCAACGACATGAGAGTTGCAGTGTTTAAGATATTGGTTAGCTGGCTCATCATTAGTCTCGTAGCCATCCACTTTGCCTGGAAAGTGTACGGGAACACTGTCAATGACATGTACTACAGACAGGGTAAGTGTTTGCCAAGGCGCTGTATTAAGCTGCTCTACCACATCGATATTAATTCCTATAAAACGCCAGTTGAGAGACTCTATATACTTTTATTTTGCGCCTTTTAAAAGGTAGTAATTATATTCGCTTGTGATAATTCTTCAGGGACCGGAGGACAGAATGGCGGGACTCCTGACACGGCTCCTCACCTGAGTGGATGGTAAGTAACTAACGTTAGCCTTCTTAGAGTTCATTGTCAGTCTGTCACGTGACAAATAAACAAAAGACTCAGAATGTATTTTATTTATTGTTGCTTAATACTAACTCTGAATATACAAATAATTTGTATTTAGATAAGTTTGTGAAATTTGCTATTGAAAAAAGTACATGTAATTTCTTAACTATTCACTTATAAATCAAATTGTTCGGATCGCTCCTCGAGTGAACAACTCACTGATTCGTTGAATCGACTCTTTTGTAATGAGCCAGGGTTCTTATCGGTATATGATTCCAATGCTATATTTGCAGTATTAGGGTTAGGAGCTTATTGTTGTTATTTCATATCATGAAAGTTATGCTGGTAGCACATTCTAAAAGTTTACTGACAAGTATGTCTACTTTTTAACATATCTCAGACTATGGTAACTTTAAACTTGTGTACAGACAGGCAGAAAATACCTTTAATTCGATTGTAAGAAAGAGCACTATTAAAAAGTACTATAGAAGAAAACATTACTACATAGCCCTGTAAACACTGCTATTCCATTGTGAGTTCTAATATTTTGTATTGTTTTTTCTAGGGAAACTGCAGCTGGTGATGCCATGAAAACCCACCGTGAGTGATGTACCTGCAACAGGACTAAGAGCACAGGCACATAAGATGGACAAAGGCATATACATTCCTTCAAGAAGATTAAATAATCATAACTTGTGCAACTGTACTGGTGAAGATGGACTGTGGTGCAAAACTCAAGGTCCAAGTGCTCTACAATAACCGACAGAATGGTGCTGTGCACTGAACACTTAAAGAAGCTTGCTGCGATAAATAGCAGCTCTGAATTATTTTAATGCTTTAGTGTATTTGGATCGAATTCTGGAAGCTAGTAGATAGCAAATCTTCAACCATTCTCACAAAGTATCGTTTGACCAAAAACTGACAAGAATAAATGTACAAATGAAGGTCCCAAATGTTCACATAGTCATCTGGTCTGTAAATAGAAATCTTACAGTTGTCAAAGAGGTTACTGCTGTCTTTTTAAAGTGCAAATAATAAATACAATTTTATTGTGTTAGTTTTCTGTTATTTATTTTCAGAAGTAAATTGTATTTAAGTCAATGTACACAATACACATCGAAAACCTTACTTTGGTTCAAGACCAAGCAGGCGTCATCCATAACAAGAAGAAAAAAAACATTAGTGGTTAATATTAGCAATATCATGAAAAATGTGTATTAAAAAAGTGAATTAGCTTAGAGAAAAATTGTGTTGCTTCCAACTCAAAACATCATGGAGTCAAATTATTGCAAGTCTTTTTGGGCTGACGGTGGCAGCAGCATAACATGCACATCCATCACATTGGTTCCTGTCAGTCCAGGCATAAGTAACCGTCTTCCTTCAGAGAGCTGTGAGAAAAATGTGAACGAATCATTATTGGTGAGAAAGCCATTAATGTCCAGACCTTGAGACGTGGCCTCTTCTATCAGTTCCCCATTTGTGACAGCACCAGCTGCCTCAGTGGGGCCATCCTGTCCATCGGTTCCTCCACTGAGGAACACTGCACCATTCTTTACTTCTTCAGTACTGAGTTCAAGCCCCACCCTTAGAGCCAACTCCTGGTTCCTCCCTCCCCTGCCCTTTCCTGTCAGTTGCACAGTAGGTTCCCCTCCAGCCAGAAGACAGGTTGCACCCCAGCCTTCCTTCCTCTCCCCTACGAGCACGTTCATAGTGCGACACAAGTCCCAGCTTTCAACCCCAACCTCTGGTCCAAGCTGAAGGATCTCTGCAGCGAGTTCTGGAGGAGGTTCCTTTTCTGGGGAGCATGCAAAACGTGAGAGCAGCCCATATAGTCGCGAAACGGAGCGAACATTACCGCATACTACTGGAGATAGAATGACGGGTCGAAGTCCTAGTTCTACAGCCTTGCGGCTCGCACATTCAAGAGCAATAGTGTTCGAGCCAATTACAACATTTAAAACATGGTCTTTGGCTTCTTCTGGATGTTCTTGCACCCTTGACCCATAATGGGGTCTAAGCACCTCTTTCACAGAGGAAGGAAGAGAGCCAGAGAGCTTATAACGATTCAAGATATCCCAGACCTCCTCTGGCTTGGAGTCGCTCCTGACTGTTGGACCACTGGCTATTAAATCCAGAGGATCTCCAATAACATCTGACAGAATCAATGCCACTACCTTAAAGAGAATGTAATGTCAGAGTAAATATTGAGTTAGCACTGTTGGGTATTGCTCAAGAAACAATTTTCTTTTTTTGTCATGTAATAGTGTTACCTGGGCTGGGTTGGCACATCGGACAAGGCCTCCACCCTTCAACAATGACAGGGCTCGTCTTACTGTATTTAACTCCTGAATTGTGGCCCCTGCTGCTGCCAGTTTTCGTGTCACATCCTGTTTCTCCTGCAAGGACATGGGTGGGGCTGGAGCAGGTAGCAAAGCAGAACCACCACCTGTACATAGACGCATGAAAAATAACAATATTTTATTCAGCAAAGATGGATTACACTAATCAAAAGTGACACCAAGGGCATTTATTTTCCAAATAAATGTTGCTCTTTTCTTTAAAGAATCCTAAATAAATGCATCACAAATTTTTACACAAGCAAAAATAATTGTCTTAATCATAATTCCAAACTAAGTGTTTTTTTTCTTTGGCAAAATAATCTTGTTTTCTTTTTGAAATAAGTATTATAAGCAAAACACTTAATTATTATTTTTTTCCTGGGAAAAAAAGAAAATAATTATTAAGAATGTTTCTATATCCTATCTGATAACAAAACAAAACATCTATGTAAGGAAAGCAGTTTTTGCAGCGTACTGCATATTGATCAAGTAAATGTAGCATTGGTGAGATACAGTTTTTCAAAAACATTAAAACTTTCCAATCTTTTGCATCACAGTGCATGTAGCCAAAGGAAAGCTGATTCTAGAAAATAAGTTAAAGTACCAGAGATGAGCACAAGCAGCAGGTCTTTTTCAGTCAGACCACTGGCAAGATCTCGAATACTCTCTGCTGACTTCTGGGCATCTGCATCTGGTAAATTGTTCTTTGCTCCTTCCATCACTGTAATTCTGCTGTTATTCTCAAGGAGCATCTTCCTGTCCGGACATACAAACATAGAGTAACACTCAATACAAAGTGAAAAACTAAAAACTTTGATGTCAGGGCTACATGACAATATTTATCATGAAAGCTATTTGTAAGATGGATCAGTGAACTTTTCTTGCTTTGTGATATTTTTAAGACAATTAAAGAATTCCACCCTTAATACTTGTGCAAAAATAAATAGGAAATGTCCAAGATTATTATTTAAATCAGCATAAAGTAGGTACACCAAATACTTAAAATGTACAATTTAAATAATAAATTTTCTTGTCACATTACAAGCTCTACATTTACTATTAAATTTTTTGGGAACCACTTGTTTATTGCTGTATAAAATGCTCATTAAACAGAGGCACATTCAAATATGTAATAAAAAAAACAACAAATATTCTTACTCTTTTCCATGATTGCGTAGTGTTTTCTGGATACCATGTGGCACACTGACCACCCCTTTAATTAGATGGTCTCCTACAATCCTCTCTGCTTCAGCTGCCATCCCCAGCACAGCCTTTCCAAAGCCCACCAGATAAAGGTTATTGTTGAGTGTAAAACTCTGTCCAGCCACAAGAAGTTTGTCTCCATGTCTCTCCAGACCCTTACGGACCACTAAGTCCGGCTGCACACCTTCAAGCGCTGCAGAAAACACAGCCCGGGCTCGAGTGTCTAATGACGACATACTACGAGAGCACAATGATGTTAAGCTCACCCGCAGTGGGTGCTGCAGGTGAAAAGAACGTGAGAAAGCAAGAATGTGAGCCATAAACCAATCAAACTATCCACATCAGGTGAAGAGAGCCACTTAATACCTGAGGGAAGAAAGAGATATAAAACAGTTAATATCACTGAATATTACAGAAAAATATAATTGGCCATCAAATGTTTTATGTAAGTGTTATAAGAAGAAAAGTTATGCAAGTGTTCCTTAAGTCAGTATAACACACTGATAAAACAGCGCAAAAAATTACAGCTTAAAAATTACTTAGATTGAATCTGGTGATGCCTAATTTCCTTTGTTTTATAAAATAATTTTGATCTGATCTGAACCGATGTACAAAGAGTACGGTAAACAACAGAGTCAGCCAATCTGACAAGGTAACATTAAAGCTTGCTGAAATACTTTATTCCCACTTTTCACTCACATTGGTGCATTGCCATGGATTTTTAATTACTCTAAAATATTTTGGAATATATTTGATATTTTCAGTGAAATATTTCATGTTTTCATTATATACTTAAAATAGTGCTACATTTTGGGACTAAGGCAAATAACTTAATTTATCATGCTAGGAATGTGGGACAGTATATTTTATACTGTGCTATTATCAGCAATTTAATTTATAATATTTATCATATTAACTGAATACTGCATTTTATTGGCTAGCCTATGTACTTGTACTCTGCACAATGACAATAAAGTTGAATCTAATCTAATCTAATATTAGTAGTAGAAATAAGGCAATCTTTAGAACTGCATAATATGCAGATTAAAATGCTTAAAGTAAAAAAAAAAAATTATTTACAAGACAGCCTAATGACCAACTAAATGACCAACCGTAGTGAAAAATAATAATAAATTAATATACATGTTCTATCATAACAACTGTGCTACACATTGGGTTTATGAGAACTTACCTGCACACGGTTCCTAGCAATTCTGAAGCTTATTTAAGAGCTGACAAAACCTTTTGACAACTGCTTTACATTGGAGCCTGTGTACTGAGTGAGTAATGATTGACTAATTGTTGACCATAGGCCAGAGGGAAGTTTTCGAGCTTAGCCAGTTACAAGATGTTAGTGCATTAATCAAGAGTTAATCCAAAAACAGTAGGAGGTACCACAATAGTCTTGTGAGTTAAAAGTCCAGTAATGGTGGTGGTCATGTCTATGGAGGCACCACCCATAACTCACAGACTGAATTGGAAACACACGTTTTCCTTACAAATGATATCAATGGTTTATTTTTACTTCGATTTTTCCTGAGCACTTCAACTTCGGGTCATTTTAGCAATAGAAAACACAATAAATAGTATATAACGTTTAGCTTCATTTTAATTTGTAAGTTATGTCTGGTTTACACATTCACAATTCTAACGCCCCCCTTCACTGCTTGTTGTGAACAAGATTGACTCACATGTGACAAGCAACCTCTCGATCAGCAGGGCAGCAGACCACAGTTCACGAACGACATTTCAGGTCCACTCCAAATCGGTGTTTTGAACAAATCTTTAAATTGAACGATTCATTTAAAACACCGACTCGTTCGTCGGTAAGTCTAACCAATGAAAATGCTCCTTAACAGCCCACACTCAAATGCTATTTGCTGGAGCTGCAGAGTCAACGCAGAAAACGAGTCAGTAGAGATCAAGAACGACTCGTTCGCTTAAAAGATTCATTCACGACCAAACACGACAACAAAGTGACGTGTATGCTGCAGATGTGAAATTATCAACAGAATAGTTTATTTACTGTATTTACACAAACACATTTATTACCATGTGGGAACGTTAACTCATTTTGCTCACAATTTGTTTACAAGTGCACGTCTTCTATGTTTAGCATTTACAGTGCGCCACGCGGCAAAACGTATTTTACGTTAATATAAGGGTATAAATGAGAGTTGAAAGAAACACCACACGCACGGTCCTTCAATAGTATGTAATACGCTTTGTGTAAAAGGAAGCAGTAACGTGTTTTCTTCAGAAGGTGGCAGTATTCGATAAGTCAGCTAATTTAAACTAAAACCATGACAACATAGATTTCTAACAATAATAACATAAAACTGTACACCAAAGTATGTACAAATTTAGTCGTGTTTCACAGTTAGGCTATTTTTGTGTCACCAAAACAGCGGAGGTGACAACTTCATACCGTGTATGACATCATTCTTCCTGTTATCAGTGTCTCCCAGCTCCATCTGTTACTCACACCCATGAGGAGAAGAGGACAGTACATCACAAGGCCATATTTACAAGTACCAAACTTAACGATCATTTTCATTGTGCAAAAACATGTCTGTTATCATGACGAGAAAACCTACATTTTTAAAATGTAGTTTTCTGTCATATTTATAGATATTTATAGATGATCCACATTACTTATTGAAATGACAGCCTTAAAAGGGCAGTCCACCCAAAATAATTTTTTGCTAGACTAATTTTCATGAAATTCCAAAAGTCTGTAGCATTTCTGCCTTCATGTGGAAGAAAAAATAGACCTGTATATGAAAGAATTTTGGTAATATCTTCTTTCATGTTCCTTGTCATAAGTATATCATGTTTTTTGTTTGTTTGTTTGTTTGTTTGTTCTTTTGCATACACTATCCATTGAAGAGAGCTCAACAGTTATAAGAAGAAATTAATATTCTACAAGTGTTTATATTAAGATCATTTGTCATTTTATGTTTTATAAAATTCACTAGCATCTTTTTTGTATGCAGCTGAAATTTAATGGACGAACATTTTTATTTTTTTTTTGCCTTATTTGCTCAGCAACATTCTTCAAAATATCTTCATTTGTGTTCCATGAGAATGACATGATGAAAGATTATTATTTTATATTTTTATATTTATTCCCCAAAAAGAATTCAACAGTTATTGCTTGAGTCAAGCAATAAGAAATTAGCCTTCTACATATCTTTTAAAGTAATTTTAAAATGGTTTTATAAAATTCACTTGAACAGTTTTTTAAAATATGCAAACGAAATTTGATGGACATGTTCAAACCTTACAGACACAAAGTTGACGGTGCTGTTCTCTTTTGTTTGCACTGCAGTTCTCTCATGTTTGTTTGTTGTACTATCTATTGCAGCACTTTTTTGTGTTGTCATGGATAATTGATGTACAGAGGGCTATTTAATTCTCAGGTGGCTGCAGATAGCAGATGGGAAGAGGTCACTCTGCTGGCTGATATTTTCATTCTGCAGCACCAGTGACCCTCCACCATTCTCTATGCGTAGACTCCCCTCACATGCCTTTCGTCTCTCTCCCATCCTCATGGCAATCTTATGCTCCGTTACTTTATAAAGGGCTCATATTTGGCTACTGTGTGTAGGGTATCAAGCCATTGGACGTTCTCCATCAGCGATCATTTATTCACCTGAGACCTGAGAGGAATGCAATGAGAGGATGATGGACTGGAACGACAACTGTACAGACAAGATAGCAAAGAGCTGGCAGGTGACTTTCAGCGCATGTTAAGAGAGCCTGCGATTTATGAATACTCAGCAATAAGGAACATCATTTGCATGACTAGAGGGTATCTGGCATCAGTACACGGGACAAGCTTAACTCTCTGAGGTGGCTGAACTCTCACTTTCAGTAAGTGACTAAGATGAATCACTTTACTGTGTGCAATTAGATCTTCTCACTTTTTCATTAAAGCCAATACGGAGAATAATGGTAAATGGAGAAGATGGAAACAGAATTAGCAGGCTCCAATACTTTATCATATTCTGTTGCACATTCATCGCCGAGGTTCTTCTCCGATTGCACCATCGCTCTTGTTATTCCATTAGAGCAAAAACAAAGAGAAATCACTCTTTCTCATAACCGTATTTGGCTCGTGAGTGGCCATCTTATTGCCTTTGTGCTTTAAATATCCTAAAGCTTCTGGCTGTGATCTACATTCATATATTATGCAGAATATTCATGAAGCAAAGTTCTTTGATGCTTTGTATTTGGGCTTCTGATCGCAGAATATGTTCACTTGAATGACAGTCCTTAAAGTTAAATACTCAATATACAATTATTATGCAAACACTGAGGTTTGATTTTGCCATGAAATAAAAAAAAATAAACCTTAAGTTGAAAGCATCCTCCTATCCTTAACAATTCAATAAACCAAACAAAATTGCAGCTGAACTTGACGGTGCTGTGTATATTTAAAATTTTGAATATCATTTGAATAGAACTTATTTTGTTTTTTATGGAAGGGAAAAAGCTGTACTTTTGAGCAACCAAATAAAAAAATCCCAGCACAAACAAACAAATAAATAAATAAATAAGTAGTTTTAGACAACACAACTACTTTTTTTTAGTTCACATGACTCTGAAATTGAGGTTCAACAACCCCCCACCCCTCCCCCCAAAATCATTGTCATGAAATGAAACTCGCAAACCCACAAACCACGTCATGCTGTTCCCTGTCAGTTAACTGCTTTTACAGGGCCTCACAAACAAAAGGGATTTCACAGACTTCCTGTCTCTCTTCATTACCTTAAAAGGCTGATTTTTATTTTGGCTATGCCTTTGCCAATTATTCCAGTTTCACAGAAAGCCCTCCTACAGTGACTCTCCTCAGGTCCCTCAAAAGACGTCAGGTTTTTAGCTTCTGAAACATGGGGAATGACAGCTTAGAGTTTTCATAATAATCCCCTTAATAGAAGAATCCATGTGTCTTGTAATGAAAGAGACAGATGGACAGAGACAAAAAGAGAAATATGTGGATAATTTGGAAACGGGAAAAGCTGAAGGAAGAAGGAACAAAATCAAACACATTGGTGATCTAATGGAAATTTTAGTTCAAACAGAAAACCCTTAAAGTTATGGTAAAGATCAGCCTCTCTGGAGGAAATATAATGAATACATTGGGCAGCAGCAGCATGCAGGTAAATCAGAGTGTTCTCCATGGGGCAGCTTCCAGTGCTCTGCTGCTAGGCAACTGCTTGGGCACTATGTGACTCTTCACATGACAACATTTCTTCTGAAGCAATTAGGAAAACTCAGAAACTCTGTTTCCTAAGTGCCTGTTGCTTTTACTTAGAAATCAACTACTAAGGACAAAACAAATTCCAATTAGCTAGTTTTAATTGGCTAAATGGCTATTTTGAATAAATACTTTAAGCATTGCAGGCACTGGCTTTAGAGGATGAAAACCCGACCTGAGGCAGATGGTACCCGCCGGGCCGGGTTCGTACAGATATTTAGAAAGGATGCTCGGGTTCGGGACGGGCTCGGTCACATCAGTGCCCCTGTGTTTTAACGGCGCTTTTTGCCCTGTGTGCGCTGATGCTCTCATGTCTTGATATTACCGAAAGCCTTCCTACAGTTGCTTAATAAAAGCAGTCTTTCCAGTGAATAAATATAATTAATAATAAATAATACATAATTAATTAACAATAAATAAACATGAATTAATCAAATAAATAAAAAAAATAAAAATAGCTTATTTGAAAACTAAATTGATTCTATTTACTGTACAGTTTTCTTTATACTTGTTGTTGTACATCATCATCATCATCATCAATAATAATAAAAATAAAGCATAAAATAAATCCAATACAGGTCTGGGATTGGTACGATGTGTGTAAAAAAAAACCAATCTGCATTTCTGTGATAATAAATTTAAAATAATGTAAATATTATGACATTTTAAAATGAAATCTTTGTTAATGTCTTGATTTTCAGTTTTTGCTGATTTAATGCATCTTTGCTAAATAGAAGTATTAATCTTTTGTTTAAAAAAAAAAAAGAAAGATGCTTATTAATAGAGAACTGTCCTACACCGAGTGTACATATATATTTTTGCCATGTCTTTAAAAACAGCTGTATAAGCTCTTTGCTCTTTTTTATGGTTTGTCAAGTTCAGGATTTAATGTACTTTCCTTTTAAACAATGCAAAGGTATTACAGTTATCTGCTGTATTTTTACTGTAATTGCAGGAAATGTGGTTTTAGCATGCATGCTTTTGAATGCGAAATGACATTTCACAATCATGACAACAGCATATAATTTTTTTCTGAGTATCCACCACATCCTCTTTCCTGTTCACTTTGGTTAAAAAGAACCCTTGTTATTTTCTAAGAATGGGCAATTCCATTACTCTGTACAAATGAGTGACAGAAACAGAGATATATGAGATTACCACACCTTCAGAAGCAAAGATTACCAAGGACCTTCCGAAGCAAAGTGCTGAAGCAGCAAGTGTTAAAGGATTACATTTTTATTTAATGTAAGCAAATTATTGAAGACACACTGTTTCAGTAATTCCAGCTATAGGAGAAAAAAAAGTGAGCTTCTCATAACATTTGACCAAATCTGTCCATTATTATCTATAGAAAATCTGCCCTCATACACTCTCAGGGTCTGAAACCCTCACATTCACCCCTGTATTCAGAGACTGTCTCCTCTTTGGCAGTGTTACGGTCTCTTAATGATTAAATAAGATCTAAATCATGTCAAGGCAAACAGAAACTGAAATAACTCTGGCGATAATGATATTTAAAAGCATCCCATTCACTTTCAAAGTATCCCCAGAGCGTACATCTACAAATAATGTAAATTATGTTAGTGTGAACATATTGTGACATCAGTATCAAGTAAATCAACCTATATCCTAATGCTTTACAACAAATCAACTTTTCCAAGTTAAATTTACAGATGCATTATTTAACATGACTTTCTTTTTAATGTTTTCTTGATTTTTGTAACTTGATTTCCATAGGAAAAAAACATGTTTTGCATTGAACCCTTGAGAGAACAAGATGTAAAACACAGCAAGTGTTGTATTCTCTTTCAAATGTGGACCAAGTATTGGTCATTTTACGTTTTTAAGGATGCTACCTGCAGTAAGATGTAATAATTCAACATCATCTTCACCAGAGGGGTCCGATGCTGTGGCAGCATAATTACTGTTATCAGGGCCCCCTGTCTGGGTCGAGAAAGAAAAAAACCCAGGGGTGCACAATCAGCCAGAAAACAGATTAATCTGCAACACACACACACACGTTTCTCTCTAGGGTGCATATCTAGCAAATCACTGGTTAAAAATTCACTGCCTGACTGTTTTTCTTCATTTCACTCCTTCTTCTGAACATCTCAAGGATTCCAGAGCTTTATCCCCCTCCATCTTTAAATAACTTTTCAGGCCTTGTTTTTTTAGTTGTTTCGCATTATAATATTTTTCTAGATCTTATTTACCAGACCACTTTATTAGGCTAGGGCTCATGCACAACAGAATGGATTCCCATATGAGCAACAGTTTCAATTATTTTATTTTTTTTCCCCGTACATTTGTTCCTTTTGGAAATTGATGTATTCCAGCAGACTTGTCAAAATGAGTTAAAATGCAGAATGCAGGACAGCAAACTAATATTTTCTTCACCGTTGTGTATTTACTCAGCTGTGGTTCCTCAATTAATGTTATGCCATCAAATGAGAACAACAGAACGCAGCTGCAAAATTCCACAGCCTGCCTTATTTCATCATCTATCATCCTGTTACACACAAACTGTCTAATTGCCAAACCAACATGTGTGTAATATAACAATTTAGCAAAAGAATCAATGTTTAATTTGCACATACATAATCTGATATTTATTTTATTTTATTTTATGAATAAAAAGTTGTTTTATTGGTTGTTTCTAAATTTAACATGCATAATGGGTTATTTCACCCCAAAATTAAAATTATGTCATTATTTAGCCTACTCACACTCCCATGGTCGTCCCATGGTAAGCGTGATTTCACCAAGAAAAATATTCCAATCAACCAATCAGAATTGAGGAATTTTAGGCTTATGATCAGGGTTAGGTGCTTCTACACCCTTGTTAATCAGCTATCATTTCTCACTGATTTTAGGCATACATTTTGGGTAAGGGTAGGTTTAGGGGCTAGGGATTGGGATACATCTATAATTTTGGACTACAATAATGGTGATCCAGGATCATGTCTTGCCAAATTCACAGCGACCATCGTCCCATTTAACTTTAAGCTGTTTGAGCACATAGGAAAATATATTAAACAGAATCACACTGCACTAATGAAAGTAAACAGATATGAGTGCTGCCATGCTTCAGATAAAAATCATGAAAAAAAGTCATGTGAACTGATTCACAGGAACAAACTGTGATTTCAGTCGTAATTCACTGAATATCACATCCAATTTGTTCTTACGCATATGAAACCTTGCATGCACACAGAAAAATCTGTACTGTAAATGACGCAAATGATTGACAGAATTCATTCTTGCGTGAACCTTTAAAGTGCCCCTATTATGGCTTATGAATGGTTCATATTTTGGTTTTGGGAGTCTCAGGTAACAGGTTGACATACATGCAAGGTCAAAGACACTATCATTTTTTTTATAATATGCATTTATTTGTATCTTATTTGTTCAACGACTCCTAAACGATTTGTTCAACCAGTCGTTTTTCCAAAAGCAGCACGAAATGTGTGAAATATGCATTTATATTTTAGACCAACGCGAAAAGACCAACAAATTGGCGTGCAATATGCTAATATTGCAATTTTTGTCTGTAAAACACACATTAACACACTTTATCAATTTATAAACTCAGTCACACAAAAGGTAAAACAAACCAGAAATGTTTAAAAAGGCAAACCACTAAGAGAGCACTTTCTGCTTTAAACTGTCACCACTTCTGCAGAAATTAGGTCAACAGAAGTGTGATGGAGTAAGGCTGCCTTTGATGCTGTCCTTTAACCCATAAATACTGCATCGAGGATGGGAGCAGATATAGCTACTCGCGGTGGAGAGAGACTACTGGAAGCGAGAGGTGAGGATTGATGGCTTTTCTCTGTAACGTGGCACTTTTATTGTCAAGGGACACCTGATAAGGGCCAGAGGTTCCCTTCATCCCATAATCAAGTTGTTCCGCAGATACCACAGGAACATCATTGTCTCGTTTGAGCAGGAAGTGAGAATCTGCCATGGTCAAATCATCTGTGCTCTTACAGGCTGCATTCATTCATCAGATACGTCTTCAAATGTCAATGTAAGAAGCATCTGTTCCAGCTAAGCAATGCTCATTATATGCAGATCTGGAAATATTTTTGTTTAAAAATGGCCTGTGACAGGAGCAAATGCAGCACGAATGCATCAAATAAACATGGTTCAAAAAGTCTCAAATGCTTATTTTCTCTCATTTGAAATGTAAAAATGGGTTTGAGCTGTATCGGGTACAGACAAATGCCTGATTAATCTTAGAGTACTGGCTGGGAAACTAAAAACACACCGCAAGCCAATTGAAACTGTTAATTAGGTCCTAAGAGAAATCTCTTCTAGTGCAAAATCACAGCATACAATTCATACATTTAACAGATAATTAACACTGATGGAATATTTTTTTTATTGAACACATCTGTGAGATTTTGTTTCTCGCATTTATTTTTAACTCACATCACTTCATCCTCACAGCTAGAAACATCCACAGGAATTCACGGGAATAAAATGTTAAAATATAAGAATATAGGCTGAATAATATAATAATATAATAATAGGCTGGTTGTATTTATAGCAATAATTAATATTATAACAAATTTAAACGTGTTTCTTCTATTTTAATATATTTTAAAAATGTCATTTGTGATGCCTAAGCTGAATTTAAAGAAGTTTCATCATCACATGATCCAACTAAAATCATCCTAATATGCTGATATGGTCCTAAAGAAACATCACCTCAAGGTAAAAACAGATTTATTTTATTTTATTTTTAGTGGAAATTGTTAAGCAATTTTTCATTATTTAATGAATAGAGAGCTCAAAAGAATATAATTTATCTAAATATTTAAATGCATTTTTAATATATTTTCTATAGTTTTTCATTAAAATTTTCTTTACTGCCATTTTGATCAATTGAACAACAACTGAACCCAATACTTATTCTTATATTTAGTATTAAATGAATAATAAAATACAAATTTAAAATCTAACATAAATATACTGTAAAATTGACAATAATATTTATAAAATATCTATGCACAAATGCTTTTATTTTTATTCATAACACTATAAAATAAAGCTGTACAGGCTATACAACTGTGATGTACTGTGAATATACTCACAACTAAAGAGCATTGTTAGGTACAAAGCACAGATGGACTGTCATGAGACCGAAAGACAGAGAGAGAGAAGGACAGGTGCACTCTGCAGGAAGTCATAGAGGTCCACAGTATGAGTGTGAAGTCCCACCGCAACAGAATAAACATCACTCTGTAAAGATGAAACTCTCACAGTCAGTGTCCACTGTTGAGTAATACCAAACCCACCCTTTCATCCTCACCCTTTCATCGTACCAGAGGTAATGTTGACGCACGGGTTAGAAAGGTCTCTCGCTTTTTCAAAAAAAAAAAAAAAACAGAAAGCTATTGCCCCCTTTACAACACAGATGCTCAAAATAAAGCTCTTAGAAAAAAGCTAAATAAATTTTAATTAAAGAATAGACAGCTTCTGAGAAAGCAAAACATGTAAATTTGAAAAAAAGAAGAAATTATGCTTTCTTTCATGCCTTAACTTAAATTAAGATATTTTTTAGATATAACTGTAAACAAGTTAACATGTATTAATATTCACAAGTGCCACACAGCTTTTAATGAACATGATATATTACTGTCTTTTTTCTTAAAGATTCGCATTTTGCAAGATATCTTGCAATTTTATGCAAATTAAGAAGAGTCCACCTTCTATGCTTTATAAACAATATTTCTTTGTTCCATAAAGAGACATGCTCACATCTGTTTAATAGCCCACAAAATGAAAGCACTTACTATTTATCTTAATGGCACTAAATGCTAATAACCCATTTAAAGTGTTTACAATGCAGGAGCTGCAGTACCTGTAAACTTAAGAGGGAATTGAAAGTGCACTATTTTTCCCCACTCAGAAGCCCTCAAAAAAAGATTAATTGAGGTCTAAAAACGGCTGCTGCGACCGTGTGGCTGATTGGCTTGGTAAACAAGCCTTTTTTTCAAAGTAGGACAGTTTCATCATTTGGAAAGAAAAAGAGCTAGTTTCAAAAGCTAGTAATTTTAATGGCATTGCTTGAGATAATTCAAACAAATAAGCTGTCTGAGACAAAGACAAAATATTCTTGCAGCGGTCATTATGCTTCAGTTTCACAATGTCACAACATTTTTACCCAAATGACCAGTTTGGGTCCAAAGTAGATTCAGACCTGCTTTCAAGATTATTTTTATTTTTGTAAGCCAAATTGAAGATGTCAGGCAACGCACAGAAGCTTGGCTTCCCACACACTGTGAGGGGAGATTAAATTTTGATTAATTTCTCACAGCTAGAGGTGGCAGCTATGGGCTACTTTGATGAGCAGTGTTAGTCTTACTGTGATCTATTGCACAAGGGAGGTTACTAAAGCTTCACTCAACTTTGCCAGTCTGACCTGGGTCAATCCATGGTTCCTCCATTCTTGGTCATGTGATTTCAGCAGTTGCCTACCTGAGAAAAGTATCATTTTTTAAAATTCTATCCATATTCTTAGGTGATAATTGGGTGTTGATTACCAACTTTTATGAAAGTGACAGATCTAGTGTGAAGACACTGTGGGATATGGTGGTATACTGTAAGAATAGTCTGCAACACCTTCAGAAAGAAGATTTCAGAAGAAAGAAGAAAGCATTTTGCATGTAGTCTAAAAACTACCTGGTCTCATAGCATAAATGTACCTTGGTGTAATTTTTAACAAAACATTAAATATGTACCAACAAGTACATATCACTGTTTTGCATCACAGAGTTTTGATTAATAAAGCATCATTTTCGTACAATTACTACACAATTACTAAGAATATCATGTTATGACTTCAAAAAAATATTAATATTTGGGATATTTGAAAACTGATGCTTGTGAATGTTAGCATCACACATATTCAGCTTCATATCTTTGGGTTTTCATAGACAGTAGGTTTGTTCAGTAGCTCAAGGAGTACAGAGATGCACTTAAGACACAAGGAGCTCTGGTGTGACAAAACAGTTTAAATCTGTGTAAAAGACCCTGAAATGAAATGGTTGCATCAGCAAATGTGTTTTTATATCAGTTTTGCATTTGTTAACACTAAAAGGTAGGTTTAGGGTTGGATTTGGTGTAGGTCATATTTCCAACATGGTAGAGCATTACCTTATTATCAACAGTCTAAGGATATTTAAATTCTGAACCGCCACAAAACATACTTAAATCAGCGTAATAAAAATGTGCCATTCAGTGGACATTTTTCTTCGAAACTGCGGCAAATGTGCAATAAGGCATGTTAATATGGTGTTGCACAAAAAGTGCACAAAGGTTCACATTTTTATGTGACAAGTTTGTCTAAAAAACACAAGATCATGCAGTTTTCTGGAAGTTGCATTTTAATTTAGGCTTTAATGTATAGGCATGATTCTTCGGCATCTTACAGTATTCACATAAAACATTGCTGTCCAAGTCAGATTCCTCTTTGGATGCATGCAGAAAGGATTACAGCAGATGCTATCATGGTTAATTTGCCATCAATATTCAGTCGCTTCACACTGAAGACTTTTTTTTACACCTCTGAGAGGCTACAAGGTGTTTTTCGCAGCTCTTTGCCTGCAGGGAGTTGACCTTGTCAGTGATATTTCTGTCTGAGTGCCTGGAGGCATCTCACAGACGCTACTGCCAGTTTTGGCAGGTAGAGAAATGGCGGGTTGCCGCAGAAACAGAACCGCCGGGAGGGGACATACAGCAGATTCATGCAGACTGAATTTCAGCACGTCTGCAGAATGAAGATTGGCTGTAAAGAGCAACTGCAACCATAATGGTCTTTCAATTTTCATTTGATAATCTCCTTAAAATATGATTAGACTATTCAATTAAACGCATTCATTTATTATCTGGAGTATATCATCGAAAAATGTATATTTCATAAAGTTTACCATCAGGCCTTCCAAGACATCATTATAATTACATCAAGGTGTAGTGGGAGACAAATGTTCGAAATAAAAGTCCACATAACACTTAACAAGGGAACCATAGACAGAAAACATAACATTCAATGCAGGACACTCTTTTAAAATGACATCCTTCCACCTTATAACTGAGCTCCATTTTAAGATTTTAGAATCTTAAATCGGTAGCAATAATCTACGGTCAACAGGTCAAGAACACTTGCTGGCAGCTCTACCTCAAGCAAATAGATTTCTTCATTTATGAGCCAATTTACTTAAGATATCCCACCAGACAGCAGGCTGGGTACAATAAATGGAGATGTCCTAATGGAAAAATCTTGTTGGAGGAGCATGAAAGGTCATTTAATTTATTCCAGCTCCAAAGAACCATCTCTTATGCTCCTTAACCAACAGCTGTGACTGCGATGACCTAAGTGCAGATACAGTGCATTGCACATCTTATTCATTATGCCTTGCTCATGATATCACCAGGGGCAGAATTAGGCAAAGGAGATGTGAATGGTTACGTATTTATTATCATGACCGTCTACGTGTCCGAGTTGAATGTGCTTTGTGTGTATCCTCAGTGGCGGTTTTAGGCATGGGCGAACGGGACAGTCGCACAGGGCGGCATTTTTTTGGGGGGCACCACAAGCACTAATTGGGGGGGGGGGAAATCATCTGCTCCCCTAAGCGTTTTTTTATTATCTATCATAGCCTGCCTGTTGACTAAGGCGTTTAAATAGCCTAATTTCAAATCTAGCGCACATAAAAATAAGACGTGCACATATGCACGCACAGAAAACCATTTGTGCAAGCATTTCTGCACACAACACTATGCACGTGCTTAAATGCGCTCTCGCAAGGAGGGCGATAAGAATCAGGTATAAAAATAAAGCATAATTGATAGTCTAGTAATTTCAATAATTGAGAATCAATTTAGAATACTGTAATGATTTGGCAGTCAGTGCTGGCAGCCGGGTGAATTATGGGTATTTCTTTACTTATTAGTTTACTTATTTTTGTGTCACTAAGGGCAAAACAGTTGGGTTTTTGTATTTTGATGTTATGTGTGTTTATGTTCAAGTTAGTTTGGGTGGTTTTGGTTCATTTGCAGCCCTGTTATATAAAAGTGTAACTGTTACCATCATGGAGAGAGATGTGTAGGGGAGGAACTTGTTGATATTTCCCTGCCAAAAGAAGTTACATCTCCGAGTGTGAATAAACGGAAATTGACTCCTGATGGATTACACTGTTTGTGTGCTTCTATATTAAGGGTTTTATAGTACAATATACACATGTGCTCGCATGTGTCTAAACTTAAGATAAGGCACGGTAAGGTGCTAGTACCCTACAGGCTAAATGTTAAGTAAAAATTGAAATGCTTAAATGAGAAATGCTTAGCTTCAGGATACCCACCTCTTACCAAAAAACAGCCAGTCGTTACAATACTATAAATCCATTTTTGAATTTCATTCTTCACATCACATATTTAAGATAGTCTTTAAAAAAAAAAAAAAAAGAAAAGTAACGTCAAACACCAATTAATTATTATTATTAATTATTTAAGGGGGGGGGGTCAGTGAAAAACTCAGACATGTTGCTTCTCTAAGGCTACATCTACACTAATCCATTATCGTTTTCAATCATTTCCGAAGAGTTGATCATCCACAATGAAATGACAGAAAATGCTTATGTTCCTATTCTGCGCATGTGTGAAACATAAGAATTCGATCTGCATCATTTCCATCTGCTGTTTATTTACTTTTCGTTTTCATACATAAACCTATTAGTGTGGACATGGCATAAGTCCCGGTTTACACTAGGTCCATTTTTGTTTTAAAACCAATACTTTTGCTATGGTTACGCGCCTATCCCAGCATTTTCCACCCTCAAACACTTGAAAATGCTGCAGACCCTGTTGTAGTTTGAAAACGACAGGTTTAATGCCTGTGTAAACGAGGATCGTTTTCATTCATTTGTTATAATTTTTGTTTTTAAAACTAAAACACACTTGTGTAAACGGGGCCTAATTTTACATGCAAGCGCAGCTGTTGTCATTATCTGATGTGTAGCCTTTTTGATTTTATCAGACGATGGCTCGATCACTGTTCTTTCACTATTTCATATTCATCCTGTTTTATGACAACAGAAACAGTAAGATAAATTAATGAAAACATTTATTGATAATTTAGCTACATCAGAATGCAGTATGTGGACACATTAGGCTATGTGTAGCCTAAACAGGTTTGTGTCAATAAATATAATAAGTATTATTTCTGACTACTTCCTGTATCTCAACTGTAAACCAATTGCTATTCCGTTGTCTACAACATTAAAGAATAAATTAATGTAAATGTTAATGAAAGAATTCCATCATAATATTTACATGGAAAAAAAAATGTACGTAACTATGGGACACCATTGTGCAGCAGCAACTTTGACAACAAAAAAAGGGACCTCAAGGTGGATTGAGGCCCCAAATTCTGACCCTGGATATCACAATTATAATTAGATCTTATATGATATTATAAAAGTATACACTGATTACACCAAAATTGGTATCCTGAAAAATACTGTCTGCTACTATTCAGAATTTAGCTGAAATAATGCTCCTCTTGTGTCTCTTTAAATTGGCCTTTTAAAAACAAAATCAATGCAGTTGTGTCAGATCGATAAGGGATTCCCTGGGGTGATTTCACAGCTTCAGCTGTATCACAAACATCTTCCTCTTTTGTCAACACTGAGGAGCAGCAGCCTGGATAACCTGTCAATTAGAGGTTTTGATTGCAAAGTCTACAAGTTAACACATACACTCTCAGAAATAAAGGTACAAAAGCAGTACCTTTTTGAAAGGTACATATTTGTACCTAAAGGGTTCATTTTAGTACCTTGAAGGTACACATATTAGTACTTAAAGTGTACATATTTGAACCTAAAGTATAACAAAAGGTACTCCTTCTGAGAGTGTTTGGTACTTTAAAACAGTTTTCACTTAGAAATTTCTATTGCACAAATAATTACAAAAGCACGACAACTAACATTTTTAAGTAAAAAAAACATAAGTGTATTCATGTAAAACTACCTAGTCTCATGCCATAAACATTCCTTGGTGCACTTTTTAGCGAGACACAAAATATGTACCAATAAGGACATATCACTGCAGTTACACTAGAAGCAGTAAAACTCTAACACCTTTTATTCCTTTTCACATAAATTTAAAAATTGAGTTTTAATATGCTGGGATATTTGAAAACTGATGCTTCTGAATGTTAGCATCACACATATCCAGCTTCATATTTATGGGATTTTATAGATGGTACTGTAGGTTTGTTTGGTGGCTTACAGTGTACAAAGATATACTTAAGAGGCGAGGAGCTCCAGTCTGAACCCCGTGTAACTACAGTTTGCCAAACAGTTTAAATCTGCAGAAAAGGTAGTTAAAATGACATGGTTGCATCAACAAATGCTTTTTATATCAGTTTTACATTTGTTAACACTATCAGATAGGTTTAGGGTTGAATTTGGTGTAGGGCATATTTCCAACACGTTAGGGCATTAGCTTTAAGCGACAGTCCCTAAATGAATTCTGAACCAATATGTACCTGAAGCAACAAAATGAAAACCCAGCAATATGTACCTATATCACCGTAATAAAACTGTGCCAGGGTTCACTTATTGGACCTGTGTTTTAGCGCCACCCAGTGTAAATTTTTCTTTGAAACTGCAGAAAAACTTGCTGTAAGGTGCACAAAAAAGGTGTTGCACAAAAAGTGCACAGAGATACATATTTTTATGGGACCAAGTTGGTGTAAAATGTATTCCAATAATCCAATAATAATGTCTTTTTTAGAGTGTTAGGCCTATTATTGCTGTAAAAAATATCTTCCGCTGAATTCTCTTTAATATAAATCTACAATATATACAATATAATATGTTGTATATAAATGTTTGATGACTTTGTATCACACTTTACTTTAAAGGTTTTTTTGTTTTGTTTTTTCGAGTCTACTGCATCGCATTACATCCTGTCATTATGAGAGCGGTTGGCATGAAGTCAGGGGTAGCTGACAGAAAGCAATTAAATACCTGAACAGCCCAAGGAGGAAACTCCTCCAGTTTAATTCTTTGGCAAATGCTTAGCCTATGTGTGGGTGATTCTTAATTATTCCTCAGAGCCCTTTTCACCTGGTTCAACATATTGAGTTTCTAGCAATCTTTCAGTTTTAGTCCATGAAGGTGGTATAGGTTAGGTCCCTGAAGAGGCAAAATAGCTTTATTAGAAAGACATAATTTTCTCTCTGAAATGAAATGAACTGGTAATTGCTGATAAAAGTTTGTTTGGTCGTATAGAAATTATGAGAAACTGTAAAAGTGGTATAGTGTCTTCTATATAGTACATGACAGTTGAATTATCTGACTGATTGATTTCATGTTTTTCCTTAATTAAATGTGCACCAACTATCTGGGATAATTACCAGATTACTGTACATTGTTCAGCTAATTGCATAACTACTATATTTATATAACTACTATGATAAATATGTGGACATTTAATACTGATGAACAGAAATTATTTTATAATTTTACCAGTATTTTATATCTTTTTACAAATATAAAGGTCCATTACAGTGTGTACAAAACAATGTGTCCTTGAAAAAAGATGAGAACTGCAACAAAATTACAGTAGGCTAATATAAATACGGAAATCAGATGAGATCAGTTTCACTATAGTCAATAACTGAGGCACAATATGGTGCCAGTTGCATTTGCATGAAATAACAGTGTGCAAGTCTGTGGAGTGATACAAGAGACTTTCAGTTGCCTGGAAGAGGGTTTGCTATAGGCAAATCTATATAATGAATAATAGGAAATTTTATTGCTGGATGCCACGAGTGAACAACTAGAATCAAGCAGCTTTTTGTATGCTATCAACCTAGTGCTTTGTATAGAGAGTTCATTTGTGCTTGAATATTCTATATATATAGTAAAGATCCTTGACACCAAAGATGAGAGTCTTATTTCACCGATAGAAGCTATTCCTAGAAAATGCCTTCTTAGTCAGGGGATAATTATATTCATTAATACATCAAACTGATTGCATCAGTTTCTAGTTTGTAGGCCAGATATGGAATTTCTTTTTCCCTGACGTTCACTTTCTAAATACAAACATTCACATTCTAAGACATATTTAATTTTATCTAAGACAATTTTTTATTTTAATTCCAGCCATTTTCACATTTTTCAGACACGAAATGTCTATATCGTGCCTCCTTAAACTTCTATATGCAAGAAAGCAGTTTAGCAACTGTATGAGCTGATCTACACAAATATGATGCAAACATTCATGAACAATTTACTATCTTGACATGAGATGCAAGTAGCATAAGACAAACCATGAGATTCTCTGACAAAGACGGATATTAAAATGAATCGGGGAAGACAAAATTTCCCATCGAAGAGGTACTGTATGTCAAAGAGGCAATCAAACTGCAGACATGAGTGATTGTTCAGGGGCTCAATATACCCCTTTAATATTGTTTTGGGGAATTATTTTGATTTATGACTCTCCTTAGATAATTCACATAGCGATACCTGTGAATGTTTGATGTTAGCAAGAGACCTAACATTTGGCTGATTAAAACCAAGCTGAACATTTGGGCTGTTTGTGCCACTGGAGACTGGTTAATTATCCACGTTACCCCTTATCACAACCTTCTTGGGTTTTGGTTGGCAAAAGTCTTCTTTTCTTCTGTGATTCTATCACTCTGTACGGCAACATGTGGTCAGAAACATTTTTCACAGAAAATATCAATAAATCATTATTTTTATTTTTAATAAAAATAATAACACACAAAACCCTGCAATAAAAGAAGCATCCCATAATTTCTCCTTGCAAGAACTTGGTGGCAGTAACTTAATCATATTTTTGTAATTGCATTCTTTGATTCGTAATCTTTGTAGATCTTTAACATTAAGAACAAAACGAGTTCACTCGTTTACTTAAAAAATAAGGAGGGAAAGGGAAGACAGAATAGGAATGAGAACTAGAATAGGAAATTAGAATAATGACACTCAACATGAAAATCATTGTATAAAAAATATCTGAACAAAATTGTATTTTAATTTTGTTTGCGCTGTAATATGCAATATATTTTGCATGTGTAAATTACAACAAAATTAAGTGATCAACAGATTCTACCCAATTAAAAAAGAAGAATCTGGGTAATTAAAAAAAGCATTTTTCTACGAACTAATTATTTAACATTCACATTTCTATTGCTGGTTTACAATTCTTTAATCTGCAAAGTCAACTTCTAAATCAAAAATTACTTTTGAGAAAATCCAAAATCCTCAAATTATAGTTGATACAACATTACAGAACAATTGCTAACGTTTTTCAATAGACAGTGTATCAAGTCTAAACTCATCTTGTCAGCTTACACTGGAGTCCAAAGACAAATTTGTTAATATATTTCAGTGCACAACAGTTAAACTGTCTTACAAAAGAGAGAAAGAAACAATGCATTCTCTATGAATACTGCCAAAGACATACCAATATCGGATCGAATATAGTGCTACAGCATCTATTGACCCAAAGTCAATCCTTGACAAGATCTATGCTGTGCTATCAAAATATAATGAACAAAAAGAAAAAGCACAGCTACTAACATGTCTCGGAAGCTAAACAAAGCTGCCATATTGAAAGTCAAAGAAGAGGAAAAGGCAATACACTCTACGAAAAAGTCAGTCTGAATAGTTGCTTGCAGTAAAGCAAAGCAGAAATAAGGAAATCCATGTCTTTTTTTATGCACAAATAAGCAAAGATGTGTCTTTGTGCTCTAAAGAAGAAAAAATGTCTGGTAAGCTTCACCACATGTAGTAACTTCTTGTTGTGTCCACCTGCATCGGCTTAGTGTCTGAAGAACTGTCCTTGTCCTTTTCACTGTCTGCCTCCCATAAGTTGATGAGGGGAGGATAGAGTTCGTTTAAGGGGATGGAGGAGGTTTTCTGCATGTACTTCTTTAAGGAGTGGTGGTAGTTCTTCCGCTTCCATCTCTTTGCAATGTATAATGTGATTGAGCCCAGACTGATGATGGCCAGTATTGTGCCCATGACCGCTGCCAGAGCCGTATTGGTGCCTTGCTCAGAGATCTCCACCGCAAATGTAGCATGCTTGGTCGTGACGTTGACGCATGACTTCTGGGTCTGCTGGTGGATATTGGAGACTGAGAGACAGACCTCATACTCAGTGGCTGGCTGAAGGTGCGTGAGGTTATACTCGTGAACATCCACGGGAACTTTAGCTGTGTAGGTGATGTGAGGGTTGTCGATTTTCATGGTGGCTGATGACCACTTCAGATTGGATGTCATGACGTTGGAGTTCACTTTCCAGGATACTAAAATTGAGTGGGACTCTGTGTGTTTCACGTAAATCTTCATAAGCTGGGTGCTATCCAGAAGAGTCCCGTTGACTCGAATGGCGGTCACCCGAGTGTCCGCTCCTTCTGTATTCTGAGCCACACAAGTGTAGTGGCCAGAGTCGTCCACCTGAATCTGGGATATGCGCAGAGTTCCTGCACTGTTGAGTTGATATTTATCAGATACGGTATCCATCATGACTTTGTTACCAGATGGAGTCACCCAGTATATTTCCGGTTCAGGTTCTGCCATAGCACGACAGTCAAGGTCTACCGTCATCCCGATGTCTAGGTTGAGGTGGTTGGGGAACGTATCATGAGAGATCATTGGCAGACACTCGCCTGAAGATTCCCGAGAAAGTATGTCTCTCACACGCTGACCTCTAACCTCAAGTGGCATGGCGCAAAACATGGAAAGAGGTTCCATAAATCGAATGGTGGTCTTGTTTGAGCTCATCCACTGAATTACACAGTCACAGCGCAGTGGGTTGGTGTGGATACTGATCTCTCTCAGATTAGGCAGGGACTCCGCTGTTGCTTGGTAGAGAGAGTTTAGAGCGTTGTTATTGAGCATTAGACTCTCTAGCGATGGCAAGTCACGGAATGCTAAACGGCTCACGTAGGAAAACTTTGGATTGTTGGTGGCTTCGAGTTTGGTCAGCTCCGGAAGGTTATCCAGGGCATAGCGATCAACGGACACAAGCTCTCCCATGTTGTTAATGCCAAGCTCTTTCAGCCTTAGCATGTTCTTGAAGTCGCCCTCTTGAATTTTGTGTATTGGATTCTTGTTCAAATCCAGAAATTTCAGGTTTGGAAGCTTCTGCAGGGCAATCTGTGGCACCCGGACTAGTTTATTATCATAGAAGGAGAGACTCTCCAGGTTGTCTAGTCCAACAAATGCATTGCCTGGAATATCAGTGAGCTCCATTCCCGCCAGGACCAGGCTTCTTAAGTTAGTAAGAGGTTTGAAGTTCAAATCCAGGATACCAACCACAGGATTTTCCCCAATCATCAGAATCTCCAGGTTGGGGGTTGATTCAAACCAGCGACTGTCAATAGCCTTGAGTCTATTGGAGTTCAGATGGAGTCTCAGAAGGTTGCGCAATCCGGCAAAGGCATTGGGTGCAATGGAGCTGATCTGATTGTGATTAATGTACAGCTCCTGTAAATTGGTAAGGTCTTGCAAGCTGAAATCAGGCATCTCGAATATTTGGTTTTCTTCCAAGTGAAGCGTTGTGAGTTGCGACATGTTGGTCAGGCCGATATCCCGGATGTTGCTGAAGTTGTTCTGGGACAGGTCGAGTTCTGTGAGATTCAGTAACTGCTCCAGTTCCTCGCTAGTTCTGGCAATGTAGTTACTTTGCAGAAGTAA
Source organism: Enteromius viviparus (assembly GCA_032353835.1). Classification (NCBI taxonomy): domain Eukaryota; kingdom Metazoa; phylum Chordata; class Actinopteri; order Cypriniformes; family Cyprinidae; genus Enteromius; species Enteromius viviparus. The sequence continues at coordinate 8,676,833 of JAUCNO010001758.1, forward strand.
CACCTGCGTGTCAGCGGAAAGGTTCCCGGGGATGCGTGTAAGGTGAAGGTCGTTGCAATCAACAGTAGTTGCTTCTCTGTAGGTGGACTGGGGTGTGAACCAAGGCCGGATCTCGCACACACAAAGCTGCGGACATTCTGTACTCTGAACTGAAGAGAGGCCAAGTAAAGCCAGGAGCAGGAAGAAACAAATCTGGCCCTGCACAACAAAAAAGAAAGTACCTCTTGCCATTCTGAGTGTAAGTGTTTATCCTCTCAGATCTGAGCTGGAATTCCTATAGCGCCAAAAAGATGGTGAGGTGAGATTCTCATTCAATAGAAGTGTTGCAGAATAGCCCTTTTATGCCTCTGAAACCTTGAACAGTGGAGTCAAAGAGCTTCCGAAAGATTTAAAAGAGTGTAGTTCCCGTGGGCTCATATAGGTTTGAAACTTCCTCAGAGCATGAATCTTGAACTGTAGTGTTAGCCTAGAAAAAAAACAAATAGAGAAACGCCTGTTATAATAATCAATGGAAAAATTCCTTTACATGAAAAACTGTGTTATATAAGCATATTGTAACAAACGTAACAGATATTAAAAGTAGAAAAAATGGATTTAAACAACAGAAACGATGTTTCTACACATAGATGAAGCACAAAATGCACTGAAAAAGAGAAAAATCCCAAGTAAATAAGTATTTTCCTGGTAAAATGCCCAAATGTCCAAAGACAAGGTAAATGTGCTTGCATTAACAGATTCAACACCACCCCAAACACACACATTTTTCCATATGAAAAAAATTATTTTACTTGTTTATCCATTATAAAGATTAAACTATAAAAGAGCATACATTTTGTAAGCAGACATATCTAGATTTACCACATTATGTAAAAGCATATATTTCGAAGAAATATAAAAACTCATTTACAAATATAAAGATAATGTAAAAACCGGAGGCACAGGCTTTTGTTTACTGCAATCTGACATGCATGAAGAGGTGGATCAAAGAGGAAAGAAATTGTGACCGAAGTAAAGGAAGGAAATATTATTCCTCAGGTGATCAAACAATTGCTATTGTCAACAAAGACTAAACATTAGTGAGGTGTAGAAATGACTGTACATTTATTCATAGTCATTCCTATCAAGATATAACCATACCCTGATTCAAAATGGTTTTCTTCCATCTAGGTTAAATAACTACAGTATTACCTCTCTTTGCAGCAATTATGTAAAACAAAATACATAATACATAAAAATAAGACATTACGCAAATGTAAACCATGACAAATCAATCATATCAAATCAGGTAAGCCTGACTTGATTTTGCATACTCAGTAGGAAATATGTGTTGTCCTAGATTGTAGAGGATAATTTAACACTAAAGGGCTTTTAAAGTTTGCAATGAAATAACTGAGAATATTGCAAGCAAAACGCACAAAAAGGTGGCATGTTATTGTGTCTTTGACAGAGCAGTGAACGGGGCATCTGCTATCCCATATGGTGCTAATGCTGACTCAATCACACAAACAGCAAGCCAGAGGGATTTAATTCTTGCCAAATACCACCTACGTTAAGAACAGATACTCCTCCACAAAAGTTGCTCAGTCTTGTTAATGTTTCTTAACGGTAAGATTCAAAACAACTGAACTACACTCATCCTGAAAACACTTAAAGACCCAAGATCTGGAAACAATCCACCCACATGACATTGAGATTGCATGTGCCAACTTTAGGAATATGTTCTCAACGCGCTGCAAACTTAAGAAAACACATGCAAACAGAAAAAAACACATGCAAACTGCAAATTCTCACGACGCAACCAAACAGAGAGGCGCTGTAAATACAGAAACGCTGCAAATAGCAAGGATCTCAACAGACATTTTTCAGGGGGACCTCAAAAAGTGACAAACCTATCTGGAACCTGATTATTTGTTCAGTGGCTTTTGGTCAGAGCAGAAGTGTTGTCGCTGAACTAAATGGTGAGGGTTTTTTTTGTTTGTTTATTTTAATAATGTGACAGTCTTTTGGATATTATTAGACTAATCTGACGAATTACACACTAAATGTGAAACATTATTTTAATGCTATGTTAGTTACTCATCAGATGGGTTTGTCACTTTTTGAGGTCCCCCTGAAACATTTCTGTGTTGGTCCGTGCTATTTGCAGCGCCTCTCTGTGTATGGTTGCATTCAGAAATTGCAGTTTGCATTCATGTGTTTTTTTCTGTTTGCACGTGTTTTCTTAAGTTTGCAGCATGTTGAGCTCTCTCGGCCACTGTATAGGAGTCTCTCGTGAAGTTGAATCCACCAACAAATACAAGCTTGGACAGCTTGAACAATTTTATGTCTCGTACTTCCAAGAAAATAAATGGAGGAAACATGGTACAGCTGGTGTAAATGAGTCCTTTAATGTAAGAGTGGAAATCAATAAGAGGCCTGATCTCCCCTGTGGCCAAAGGAGCATCAGGGCAATTTAGAATGAGAGCTGACTATAACTGCCAGTATCAGCAATTCTCATAAAAGAGTGCAGTACACAGATGGGACCCGGCCTGTGTTATCAGAGTTATCAGCACCATCCTTAAAGTATTTTGTAATGTGATACAGAATGACACCTCACACTGAAAATGGTACTAAACTACTGAAGACGGAAGTCAAATCAATAAAATAATTGAAGGGGTGACTTATTTTAACATAGAAAAAAATCAAATAGTGGTAGAATTTCAGTCCATTTATCTTACAGGTTAGTACAAGACAAATGATACAATGAAAATATACATTATCTAATTATCTAGGATGTAATCCAATACATCACACAGTGACATGTGAAATATCTTAATAAGGTAATTAAGATGAAAGATTAAACTAATCTGTAACATTTTAGGAGAGGCAGGTGAATGAATGAGAGGAAAGAAAAGAAAAGGACTTTTTTACCAGAACATGAGCCTTACTTTACATGACACTCAATTTGTTTTACTTTGTCTTAAAGGGGTAGTTTACCTAGAATAAAAATCCAGTCATCCTTTAAATGTATGACTTTTTTTCAGAATTACAACAGAAGATATATTTAATGTTGATTTGTCTATATGAAAGTCAATGAGGTCTAAACCAACACTGGATCTTCATGATTAGGGTGGGAAAGATAACAGAAATTTCACTTTTGTGTAAAATGTTTAAATATATGTGACCCTGGAACACAAAACATAAGTAGCACAGATATATTTGTAGAAATATCCAACAATACAATGTATGGGTTAAAATTTTACATTTTTCTTTTATGCCAGAAACTACCAGGATATTAATACTAAAGACCATGTTCCATGAAGATATCATGCAAACTGCCTACTGTAAATATATCAAAACCTAATTTTTCATTACTGAAATGAATTGCTAAGAACTTCAATTTTAAATGCAATTTTCTCAATATTTGGATTTTTTTGCACCCTCAATTTGCAGATTTGCAAATAGTTGTATCTCAAATATTGCCAAATCCTAACAAACCACACATCATTGAAAAAACCTATTTATTCAGCTTTCAGATTATCAAAAATGACCCTTATTACTTGTTTTTGTGGTCTAGGGTCACATACAGCTGCTACTGTTATGGTATTTTTCGTTGTTTAAAATCAGTAAAAAGCTATGGGTCACAATGCACCCCAAATTCCACCATTTTCACATGAATTATGATTCATTTTTACCAATATTGAGGTCAATCTCAGATTCAGCACTTAATAGCAGTAATAGTATTAACCAAAGTGGAGGCCAAAACCTTTCCAGTAAGTAGGATAAAGTAATCCTGAGATCACAATTTCATTTAAGACCATATATTGGAGCTTAAAATTAAGCCGCAATTCCAGCTTTGTTTTTAGATTAAGGCCTAGTTGTTTGTCGGAGACATACTTCTGTTTTATTAATTCTTTTGTGAGCATTCTGTTGATCATTTAGAAGCAAAATTACTAAACAAAACTAATGTTGACCCATAGGCTTTTAGGGTTCAAATAAGCAACTAAATAAGTCAGGAGCTTTACAGTTTTTCTTTAAATAAGGCCTCAAAAATTAGGATATATATAAATTATGATTATGTTCTTATAATATGATGGTTAAAAATGCAAACCATATTAGAGGCTATCTTAGTGTCTCAACTGTGCACAGGCTGCAGTTATGAATGGAAGAAATATGATGTAACAAAAAAACATATTTCACACAGTACCTAAGGACCACACAAATAGGTCACCCTGGTGATCCTCATAAATATTCCATCTTTATAAGTAAACAGGATCTGAATCCAAATTAATTCATGCCATTCCAACCTCATTAGGTGAACTTCTGCAACCAGCTTGCTTCCTGTTGCCCAGCCTGTCATCCTGAACTTCCCCTTGTCTTAGAGAACAAATGACAGCTGTGAAATTCAATGGGAGCCTATTTGAAACACCTGCCATTTCAGATCACCGACAGATGCAGATCTGTTTTCTGCAGAGAGTGAATACTTTTGAACACACATCTGAGCTATGGGTCACAGTACTGCCAGTGTGTGACAGGGTATTATTTTAAGTTTGAGTAAAATGTACACTTGAATACTTTATTTGAAGTGTACACTAAGAGCTAAAACGAGATTTGAGTGTAAATCTGAGTACCTCTTTGTTTCGATGCACCAAATATTACAAACATACAAGTCTTTGAAGATGCACTAAAACTATCTCCTAAATAAGAAACTTTAGCGCACTTTTTAAATTTCATTTTAATGGGTGTATGCTCGTGTATAAAAAGAAAAAGAGTATTAAAACACATCGTTTGTTGTTTGTGATTTTATTCAGTGATTCATCAAGCCACTTATGAATAGCAACAGAAAAAAACTGTTGTTGCTACAGATATGAACAGGGCTGATTGTGTCTCTCACAGACTTAAAATATCCAGAAAATACATTTCCCGGAAACTGTATTTGCTTTTCTAACCGTCTATATGCACATAGCATTCTGTGAAGGCAGAGGAAACACTGGAAATACATTCCCAGCACACAATACCAAAGTCCAAATAAACAAGTGGAGAAACCCAAAAGGCCTGTTAAAATGGCTTACAACGTCATCTCCATAAAATGACCATCTTGCCTCTAACTCCAGCCTTTTCTCTGCTAATCTCCTCAAGGGGCTCACTTCCTAAAAACCTTCATAGAAAGTGAGCGAGAAATTAACGGTAATTAATTTTATTCTTGGATCAAAAAGGCTTTGCAAAGGGCCAAGAGAGCAGATCTTTTCACATCCAACATTCAAGACCGTCTATACGCTTGCCAACTCTTAATCTGAGGGGTATTATTAATTGCATGGTGAATCACAGCATTGCCCGGGGTTGAACTGTGGGGTAATGGCATGGGCGGCAGAGTGCTGTGGAGATGGGGACTATTGCGAATAGCATAAAAACATCGATTGCCGATCAAATGGAGTCCTCTGTGTCACTGCACAAAGATGAGTGCTGAGAAGTAAATGCACAAGAAGCCCCAACGGTCCCATCTCAATTCCTTTTAGCACAGTGTGTTTCAAACTGTTCGCACTTATAAACATCACTGAGTGGATTACCAGAATTTATAATATCTAAAACGCTCAAATAGCATTCAGAATCATTGCATGTAAACATCAAGTTGAATCTTCCATAAAAGATGCATGTTGTGAGATTTATCCTAATACATATCCAGAAAGGTTATTCATTCATTCAACTTTTTTAAATATGCATTATCATAAAAATGAGGTGATTCATGAATTTACAATAAAGGACTCTGAAAGCGGTGAAAAGCAGTTTTCTTTACTGTCCAAGCTGATTTTTTGCCACAGTGATTTCTTAACCAGATTATGGTTGCAGAATAAGTCACAAACAACTGCTGGGTCTATTCCACTCTTTATATTTATGACCAAAGAAGTGACTATTTTTCATCAGTATAACACTGACACAAAATAATAAATTCCAAATTACATTATATTACAATTCAAATACAGGCCTCTTACAGCTCCAGAATATTATTGTTAAATAATAAACTGACAGAACTTTTTTTATTACACTGACTTGTCACTATGTCATAATATGTTTTTCAATTATTAGCAATACTTTCTTAGTTACATGTTATGAATGAACATTTATATTATACAGAGTATAAGATAAGAGCCATACAATCCTTAATAACATCCTCTGGAAGAAAAAATTACCTTTTTAAAGATGTAACCACCTGGCGGCTATACTATTGTCTTCATCAACATATGCCCGACATTTTCTTAACGCTGCTGTTGCTCATAAGGACGCTTCTCTTCAAATGTCAGAAAACAACTTCTGCAACAGACGCAACAGCTGCAACAAGGGGAGGCGTCCCCAGGGACAATACAATCCCCCCTCCTCAAACCTCATTATACATCCTTCCCTGACTAAAAGACGTCTTCCCGTGTTTATTGTCTTTCCTGTGGAAGTTGTGGCGTCTTATTTCGAATGAGTAAGCAACGAAACATCTGCTGGAGTGCCTGGACATTGAGATGCAAATCACATTTCTGCCTCGCCAACCAGACCCCATGCGCGCGCCTGCGATAAACCAGCAACAACGGGATCTGATCAAAGTTTGTGATCGATTTCCGACGCAATTACAGTGTAAAATCACTCTCAGGAGGCAAAATATAACAAACGAGAGACTGCGAAGAATTTAATTCAGGCAAGCGGCATCATCAATAAGAAATAGAAGTAAAACTGATACGGAAAACAAAACGCTTTGCGCATGTTGTTTTATGTTTGCATGCATTCATTCGTGTTTGATGTAAAGCTTTAAAAAGTCACCAGTTTACCATTCCCATCAAATCCTGCTTACTCCTTATACACACACATACGTTGTGGCATAATCTTTACACACGCTATTGTTCTGAGAAATACAGTGTACATTGTGTGAACTCATAACAAACCATAAATTATGATTAATCACACACGTTTTGCCCTTGAACATCTCTAGCGCAACAGCCGATGCGTCCTTGCTATTAGATGCAGAAAATCACGCCGTATGGCAGGCCGTCTTAACATTATTCCTTAAAACTAACTTACTATTTTTGATAACACTAGTACTTATTCTAATTTTTAGTAGGCTACTGCAATGCCTGTTCTAATTACTAGTAAGTTATTCAATGTTGACTAGAAGCCTATCACATAATTAATTGTATACAAACTAGAAGCTACATATTCCTCTGCTACTGGTCAGTACTTTTATTCACTTATTAACCTGGAAGGTCCCATTGAGATACAATATCTCTTCTTCCAGGGACTTCTGTTCAAGATAGGCATAAAGGACATTACAAAAAAATATATATAACACAAAACACAATTTTTGTTGGCACCAGTTTGCAAAACTTTATAACTTAATTGTATATATATATATATATATATATAGGCTTTTACTAATTTTTCTATTACGAAAAATTAACCTCTAGGAAAGTTTATAAGTTATAATGAATAAGTAGCCTACTAGTATCTAATAGCTGCTTGTGAAACTAAGAGTAATAAACGGCACTACTAGATAAATTCATAATCATTTAAAAAATAAAATACGGTTTATTAAACAACTTATAAAAAAGGATTATTTATGTAGACGTATCTATATAGTGAGACAGTAGTTAAAGGAATAAATGCTAAAACTGCTTGCCATACACCTAATCCATAGAAGAGAAGCCTGAAAAAGCAACACAGCTACATCTATTTTCAGTTTACAAAAAAAATAAAAATAAATAAATAACATTTTGGGGTGACTTACTTGAAACCACAGCTCATTCTGACAGACAAAGGATTTGCAAGTAGCTTCGATTATTTATTTATTCATTTTAAAATTGTTATTATTGCATTTCGAAAACCTGTTTAGTTACCCGTGGTTCTGGTTTAACATGCACAGATGCCCATGCGTAAACAGAACATCATTGGGATCCTTTAAAATCTTTCTGAGCATACCTCTTTGATTTGCCAGTCTACACGTTCCGAATGGCATTGAAGTCCTCCCTCCACGCTGACTGCTTCCAGTACCTAGATACAGTATCTATGTCCTTGCGAAAGAGCACTGAAAGAAAATCCACAGATAATAAATACCATCACGTCGCTCGTAGTTCCGTACAATGAACTGCTTTACAGCGGCATCGTTTCGTTACATCCACTCCGTGAAAATTCATGTGCAATCTTTCCCAAGCGCATGGTCAGGTTTTGCATGGATCCTTGCAACGGGAATCCGCTGACTGGCTCCCATCCGCCGTGTCTCCGTGTTACTGTGGAGCCCGTGCTGCGTCGCCAAGGAAAATATGATGACAGCACCTGGCGCTGTCCAGGCGAGTCAGCTGATTCCCGAGCAGGCGATTGGTTGCTAGCCGGTGGCTGTCACTCGATTCCCAAGCAGAGCACCATCTGTTCAGGGATTGTTGTGATGCGAACAAAAGCGGGCACTGGGGGAGCGCGGTGGGGATAACGCGGGGCGTGGAAGCTGAAATGCTAAGGAGCTGATATTCTCTTATGAGAACGTCTTCCTCTGACTCCCTCCTCCTTTTTGACGTAGTGGTGGAGGACTCTGCATGGTGTCCCACTCACCAAAGATATACAACGAGACAATGTCCCTTTGTTCGATGCCTCACTTTCAGGAAAGTTCTTCCTAAGTCATCCATCCTTGTGCATCGTCTAGAGATTTTAAGTCAAAATTTCCTGTTTTTAAACAAAGAGTACATTTCCTAATAGCTTATACATTGAAAACATTTAAAAATGACAATTAAATTAATTTGTGTGTGTTTATGGAGAATATGAAACTTTCTGCTCTACATAATATGCAAAAAATACATAAACAAATAATTTTGTAAAACATCCCATGGAGACGTGAAAGAAAACATTTCAGAGCTAATTTATTCACCCGTTATTAGTCCGCTCACATAAAGCACACTTGATAAGAGGGAAAAAACATCATGCAGTAAAGGTGATTTATTTCCAATTCACTTTTGAAAGGTTGTACAAATAAATTACTTTTTTTTTTTTCTTCATAATAATTGAAATTCATAATTAGTGTTTTGGAAACTGGTGATCTCTGGACTAACACATGCACTACTACCAAAAAAGATAACACTTTACAGTAAGGTTTATTTTTACCATTAGATTTGACAAAATAAAATATTATAATTCTGTTAGTATTATTTAATATAACTTAGAATAATTAGCAGTTAAATTTATATTTCCAAATGTTAAAAAATAATAATAAATACTACCAAATGTATCGCTCATTGTTAGTCATTGCATGATTGTTTAGTGTTACCAAACAATGATTTAAAAGTACATGTGACTTAACAACCTGACCTCTTGATACTGTATTTAGACACAGCAATTACCCAGAGAGTCTATGAGTTTAAACCACTGTATGAATGCGTAGGAGCCTTTTCTGAGTCACCTTTACATATAAATGGAGAACTGGAGGCATGCCTCCCCCATGGTATGCTTTATCCCCATTGAGAGATACAGACAGATGGAGTGCTGTCAGTGTTTGTGTGTGCATGGGTGGGTGGATGCAGATAACACAGGGAAACTTTCTGAGGTCACTGTTGCCCTGAAGGCCTTAGCTGGCAGGTATAGAAACACTACAGGGGCACTGGCTATAGATGTGCATTGCGATAAGATGGTGAAGATCAAACACGTGCACCCACATAACTAAACTGTTATCTTACAGCATTCTAGGGGGAAAAAAATCATACCAGGAAAAATCTAGCCACAATTTGCAAAACAACACCTTTTATGTGGTAACATCTGAGTCAAACATATTATTTCACATGACTGAATGAGCGTGACTATTAGGTTACAGCAACAAACATTTAAAGAACCATTTTATGTAGAAATAGAAATAGCAGTAGACTAAGATGTTAGATAAACGTACATTAGACACCCTGCTGACATTTAACAGCCGTGCTTCAGTTACAGAAAAATTCGGATGTGTGGAAATTTGGATTGAAGATATTGATTTATTCCAATTAGATGAACAGTAAACAGAATCAGATATGTCTGTTTATAGGATTCCATCAGCATGCTAACCATGCTTAACAGGTTCAGTCAGTTCATGCATGAACAAATACATCTTAAAAAATCCATATGCATTTTTTATTAAGTGATGAAATCAGACATAGCAACAACACATAATATTCAAAAAAGGAATCTGAAATACTCAATTCCATTATGATAAGTGCTGTCTATAGAATTTAGATTTAGATTTTTCCTATTGCTATATATATATATATATATATACAATAATGCAATCAATATTTTCTACTCTTTGGATAAATTCAAGAAACTCTGACTCAGTACTGCTGGTACTAGAATCATCACCATCTCATTCAGACTGACACAGAGGTTAACAGAAGTTAAACCAGAGCCTGGGGTTAGTCTAGCTATCTGCCAAAGCTAGATGTATTTGTTGTGAGAGGGCTCACAGAAGCACTGAGTCAGGGGGGACCTGTGAATATATGGTGCTGGCAGAGGTCAGTCTGTCAATAGAGTCTGTAGAGGTGAGACAAGAGGATATGGTCCTGCTCAGCAAACTGCTCTTTAGAACATGCATGCATTCAGTTACATGAAAATTAACAATTTAGTGTTTTACCCTTGTCCCAGAACCAGACTTTTAATCTTAAAATATCAAGATATTACATCATTCAAGTTATACTATATATTATATTATTACATAAACAAACCCATATGACTCTCAACATGCTACTTTGCACTTGTAAACTGTATGTTCTTGATATTTCCCCAAAAAACAACCGAGAAGCTGCTGCAGTGCAGATTTGTAAAAGTTCATTGCTGAAGTATATAAATGATTCATTAGTTCATTACTAAAGTATATAAATAAAGGACATAAGGGGTATAAATATTTATTTAGTATAAATAAATATGGAAGATGATTTTGTGCATCCCTGATCAAATGATCAGCTTTTAAATTCTCACACGGTCACTTAAACACAAACCTACACAACCACACAAGATACATGATCCAAAGCAGACAGGCCTCCATTGTCCTGTGATAATTTACAGTCTCAACATCATAGCTTTAATGTCATAACTCAAGCACACACATTTATACACACAGGTACTTATTATATATGCACTCTTCTGTAGACAAGAACAATTTTCTCCATGGCATTCTCATCTCTCCAGCCCACTCCAAGAAAGAACTCCTCCATAATGCATTGTTTCTCCTCACAAAACCTCTCAGTTTCTACATTCAGAGAATCATCACGCTCTCCAGTCTCCAAACCAACACTCTACGCATGGCCTAACCTGTATTAAGAGCTCAGATGAACCTGGGCAGAAAACTAACTAATACAGAGCAGGGAATTAAGACTAAATAGAAAAAAGCTTAGGTTTAAAATAAAAAGAATAATGGCCTTATTTCATTTGCTATCAATAACTTTAACCTAGTGATAATGCTCATGGGGAATGTGTTTGCTCAAGAACCAGTGAAGTAACAGATTAAACTCTAAAGCATGAGAGCACCAGCTGTATTGCCGTTTCTCATGGGTGGGAGGTGAAAAAAATCACGGGGGTCTCTCCTCTACAAGGTTATGGTGATTGATTGTAGGAGTTTCTTTTCACTCAAGGAAAAAAAAACTAATGATTGATTGAACTGATTGATTTTTTGTTTAATAACACCTAAAAATATATTTATGCCCAAATTACATTGAAATATATTGCAGTTGTCAAAACAGTTGTCAAAATCTGAGAGAAAAAGACATTTTTTTGCACTACTAATTAAAGAAATAGCTACAACAATGAAAATTCTGCCATCATTTACTCACCCTTAGTTACAAATCTACATTTCTTAGTTCTGCCGAACACAAAGGAAGGTATTATGAATAAAGCTTGGAATTAGCCTGTTTTTGGTTACCATTGATTTTCAGAGCATTTTCTTTTACTTGCTAATGTATTTTCTATGTTGTTTAATCATATGCTTGTGGGGTTTCATTAAATGTTTTGTCTGTATGAAAAGAGACAGATAAGGGGAAATGTTTATGGAAGCCCAAGGTTTATGGGATGTTGCTGTGAAGCAGGTTTAGTATAACTGTTGAATTTGTACTGGTCAGACGAAGTTTGAACATTGAGAGATTGTAAGATTGTAAGACTAAGATTGTTCAATAAACTCTACTTTTTACCATTATCACTTCGTCTTCTACTTCTGCTCTTCTCTGGCTTTTCTCGGTCAACATCTTGACTGACATAAGACTATTAAACACTCATTTTGGGTAGTATAGTTGGCTAAGTAGTTGGTTACTCGAGTAACTGATATTTTCTGACTGGATCTGGCTGGATCCTAAATATTATCTGGTGTGGAGACCCGATTTATCAACTACTATGGTATATATCAAATTGATAAACTGGTTGTGTCTGATGCATCTCTCACAGATGGATAACAGTGCCTACATACATACCCCTCCTCCAAAAAAACCAAAAAAAAACAAAGAGAGACACTTGATGTCAAAATCTCTTGTCTTGGGGTCACAATGGTGGCCATGTTTTGGGTCAGGGTTATGACCTCTTGCACAGAGAATGAATAAGGAGAAGAGAAAGTGTGGGGGATTCTTTCAGGGCAAGAAATTCTCTTACAGAGAGCAGAGTGAGCTCATGCCTGCACAGCAACGGTTGCCAGGCAGATTGGATGCCTTGATAGTTCTTCTCTCGATGGCAGAATCTAATCCCCTATAGCAAAGCATGTTCACATGTCAACTCAGTCTTGCGCTCCCTCAATCTCAGCTTTATATGCAAAGCCTGACTGCAAGTTCCCCCTATTACAGACAACATTATACTTCCCACTTTCTTCAGCATTGAGGTTCATAATCATGAAAGTACTAATGAATTAGTACAACTGGTGCAATGCATAGCCAAAAATGACATGCACATACTTATTGCTATTGTTCATCCACTCAAGAAAATGCAATAACAAAACACTTAAAGCCTGATGAACACAGGCAGAAATTGTATTTGTAGATGTGGTAGAATAAAACAAGTAATTGGATGAATTGGCAAAGAACATTGTCTTGTTTTTCAAAAGCGAAATGTTTAATATATAACAACAACTTAATATATTTTTAATCAAGATTTTTAAAACAATCACATTTTGTTTTAATTTACTTCAGTGGATGCAAAAACCTTACATTTTGGTGAGACACTTCCATATACTCACCCATTTAACATTTAAAGCTGAACTATGTAATATTTAGTTGCCCAGGATCCTTCAACTAAAATCTTCCCTCTCAAAGGAGGTTGTGTCTTCACCAAATCAAGTAAAAGAGATGATTCACTTGGTCTACATGTGGTTTAAATATTAAGCAGCTCTGCCTGGTAACCAAATATATGCAAACATAAATGTAACATAAATGTACTGTAGTCATATAAAGATAAGTAATATTTGAATGCATCCATTTAATATAGGTGTAAGTACATTTTATACTTGCTACATTTTAAATATATTTTACAAGCTTTTTATTCAATTTAATGCAACTCCTTTCCCCTAGTATACTGAAGAAAAGTCCTCACTATTCAGGTCAAAGTGAATATTTCATAGATTGTTCTAGGAACTCTGAGGTTGTGAGCAGGTCAGCTCCTAGTGATATTTAAATCTATTTTTTCCCCTTTGGCAATGATGTTATTTTCTTTTATTTTTCAAATTTATGCAAATGGATA
>JAUCNO010001758.1:8690936-8725039 GCA_032353835.1 Enteromius viviparus
ATATATATATAAACCTTATCAGATATGTATACCTGAGGTATTTGCATTCGTTACCTGTTCTTTTCCTGCTCTAAATCTCAGAGTTTATCCCTGAGGATTTCAGCACCATGGATAGTGGTAACAGATTTTTGCCAAGAGCTCTGAACTACAGTGAGTCTGAAAGGGAGCAAGGAAAAAATTCAGAAGTGAAAAAGTCATCCATTTCTACAATCTTTGTCTCTTATCATAGGTTTCAAATCAGATTGTGTGCCACTTTCAATCAATGATCCCCCATCAACTGGGGAAAAACAAAACTGGTGTGCAAACATGAGGTTAATCTGTATAATCCAATGCATGGAGAGATTATATTTAGAGACTTTTTCAGCTTTTATGGGGGCCTTTGTTTATCTCAGCATTAAAAATAAAACTCTGATATTCAACACAATAGAAGTAAAATAATATCAGGAAGTGTTGATGGATAAAAAATTCATACTACTATTGACATTTTTTAAAAGAATAGTAGAAAAAGAATAAGAAACAAATCAAATGAAGAACAAATACTACAACTAACACATTTGTAGGGTTGTAAGGATTATTAGAACATGCACAAAATGCTTCCCCCCAATTAATTGCATAAAAATCTGTCCACGGATTAGGAAAAAGATAACCCAGGATCAAGCCTTGGAAAACATTAGGATCTCTTTATTGCCCTCAATTTTTCACATTGCAGGCAGAAGAGAGTCCGTTGCCAGTTTATAAACTATGTTCTATTCCCTGTTCAAAAAGACGAGACACTCAGAAATGTTGTGTGCATTGTGTGCTTGTGGTTCACTTGGTGCTCTATTTAGGCCACAAGGAAAATGTACTTTTGCTACAAAAATATCAAAACTTGAAACTTGTTTATTGATTTACTTACCGCCCTTGTTTAGCCAGCAACTATTACCTTTCAAAGCATATTGCAAAATCAATTCAACCTTTAAGTTTTGTTTTGTCATTTCAAGATATATTGAACAAAGAAATGCCCATGGCAGTTGAATAAGACATTGAACCAATGCCATTTATGTGCTGCTTTTATATTACAGGTCATGCATAGGTGTATTTCTCAAACAACTTAAAATGCAGCTCTATAATTTGTTGGTAATGAGGCAACTTTAGGCAGTTAAAGATTTACAGTAATATTGACTTTTTCCTCCTGTACACTTCACACAATAAAGAATTAAATTATCACAGGGATCCAGACAATGCTTTATCTAGAAACCCATTACTGCTTCCTCTCACTGTGCCTAGTGTTTGTTAATACAATAGAGGGCTAAAATTGGGAACACAATTTCCTTCAGCAGATATGGGACGCCTCATCGCAAAGCCATTGCATTTCAGAGCTTCCAATTATTTATTTATTTCCTCCAGCAGAGCACTGTTAACTAGGCCACCAATGAAGAGCGAAAGGTTAGTAAAACTATATTAAATTACTACTCATACATTTCAGATAATTCACAAAAAGAAGCTACACCTCTCAACAGAGACAGAGCAGCTAACCATAAGATCAAATAGGGATTTGGGGAATTACTATGTCATGTAACAGATGGTACTCTCTAGTATCAGCTTCTATTACACAAAATGTCTGATATGTTTTTAAAGCAACATTTCCTTATGATTTAACAACACTATGTACAATATTCTATAAAAAAGCGGACAATTTGGCTCTTATGTCATTTTAAACACCATCAAAATGTCTTGTTTCTAAAACTATATAGACATATGGGCATTGCTTTGATATTGTTTGCACACACTCCCAAGTTTAAGATGATTCTAACTTAACTACATGCATACTGTGGATTACACCTGCTAGTTTGAGGCAGAAAGAATCAGAGAACAATAGTCTTCTTTAAACTCTCTAGACTGCCATTCAGTATGCGTGAATTCAGCATGCATTCACTCGGCACAGCTGATTGGCATTTCAGACAGAAGGAGCTTAAAGTTGGACCACATGGGGCTTACAAACACCACACCAAACTACCAGCCAATGTTAAACCCCCCCCCCACTGCAAAGAGCTTAAGATACTTATAATGGTCGCCTGTACAACAGTGCTGTGATTGGCTTCCTCTCGACTTTTAAGTTTATAATCCATTTTGCCTCCTGTGAAATCTTGATTAAGTGCCATCTGCAATCTCTGTCTCAATATGACTCAAATGCTTCTTTTTGGCTCTTAGATATTCAATGAATCTTCACTGAATTATATGTATTGCACGATCATCAAGCACACTGCCATTGTGTTTTTTTTTTTTTGTTTTTGTTTTTTTTAAAAGAGCAAGCACAATTTTCATTCAGGGCTGTTTTACAACCCGGCTTTATACAAATGTGACATTTGCTGTCCGCTGTGAGACTCCTCTGGGATGCTTATCGGTGTAATACATGAAAGAGGACAAAACCGTAGACATATCAGATGAGTAAATTAAATCTGCAGATAGGCGCAAGCTCCCCCTGAGAGCTGTAAAACGATATAAGCATAAATCTCAGGCACTTTGTTAGGTCTATTTGTGGGTAGATAACAGACTCCAAGTTGAGACTCTCACTGTAGTAATTCTGAATTGGCTTCATTAATATCAATCTGTTTATTTGTGGTGGTCCAAACAAAAAATAACAGTCTAATCTCTAAAGGAATATTCTCTTACAATTTTTTCAGGACCGTGACTGCACTGGAATGCTGTAAATATGGACACTTTAAATACATATTCAGAATCAAATAATGGCTGAGGAAGTCCACTGTGAACTGAACAACTCTGAATATTTCGCTCTCTGAGTCTGATTCAAATCACTAACTCACAAGTGACTTTTTGATAAATAAACAATGTTCTGAAACCTGTTTCAGTCATGTGTTACATTGATTGGCCATATTTTAATCATTTCAATCATAATACATTTACATTCAGCCCTACAAAGTGACTTAAATGGTTATGATATGTATTTCACAGCACCTCTGAAACAAAGCAGACTCACTCGTCATGGATGTTTAAATGCACACAGTTTATCCAGCAAAGGCTGGGAAAGTTGACTCTTTGCTTTTGCATACGAGTCATTTTGTGGGAGCACGTCTGCCCCCTCTTATTCACACGCCTGTGTTTGTTTACACACTGCAGTGGGAGCAGATGGAGCAACGTCATCCATATTCATCAACCTAAGCGCTGTCACCTTGACCCTGACGCCGGGCTCTTGCCCTGTCTCTGTGAGGGTTCAATAGAGCCACTCACGGCTGCTGCACAACCCCAGAGCAGACCCATTATAGCAGAGGCTGGGAAAGACAGAGAAGAAGCCTCTTCCTGCTTCCCCCACATCTCAAAAGTGCACTATGAAACTCACAGTCTCAAGGAACGCTGTTGAGAATGGAACATCTGCCCAGTAATGGGGGTTTCCTACATTGATGGATGAAGGAAGGCAAAAGCAGACAATAGTTTGAGCTCAATGGAGAGCCTGTTGGTTCATCTCAAGGTCTTGAACAGCATAATCAATGGGAAGACCTGGGATGAAGGGTTTGTGAGAGCAGAGAGGCAACAGCGGTCCCACAGCTTGCGATCTGGAATGAAGAACATTTATTTGAATGTCGCTGGTCCACACAGAATCTATGCCAAAATATGCATCGATATCCCTAAAGAACCAGAACAGACTCCTTTATATGCAGATGAATACTGTTTGATGGCAAAAAATTATCTGGCTTACAACAGTTCAATTCAAATAAGCCTCTTTGTTTTGCACAGTTGGATTTTGTGAGGATGACAGAGGAATTTATTCCCAATATCGCCAGTAAAACATCCTCTACAATGAGACAATTAACCTCTCTGATTACAGAAGAAGGGGAAGATGACCCATGATAATCTTGCGAAAATGAATGAACTCAAAGCTATAAACTATGACAAATCCATGCTAATTTGCATAAAGTGTACATAATGAAAGCCATAAATCATGAGCACATAAAACACACCCACAAGAACTGAGATGGCACTGGTGAGGAACATAAACCAAAAATTATTTATGGGCACTGTACAGAACAGCAAGAAAAGTACAGTTTCTTCCTGTAATGTCCTGTCCAGTTGCTTCTAACCAGGCCAGATCAGTCTAATTAATTCCAGGATTAAACCCTGGAGATCACACACTACATCAAGGGAGAGGGCTAAAACATTTATTAGTAAACTAGGAGGTTTCAAACGATGTACCCCAGGTTTGTATATCCTATGCATGCTACAGGAAACACATAAGTCACCATGACTTTGAGGTCCCCTTCTGGGAGGCGTCATCTTAATGATCTGTCAGGTGAAAGGATGTCTCTCCCTCTTGTGCCACAAATACATCTTTCGCAGTGTCCGCCTGTGGGTGCTCGTGAGGGCACGGGGAGCACTGTGTCATTGCTACATGCAACATAAAACGAAGTGGATGAACCTGTCTGGATGGCGCAGAGGACATAACCTTGAAAACTGGCATGCTAAGTGGAGAAATGAGAGCTTAAACAGAAGCCAAAGAAGTTTCAGTAGTTTCCCCATAGAGGAATGGACTGAATAAAGCAATGAGTTTCAGAGAAGGAGGAGGAGTTAGCTATAAGCATCTATGAAAGAAAAAATGCAACTCCACCAAAAATAAATGAATACATATTAGAACAAAGTTATAAGCTAAGAGCAATCAAAACATTACAAAAAAAAAACATGTTAATGAAAGAAAACAAGGTGATACGTTTATGTCTTGTTAAATTCGGTGAACATATAAAGAATCCAGACAGACACAGATTATGCAACTCTCTTCTTCAGTTGGAAAAGAAGCTGTATTTAGTGAGTCTATTTTTACCCACAGAATTGTAATAACCCGTGAAACTGTAATACCTATAATACTGAGCATTTAACCCTAACCCTAACCAAATAAATGATAATTATGCAGTTTTATTAAGACTTTATTTATTATTTATTTAAGTATTTATTAAGATATACACTAACATTTTTGGGTCCATTTATTTGAATTTACAATACAAACAATAACACTGCAGAATATTTTTACGAGATCCAGCATATTAGGAAATCATTCTAATATGCTGATTAGTTGCTCGAAATGTTTTTTAGTATTATTATGCTGCAAACAGCTTTCTTGCTTAATTCTTCAAACTGACACATTTTGATACATGATACTGATGCATTTGATTATTGCATTCTTGCTAAATGAATACAAAAAAAATAAATATATATTTCTAGTCACCTTATATTTTAAATGGAGGTGTAACACTGAACTATATGTCAGTCAGCAAACAGACATTACGTTTAGCTTTTCAATAACACTTTGGCCTCCTACAGTTACTCCTCAAAACTTGCTCTTTACAAAAACTGATTAACTGAAATGCATAAACTTTGAAAATCATAACACCAAAACTTAAACTTTTCTTCACAGCTGACTTCTTTCTGAAACACTTCAAGAAGTGTAAAGCATCATACAGATGAGGCTGTGGTGACATCTGTGTCAAAGGCTTATTGTTTGCTGAAGCTAGTAGTTTAACAACTCTGCAATGTAAAATAAGGAGAACTCGTGTGTCTGCATGTGTCTTTTACCATCAGCACAGTTAAATAAGAACATGAAATGGAAATGTTACAGATGCTTTATGAATAAATGAACAGTACAGTTTCTGTTCTCTATCCAAAAAGACTAAAAGCCTATTCTGAGTTCTAATGCTGTGATCTTCTTTTTGATCAGTGCTGAATAGCAACTGAAAATAAAACGCAAATTTGAATTTATTATTAATAATACACAACATCATGTTTTCATGTACTATACTGACTATATACAGTATTTAATATGCTGTTTAATATATCATTAAGAATTAAAGCACTTTGGCTTGAGTGGCTTGTCTTTTGTAATATCCCATGCATGATATGGCATTCTAACAGTGTTAAAAATAAAATAGGGTTAAATAAAAAATAAAAACCTTTTGAAACCATTTCACTGTGTGTATGCGTGTACTTGTTCATGTTAAATTATGGGGACAAAATGTCCATAATGGACTGGCCTGCAGATTTTTTTTTTTTTTTTAATAATAAATTATATTTCTCTGGAAGTGTTACAATGCAAACCAGTTTTTGTAAGGGGTAGATTTAGGGTTAGGGGATAGAAAATATAGTTTGATCAATATAAAAGTCTATAGAAAGTCCCTATACAAATCACAGAAAAATGTGTCTTTGTGTGTGTGTGAAGTGACAGGAAGTGTGAGAAAGAGATAGGGGGCGCAGTATCAGGAGAGGTCCTTGGGACATGATTAGAACTTGGGACGCCTGTAGTACAGCAATGCTGTATGTCTGTATGCCTGCGAGGCTATTGGCGCAGACACAAATAAATTCTTCTCAGCATTTATCATCAGCATGTATCTCAATCTTAGGTTAACAATCATAAACTTTTTCCACATTCTGCTGCCACCAGATCATGTTACATAACCTTTACTGGAAAATATATTAAACATGTTAAAAGAAGGAACAATTCAGAGATAAAAAAAAAAAAAAAAAATAGCATAAAAAATAGCATAGCTGAAATATCATCTCTGATGCAAAGGAGTAAAAAATGTATTCGGTGAGTTTAAAAATTCCTTGATTCTGTCTATTTGGAGATCCTGGAGGTTGCAACGTTCCTCAACAGGTAAATGCTGAGGCTCTGAAGAAAAAAAGCCAGGATTTATTGGATTCTTATTCAGTACCCAGGGAGTTTATCATGTTAATACATGAATGTTGTTGCATCACAGGAGGTAAATTTCCTTCAAGCTGTGAAGAGGAACATGGCAATCAAAGCAAGGTTTTCTACTTTATATAATACAGTCCTCATGAGTGTCCTCAACTGATTTAAGGTCACCTCTTTGTCAGAAAAAAAGTAAAAAATGTTCATGGTATAATATATATAAATATATATCATTTACTTTCAAATTCTTTATTTATACACACACTTAATTAGCTGGATCAGGTTTATTTGCTCCAAAATGACATGAAATGACAATTACAAGTTATCTTGGTTGGGTAATGAGTTGTTTTGGCTTGTCATGTCAAATAAGACTCATTCAGGAGACAACTTATCATTCAGAATAAATTATCCGGCTCTGGAGTCAGTTTTATCATGACTCTTTATTGTGAGTTATAACAGATGACTGACAGAGCGTTAGTGATGTGTTGTGACACAGGGTTAACACTGAGTCTCTCCCTGCAATTTGTCTGTCTGTCCTGTCATCAAGAATTTGAAAGAAGATGAGAAGAAATTTGATCAGAAGCAGCATGCAAATATCCGCTTGAAGAACTACTCAGGGAGAGCACACACAAACATGTTCAGATATAAAACTGTGCATAAATTTAAGCAGCTCCTCATATTAGATTAATACTTTTATAACGTGAAAGACATTTTGGGACTGCATTCTGCGTCTTTACCTCAGTCTAAAGGTCTTTTTTTCATGTCAAAATATACTTTCTCCTTTTTTCTCTTACAGCAGCAAAATACAAATGGGATTTGAGCTAAAATAGTCTGCATTGAAAGACTCAGCTTTGGTGCGATACTAAAAGCTCCACCGCTAAAGATGAGAGCCTGTTCTTTCCCATCAAAGCCACTTTTCATCAAAAAGTTTTTAAATTGTGACAGTGACAAGCTTTCTGGAGGTCACCTCCAAGTAAACGGCATTTTTCTGCAATAACAGAGAATGTCCCAGACGCATTCAGCATGGGTTTTATTCTTCTATGCACATACCCGTCATCATTCACATTCATATTAGTACTGGCACATTGCCACTTTTGATACACACCTTCAGGAGAATGCAATAGCGTTCGCCAGGCCCACTTTAATATTTAAACGCATCCACCCCCAGAAGTGCTTATACTGCAGCTTACAAGAGAGCTGCTGCTTTTGTTGATATTTTTCTTGTTGACATGCTCTTATTGTTGATGTTGATTAAGATGATATTCTTGTTATTCATTTTAAACTATAATACAATATGAATGCCTGTAATACTTACAGTAGCTCAGGTACATTTTAGAGCAAAAAAAATTAGTTAAAAGAACTTTCAAAGGGTGTTGATGTAATAGGGTTGATGGGCTTAAGCAGACCTTAAATTAGGCCAGCTTTCAGCAGCACTAGGCCTAGAGTGTGTCCCAAGAGACACAAGCATTCCGCAGTGAATCCTGGGAAGCATCCTGCTACTTCGCCTGATCAAAGACTTTCACCTTAGCAGAGTATGGGAAAAATGCAGATCTAACAGGACTCACTCCAGCATTTTCTCACTAGATTCACTTTTAGTAAGTCAAAGTTTAAATGCATAAACTGTGTAGCCAGGTCATCTAATCACATTTTCTACTGGTCATAAAGTTTTAAGTCAGTTACATAAAAACATAAACTGTTTTATTTTATAAGATTGAATACCACTGGGTTAGATGCTTGTTGGTCAGGCTTTAACACAATTTCTAATTTGTCTACCACACTGTATAACCACAAGAAGAAGAAAAAAAAATCAGAAGTAGTATTAATAACTGAACCAAGCGAATTTAACAGTATTAAAAATAATTTGTGTTGAAAAGATTTACATTAAATGAGTGTTAGATGAAGGCCCTAATGTAAAATGGTGGGAAATATACTTAGACAATACATATTTAATATCAGCTAATATTGATAAATTACAGAAAATAATATATTATTAATAAGTGACCCTGGACCTTAAGTCACTGGCCTATATTCAACCTGATCTTACGGCAATTCGTACATAATTTTTCGAGGTAGCTAATTCGTACAAATTTGTATGACCTCACTCTTACAAATTCATACAATTTGTTCTAAATCTTAGCATTTTAGGAGTTGCCAATTCATAAGAATTTGTACGAGTGACCTAAACCTAAGCCCGCCCTTAAACCTACCTGTCACAGGGCGGTGAGGTCGTACGAATTAGTATGAATTTGGGACCTTGTACAAATACGTACGAATTGGTTGTGAGACTGTGTTGGAATATTTGTCGCAGTAGCCAAAAGTGCATTGTATGGGTCAAAATGACAGATTTTTCTTTTATGTCAAGAATCATTTGTGTATTAAGTAAAAATCTGGTTCCATTAAGATATTTTTTAGATGTCCTACAATAAATATATTAAAACTTTTGATTAGTAATATGCATTGCTAAGAAATTTATTTGCACAACTTCAATTTGCAATTATTAATATAATATAATAGGCAATTATTAAGATTTTTTTACACTCTGTTTTTTACAGATTTTCAAATAGTTGCAATCTCAGCCAAATATTGCCCTTATCATAACAAACCATACATTAATGGAAAGCTTATTTATTCAGTTTTCAGATAATGTATACATCCTAATTTTGAAAAATTGACTGGTTTTGTTGTCCAGGGTCACATATATGGTTAATGTACAAATATATTTTGCATCCCTACAACAGACATAATTTCAAATAAAGAAAAAAACATTCACCAAGGTCCTGCTCCTGTTTAATCCATTAGCAGTTTTAAACTTTTAACACACACACACACTCACAGGACAACGAAGTCTGGACTTTATGGATGCAATTTTCTGTTTTGCCAGATATAGAGTTTTCCACCTGCAGCTCCTGCCTATCAACAAAACTGATGTTTTTTACATGACCAATCCACACTTTTCCATCTTCCTGTTTACTGAAGCTATTTTTAACACCTTTATTACCCCATATACACAATGTACCTGTGTGCTGTGTCTTTGGGTCTCGATGGATTGTTGTCATAGCCGCAAACTCTACAGACCAATCTACAGCGACTTAGCATGGTTGACATGGTTACAATCTCCTCACATGTTCTCAGCATTGGAAGGAGGAGGGTTGGAGGGAAGGATGGTAGAAGAGAATTATTTGCGAAAGAATGGGTGAGTGAGCACTCTACTTGAGGTTGTGTGTAGACTGGGTTGGTAGAGATGCTCTGCATTCCTGCTGTATAAACATACATGGTGTGTTGGTGATAAAATCATGTGAGTCTAATGAATATGCAATGGCATGACCAGAAATAGTTATTCAGATATTATCATGAATGGTATTCACATTAGTTTTATTGATTCATACTGTTACTGTAAGAAAATAAAGGATCTTGTTTGTTTGTTTTTTGTATTCAAAGCCTGTTTGTAATTAAATCTCAAGAGATATGAAAGGGCAATCTGTGAAGAATAAAAAAAACCGCAATTATGTGATATTTAACTTATACAACATTTCTATAAACAATATGCTAATATAGAGTAACTTGAGCTTCAGGTAAATCCAGCGAGTTTAATATTTTTTCACAGCCGTGAAAAAAGAAGCAAAAGCATCAAGCCTGTCGCCAGGCAACAGACAGCCCGAAAGGCTGGACATATTTAATAAACACTAATATTTAAAAGTGTTTTTCTTCAGTTGATGTAGGTTTGGACACCGGTGCTTGTGAGATGACTAATGTAACTATGTCTGACTGAACGGAAAGGTCATTTAAATTAGCAGTAAATGAGATCTAGTATCAGGCCATTAAATATGTGACAGTAACACACACTTTAATTCCCAGCTGACAGCATAAGATAAAAAATTGATTTTCATGAGCAATTTTAAACACAGAATAATGTTTTCACATTACATGTCTAACCTAATTGAGGAGAGATAAACAGACACAGAAAGATGCAGAGACAGTACATTGCAGAAACAGCTTTCGGAATTGTAAAGGTTATAAAAGTTCAGATCTATTGGCAGCTCCTGTGAAATGCTGTCTATTACAGCATTAATCCATCACACTGGAAATAGAAGGTCAAGTTTTGTACATTGCATTGTGGAATGTATTACTCCAAAGAAGTTCTGGCTATGTGCAAGATGGCATATTGTTCTTACCATTGCTGTATACTCAGCACAGTATGCAAATGTTTGTTTATTTGTTTGTTTTCCGTAGAACTGGATTAATGTCGCTCACAGAATTATGTAAAAATGAATTACCCAAAATATGCATTATGCTGGAACAATGATAATATTCTGTAGCATATAACAGGAAATTAGCATTTCTTGCATATTAATTTATTACATATTTAATATGGTTGCATGGTCGTATTACATATGTTCACCATTAGAAGAACTTTACAGCTCATTAACACAAGTTGGATATGATCAAACATTAACTAGGTGAAAGCACACCACAGGCACTGTCAAAAGACCTTAACCTGCATCACTTTAAAGAGTTAAAGGGAATACTGAGAGGTCCGGAGAGAGAGAGGAGGTGGGAGGTGTTTTGGTAAGAAGCTGTCAGCGGGATTGTGGAGATGATAATGACAAAGCAGGAGGAGGAGAGCACTCCAGACAAGAGCTGACAGGACTCTTGTGATGAAGAACTCACCTGCAGTCAAACCGTTCCTCCTCCACCTCCGTTCTGTGCCATGATCTCTCATCATTCGCCTACTTAATGTCACAGCCACAGCATGTTCTGTGTGTGCATGTTCTCTTTTGCTTGATAAATGCATAGCTTCCACGAGCTTGCCCTGTGAGCAGCCTGTGTGTGTGCGCTTATTTTCATGTGTGTGTCTGAGCAACGGTGCAAAAATCATCCATTGCACTGTCATTGAAGTCTAGACTGATTCTACTGTCTGCGGCACTGAGTGAAATGGAGGTCTTGATCATGCATCACTGCTACAGTGAGGCTTTACTGGGTGCAATTCTGAGGTCTAGGCTCACATACGTCTGAATCGGGCCTCTAATGATCAACATTTATATCAGCTGACAGGATGGAGGGTTATGGGTGTCAGGGAAAGATTTTATTAACCATGTGCATAGCATGCTGGGAAATAAGATGGGGTTTACCAGTAGTCTTGCTGCTAAGAGCAGCATTGTTATTGATAACGCATTGTTATTGATATTGCTAAAAGAAAATTAAATATAAATATAAATATATGAAAACCCTAAAAAAACTAAAAAAAAAAAAAAAACATTTGAATTGTTGCCTAGGCCACTAACTGAAAAAAAGTTTATTTTTATAGCACATTTCATACACAATTTAAAGTGTATTACATAAAAAAAAAATACAAATAAAAATATTCATTTAAAATCAATTAAAATTTTAAAAGGATTTAAAATTGATTAAAATGAATTAAAAGAATATATATTCTAAAAGAAGGATTAGAATATATAAAATACAGTGCAATCAGTTTGTATAGCATTTATTATTCAGATGTGCTCGTTTATTAAATGAAAACAAGCTAAAATAATTTAAACTAATTAGAAATATCACAAAATTAAAACTTAATAAAACAAATTAAAAATAGTAACACTAGCAATGCTTTAGAACATGCAACAACACAGAAACACTACAAATACTCATAACACCTTTAGCAACCACAAACCAGACGTTTACAGAAAAATTAAATAAATAAATTTCTATTGTTTCTGTGCTACCAAAGACAACTACACTTTATTATTATAAGGATAATTACAACCATGGCCAAGCGTTTACATTATCTGCCAGTATTAATAATATACTGCCATGATTAAAGTCCATAATCCATAATTTATGTGTATCATGCACATATGAGGATCTAAAAGTGAAAGGGGTGATGAGCAATCATAAAGTCATTTGTATAGCCCTGCTGACTGAATGAGGTCTGGCATCTCTCTATAAAAATCGTATTGGTATTATGGAGATGACTGCAAGGCTACTAAATCTTGCCACGGTGATCCACATTAGTAACGGCTAATTATCTTTTAACGAGGTTGGCAACCGAGCAATGCCTACCAAAGGGTCATAGATCACCATGTTCAATTGCCATTTCTCTCATTTCATCGTATCTTTGGATTCCCTGTGGCCCAAATTATTTAAATAAATTCTGTGGCATGAATAAAACATAATGTGTATATGTAAAGCGTGCATAGGTAATGAGCGCATAAGTCACAAAATAGGCCTTGTTATAAAAAAATATGCCTGGGGCGAGTGCCAAAATTCATAAAGATGACCTAAAAACAGCCGAAGTGGTTTTACCCGAGTCACCAATGTTCTAAGATTAGCACGACCTTCTGCAAAGACAGGTAAGGCACATCTAAAGCATACCAGTCTGTGATGACAGCTTCAGAAGGTTTTTGTCAGAGAGGAGGACTCAACCACCCTTGACAATATCAGGTTTGTGGTGTCAGTGCTTTGAAATTAAAATGCAGTTTCCCGTTTCATATGCCACCAAAGACGTTTCCATGCTTCAAACAGAAAACGGCTTAAATCTGACTGATACTACAGGGAGGAAAGAGAAGGGAATGAATGTTGCCATTCATCAGAAGTATGGTAATGATAAACATGTTTTTGTGCATTAATGACTATAGACATAGCTCAATGATATGACCACCCACTGTGAGAGAATACGATCTTTACAACGCTTAACAACCGCAGTTGCTAGAACATGTGCGGTGCGGAACACAAATTTATAAACAAGACAAAAAGGCTTTTTCAGACAAAACATAGAACTATTTCTTTCATACAGAATCATCTAAGAAAACTAAATACCATTACTCTCCTATCAAAAAGATTTTCTAAACAAAACTTGCTTCTACACCATTATTTTCAGTCAGACATTTATAAGAATTAAAGAACTACCAGTTCATAATATCAGTGCACTTACGGTATAATAATGTATTTTAATTAGATTATTAAGCTGATGTTCTGTGGACAAGCATCTCTAGAAGCACGACAAACACAGTCAGTTTAAATGCATTAACATTAATTTATAACCTAATGTTGAGAATTGTTTAATTACCAGAGAAGCCTGAATAAAATAAGACATAGATTAGGCATTATTGACTGATTACAGTATCTCCGTAGCAGTGACCTTCTGAATGCTGTGTAAAAGTCAATTTATAATCCCTGTTTGACAGAGCTGAGATGAAGAGGATTTTGGGATGAAAGAAATGCACTCAGCCACAGGGCCATCAGACACTGGTTGCGCACATAAAGGGTGCTAGATTCAGTTTTATCACACAGACAGCAGAAACACACACAACCAATGTGCGCACAGCAAACACTCATATATTTATATTAAAGTACACATATAAACACTGTACCTATACTAGCCTCAGTTGACCATAACATACTCAAAAGATTAATATTAACGTCAAAATGTACATTTTCTATAAAAATTTTTAGAAACAGAAAATAAAATACCAGATATACAAATGCATCCTTGCCTTGCCTTAGTTATTTTTTTTTTAGGTTTTCCACAGAGGACTTAAAGCATCAGAAGAGCTATTTTTATTCTAGGCTGAATTGTTCCAGCACAAATAAGATTTTTAAAAAAAAGGACTGCATCCAATCTTACACTCATACAAACTCACATCTGCACACAACTGCACAACCACACCTGTCTTCCGACAGCAGACGCTATCCATGTGTAGTTTTCAGGTTGAGGTAAGATTTGGGATTCAGCTATACATTGTAAGGAGCACAGTTCCTGTATGCATGCATAAGAAGCTTAGGAGGTTAAGACTTGTTGCCATGGAGCACAGAAGGAGGCTCTTTGGAAACACCCAGATTCATTAGAATACAGTACTTTAGATTCATAGATACAGTACTTTTTGTCTCTAGGAGGATGCTCAAAAAAGAATGCATTTATTTATTTATTATTTTACTTTATACATTTAACTTTAATCTTTCTTTCCACTAAATAAACACCATATGTTTGCGTCTGGAGTCCCTGCAGTGACGGACAGAGGCTCAGACAGGATATGACAGACAGGCAACCGTGGAGCCTGAGCTGAATTGTGGGCAGATGAAACACAGGTGGCGGCACTGTGTGTGTGTGTGTGTGTGTGTGTGTGTGTAAGTGTGCGTGCACACGGGGGTTAAGCAGAGCTGCAGGCTAAAGTGCTAAAGACCTCACAATAAACACGCTGAACTGCATCAGTGCTCACTGAATCGTTACGATGTTGCTCTGTTTTCAGCTGGTAAGAAGAAAAAAAGCTGTCATTATGCCATTCTGATGGTTAGCCGCTGTTATTAGCATTACAGGCAGCCAAGTTCAGCAGATGAAAATCTGTCTGTAAATAGCTGAACATACAAAGGCTGATAGGCAAGTGGATTATTAGACAGCCTATATGACAACTCTGTGTGTGCGGGTTTATGAGGATGCAAATGACATGGGTATGACATAGGTATTATAATATGTACTGTAGGTGTTTTATGAGGACATTGTCAGTGTCCCCCTAATTCAAAAGGCTTAAAAGACTACTTAATGGTGTTTTTTTTTTTAATCCAAAAAAAGGAGTAGTTTTCTGTAAGGGGTAGGTTTTAGGTGTAGGGTCAGTGTAGGACAATACCACATATAGTTTGTACAGTAGAAACACAATTACACTTATCCCCATAAATAACAAAAACCAACATGTGTGTGTGTGTGTGTGTGGGGGGGGGTGTATGTATATATATATATATCCCACTATTTGCATCCAGTGGCTGTATGGCAAAAACATCTTAACTCACAAGTCAGTTGTATTAAGTCTTAAGTCAAGAACTAAGAAAAGTTGCAATTAATGCTAAAATGCAATTGATGCCAAAAATTTTGAAAAAGTCTTAAATGATTACTTTGATTTCAATTTCCTAATTTCCTAATTATAATCAATTTTAATATTTTTTTGTTGAACTTCAAACTAACAAAATATACAGGTAGTGCAATGGACCTGTAGAACCATTTTTAAAGATTAATTTTTTGGTAATTTTGCATTTTTTTTTAGATAGCATAATGTAATGACAAGAAGCAAGTTTGCAACAAACTTGTATTATTATTTTAAAAATAGCAGTTTGGTAGGTTTGTTTAAAAGCATATAATTTAAAAGTATTTTATACTAATAAAAAAAATGACGAAATAATTACATAATGATTTGTTGTTGTTAACAAAAGTATGTGTTTTGACCTGCTTTTAAATTTTTGTTTCTGTAATGAACCCACACAGCCCCCAAAAATGATTTTTTTTCATGTGTTTGATGCATAAAATGTATAATCATAGAATGATTAAAGACATTTGTGGAAAAAAAGTTTAAGATAATTGTAAATTTCGTCTCTTAAATAGTGCTTTAAAAGCTTTAAATGTTCTCAGCCCTCAAAATCTAGCTTCAAAATCCAAGTCACTTTGCCCTGTCAGTAGCAGCAGATATTAGTCACTGAATAATTGAGGATGGGATACGTCCCAGGTAATTTGTCTGAACTGAATCTCCAAGAAATATCAACCAGGTCGAGTTAGGTAAAAAGATCCAGACATCCATCAAAATATCAGTTCTTACATAAAGGGTACGCTAACTGAAAAAGACATGTAAAATCACTTGGGATTGGGAACCATTGTAGCTCAGGACACATTATGATAAAAGCACTGTAATATTCATGGCAGTACTTTGACTCATGCATTACAGGCTGGCAAATAATATTGATGAATTAATTCATTAAATAATATAATGCCAACAAGACTAAATACTGAAAACTAAGGTCAGAAAACGTTTAAAAGTATAACAGCTAAAGCATGTTCCTGCCAGGGTAACCCTGTTACATACACTGTAGTATGTACAGTATAAGCATTTTTAGTAATACTGCAGACTTCCTCTACAGTGCCAGTGATTTCCTGTAGTGAATACAGCGTTCATTCAGCAGAACAGCCCTCCACTGAATACACTGGTATACATGCGTGCCAGTCGGTCCCATCCTGTCCCACTCTCGTCTTCAAAAACTGGCGCACCACTGTGCCTACATCCTGGGATTCTAGACAGTGCAACCTTCCAACTATATGAATAATTCAACACTGAGAGAAACAATTACATGAAGTGGGTAATCAATAATTTAGCCCAGTTTCTATGTACTATTGAGTGTTCAGGAAGACTGAATGCTCTTGTAATGTAGATGTTATGACTGCAGCCCAACATGAAACTGCTTGGGTAATGGTTTGTTCACATGGTTAACATGATTGTGTAGGGTGACCACTGAGGGGTATTGTGTATTTGCTCAAAGGGTAGCTGCCAAAAACACACCAGATTGTGCAATGAAGTGAAAGATGCCAGATTTGTAATGATCCAAATATGGTACTATGGTAACTGTGATAAATAGAGTTTGCAAATATATTATAGATAGAATAGATATTTCAAAGAAGTTTAAAATAAAATAAATGATTATTGTTCTTTTTTTCATGATTTTCAACTAGAAGGCTATTTAGAATATAATGGTAATTTATAGTGATTTACCCAAATAGCAATTTTGAAAATCTTAGAGAGAAAAAAAATGCTTGAAATTAAAAGATATCTGCCCAAGCCAAAAAAATCAGAATACAATCTACAAGCTCTGAAACAGGTTAAAACAGGTCCAAAAAAGAAAAAACTGAGAACTCTTCAACTTTAAACGTGCAAAGCATTGGCTGCTACAGCGGTACGTGCCACCTGAGAGACTGTCGGCCGTGTCTACAGTGATATGAAGGGAATGTTTGCAAAAAGCCTTGAGAATTTTCAATGAAGGGAAAAAAAAAAAACATTTTCCTTTCTACCTTAGTAAAAGAGACAGCAAATCAACAGGGATATCTGTCTTAGATCTAAGACATACTGATCATACTGATAAGTATCCCATGTGCCAGCAAAAGTTTAACTCAAGTTTGACAAAACTGAAAATGGGCCTTTTCACGCAAGCACAGCTGGGCCATGAATGTAAATTTGGAGACTATAAGGAATAGAGAAAGAGTAAAACACATACCCATCATACAGACAGCTGGACTTTTAATGAATTTTCTCATGGGAATGTAGAATCAGAAGTGTCACTGAGCTACTGTGGGAGCAGTTTTCGTCCCTGGTGTCAGCGACTGATTATTATAGTCATGATGGAGTATGTAAGCTTCGCACATGACACTGGGCTGGAGAGATATATAACAGATGAACATTTTCACAGCAACCATATATCACACTGACAGTGAAGACTAACTTAACATCCTACAATGCCAAGCCAGACAAGAAAAATTAACATGTTTGGGCATTTAGGCACACATGTTATTTTTTATATCCCAGCTGAGGCTTTTTATTGCTTTCGAACTGAGCTAATAAAACAGTCGATGTCCTAAACTCACACCTACATTTTAATGAAGGCGTTTTTTTAGAATATTTAGTCAGGGAGGCTAGTTTCCACAACACAGGTGATTTTACTATCCATGCAAAATGTATAATGGCACATAAGTCTCATTCAAGCATTCCATCATCAACCATGGCAGAAATCCCACAGGGTCCATGTTATCAACAGAATAATCAATGCCTGATTACATAATCTAAGTAACTTACATAATAAATAAACATAAACATGACGTTACGCAGGTAACAACATAGATAAATATTACATTCAAGGACAGAAAGAACCTAAAGATGGCTTTCAGTAAGAAATTCTTTAAATAATAAAACGTGCAACACGTGTTCTGGGAAAACAGTTTCCCTCACAAGCTGTTTTAATAATCAAGACTGCTGAGGCGAGATCTCAAAAGGAACAGCAGTCAGAAAAAAACATGCCCAACTCCCAACACGTTAAGAGCCAACTAGTTCTCCTGGGGCAACTCAAGCTTGTTTTTACCCAGCTCATAAAGTGTGGTGGCACATTGTGATACGCTCTCTAGATCGTTTTATTTCTAATATTGGGCTCATCGCCAGACGATGGTCTACACCAAGAAATATGGTCTGTCACAGTTAATTCTGCTGCCATATTCATCTTTAGGCGTGGGGGTTGGGGGGGTTTTCTGAGTTTTTGAAAATAATAAAGGGCAATCAAAAACAAGAGCTTCAACAGACCAGCGTTTAGATTGTATGCAGTGCACCAGCTCCACAGGGCATCTTATTGATCATATGACCTTTAGCGCTACAATGTCAAAACTGCGGAGGCTGCAGTCAGCAGAATCCATCAGTGTTCCAGTGACAGGACATATCCAGGCCTTGTGCAATGATTTGCACATTTTTAAAATGACGCAGAAGAATCTTTTTTCTCAGATGGACTTTTTGCATTCTAATATGTGCTTCATAAGTACTTATTACTAAGTATGTTTGTTCTCATTATTTTATTACTGTAATGCTCAGTATAAAGGAAAAGGAGAACGAAGGTAAGGTTTTCCTTCTCTAAAGGGTGTTGTTATAACTCCGTGATGTTAATTCTCCTTTCTGTTTCTTTCTACAGGTGCTAATGGAGTAGAGCTCAGCGTGGATGAGCGCCCCGTAGTCTGGGGAAACAGGTAAGTGACACAGGTGAGTTAAAACAGGTAAGTGAATGGGTTTTCTCACGTGAAGATACGAGGCAGTGCTGGTTGAGTGAACGTGGTGTTCCGTGGTGAGACGTGACCCAGTGATTAAAACTCCAACCTCCGTTAGTGAGTATGCTTGTAGAGACGGCGAGGAATGAGAAGAGTGAATGAAGAGTGGAGGCTTTTAAGCAGTGCATCTGATTAGATTCAGGTGGCTAGTAATTAAACCTCTGGTGACTGTGAGCGTGTGATTTCGGTGGTGTGACAACTACTAAGTTCTGTTGTGATTCAAGATAAAGCAGTTTACATGAAAGTTGGGTTAACACTTATATGCAAACACAGATATATACATATTGAACATTTAAATTCTAAATTCTCAGAAATTCTAACAAAACTAATTAGAAACATGAAAATTTGAATTTTTTCTGAATTAATCATTCCGTTTTATTCAGCAAAATCCAATAAAACTTAAACTTTATTAGGGGGTGCTTCATCAGATTAAAAATGTAAAAAAATATATATATAAAAAAGAAACAGTCTATCCAACTCTGACTCAAAATTCTATTTTTGTTGAAGCAAAATGCCTAATCTGCTTATCCGCCAACTCTTGGAAGTCAAACACATTTTATACAGCACCTCCAGATATATCCTTTTCACAGCCATCTTGAATCTGTGCTCATAAAGTTCAGCAGAGCACCTGAGGCTCTGCTACAGGCCTCGTTCGGGTCAACAGCAAAATTTACAAACATGGGCAAAGAAATGAAATTATCCCAGCCATATATCTCCACGAATGCCACTGCGGAGGAAATTGAATGTTGATCTTCCGATTCGATTGGCTCCCCAATGAAATGTAATAGCATTACATAATTGAATGAGTGGGAAAACGACAGGGCAAACAGAGGCAGGATGTTAAATATGAACTGTGCTCACACAGGATGTTGAGAAAATCAAACAGTTAGAGGCATGAGTCAAACTAAAAATAGATGTAAAAAGTGTTATTAATCTAGTATTGAAAAAAATTTTGGATTAGAAATTATTAAATAATAACAATAGAAATCTTTATAGTGTTTCAATACTAGAATAGGCCAATAACAAATTGTCTTAATAAAATATATATCAGCATGTAATTAGGAACTTGACTTTGCCTTTTGCTAAAATGAACACATGAAGTTATCTTGTGCCTTATACGCTCCGATACAGAATAGATGCCAGCACTGATTATGCATATATCACACAGTACATTCACAAACATAACATACTTCTCTACAACAAAAGAAAAAAAAAACTCAAACTGTTTACCCCAAACAACGAGTGGCATGCAGTTGTAACACAGTTATTCAGAATGACATGTAAACAGTAGACCGAATCTGTTGTCTATTACAATAAAAGATCATCTTAGCTACAGTAATTTTACATCCGACGGCATTCATGTGAAACTAATGTCAGTAATCAAATTTTATAACAATGTCATCGCCTAAATGTCCCAGAGCGCTAGGTACCATTGCGGTTTTTAATTCCTCAATACAGCAATGTACAAGCAAGCAGGCAGACACACAGAGCAAAAAATGTATTCAAGGAGAATGCAAATTGGTTCATTAATATTAATAACTTTTACAGTAAGATGCCAATCAAGAATTTGCAAGTATAATCCAGACTTTAGGACTCTAGGAAGGGTTTGTTCCACATCACAGCAAAAAGATTTCTTATTGTGACTGGAGGGAACAGAAAAGGTCTGTTACATCAGATTTTATCTGTGTTTCGGGACATTAAGACAAAAAAGAAAAAGAAGAAATAAGGTTCATATCCACCAATTCAGATCTAACTTGCACTTAGTTTCATATAAATAACTGCTCATGCATACTGTGCTCCTATAATGTTGCTGTGCTAATACCAGACTTCTTTCATGTAATGGCACATACCACATCAGCTCATCCCTCTGCTTCCCTTCTTTAGTTCAGTCCTCATTAAGACCCTAGTTCTGTCTACTGACACCTATATTCTCCTTTGAGCTCTACTGCCCAGTTATCCTTCGCCAGTCCTGTACTAATGAAGCCTCATTTGTTGACTCTGAGTGATTAGACTTAATCAGGGCTTAATGACCTTGAGACCATAAATGCAAAAAGGCAAAAGCTTGTTAGCCTGGAAGACTTGTTGTATTTTAATGTGCATGTAGAAGCAGTGTATACAAATAAATTATTAAATACAAATAATTATTAAATTTAATTTAACTTCTCCCGTGAGATTCACTTATAATGTTGCTGAAGCTTTATGAGCCAAAAAGAGTTTCCCGTTACCACTTTCAACCCTCAATCTGATCCTTACATTAAAAGAGTCCTCCTTCGCATGTCATGATTTCTCCAGCTCTACTGGCTCCGGTTGGAATTTTTCTGCTGGTTCAAATATAGTTTTAACTGTCTTATCCTTTAGTAACAGTCTTTGTAAATCTTGTATAACATTTAAGAGGATGACGAAACAATTCACACTGAAACATGCCAACAGACTATTTAGAATAAGTAGAATGTATTGATTCTGTATGATTCATTATGCAGAATAAAAAATATTTTTAGATGCTTTCTTGCAATCATTCAAAGCACAGCTTATGTAACTCACACAAATGTTCACAAACATCAGACATGCAGAGAAAAGTCTTTTACAGCCTTTTTTAAAATGCATAATTATCTGGAAGATAAAATCCTATCACAGATGTCAGGATGCCGCTTACATAATCCAAAACATCACGCTAAAACAGTCTACACGTGAATGACAGCCCATGCCGAAAAGGAGACAAGTGAAGAAACAGCAACTCTTCACCATCCGGAGAAAACACATAAATCATGACATTCAAAAAAGGTCAGCCTCGCGCTGTCTTTCAGCCAAAGACAAACGAACACACACAAACTCAAGCAGGTATCCACACACAACCCTTACCACAACTTGCATTTCCAACGGCGAAGCTGAATCGTTTCTTTCATTCTTGAATTATAGGATGACGGCATAAATAATTAGAACAGTTCATGCAGTGCAGCATGTAATAATAATGCAGATTTAATGCCAAGTAAGTTATGAATTTGATGGGCCCACATAAAGAAGGTCTTTAAAGATTAGTTCACCCCAAAATGAAAATGTTGTCATTAATTACTCACTCGTGTGCTGTTCCAAACCCATAAGACCTTCTTCATTCAACTTTGGAACACAAATTGAGGTATTTTTTATTAAATCCAAGAGTTTCCAAGAGGAACATATAATCAGTGATGTGTGTGTATATACCAGGAGTAGGCAAATTCGGTCCTGGAGGCCCAGTGTCCTGCAGAGTTTAGCTTTCTAGTGATCTTGAAGACATTGATTAGCTTCTTCAGGTGTGTTTGATTAGGGTAAGAGCTAAACTCTGCAGGACACTGGCCCTCCAGGACCGAATTTGCCTATCCCTGGTACAGTATTAAAATGCATTTCAGAATGCAATCCAACAAAAAATCAAGTTTGCATAGCTATAAGCACCTGCATGTACATTTTTACCACAGTGTATATCCAGGGCCTTACAGATGCAGATATACACATTTAGGCATATATAAAAGTGCACACATAGACAGCCTCCAGTGTCTCCCAGGTTTCCTCATCAGTATTCCACGGCTACAGCATGCTGCAGTGACACTGCTGTTATCTGGCCTTACTTCCACTCTGCTATGTGGCTTTGGGAGAGGCTACATAGAGCTTCATGCTTATCTGTGACAAACCTCCCCATCTGAGACTGTTTGCTTTCTTCTACTCACTCACTCACTGCCTCTCTCTTACTCCATCTGTCTGCCTGCCTCTCTCTTTTTGCCAGCTGTGGTCACTCAAGAGTCTTTTATCTTGATTATCTGATTTATCCGATAAAAACAATAATATACGAGAGCTTTAAGACAATAAATGGTGGCTTTGCAGCTCTATCATATGTGGAAAGGGAAAAAAAGACTGTCACAACTTGTCCATGCTTTCAATTTCAATTTCCATCTGTTTCAAAGGTAGGCAGAGAAGACATCTGGTAGAATTAAACTGCTAAAAATATCGGTGAGGATACTAAGAGCAGTAGACATCTCGCCATAAAAGCCAGAAGACATCAAAGGTTTACACAGAGCATCTTCAGGGGGTGCAGTCTTATGGATTTTAATGAAGGTACTTTTTCTGCTGCGCTACCTTTGCGAGAGTCTCCCCAGCTGAGATTTATTAGCGAAAGATTAGAGGCTGCTGCTAGCTTCCTGTTTGGCAGAATAGCATGTCTAATCCACTGGTTTCACATTGTCAGTTTTCCGCTGAAGTGCAGCGTTGCACAAAAATGATTTAATGTAGGTGAAACATTTGAAGCAGCACTTCCCTTGTTATTTTTACCCTTCCGCTGGACTGACACAAGCTTGAGTGGCTTTTTTCCTTGCTGGGTAATGCCATTTTGATGCTACACAGGTGCAGACTGCACCTGCTGTCTTTCAGTGCTGCTCTTTCATTGGCCCAGATGTATCACGAAGCAGAATCTTGGCCAATCAGGCATTACTGAGTGTTGCCAAAAGCAACTTGTTGTGATCTGTATGGAAGCGCATGCATTGCTGAAATCAACTTAGAACAATCTGTCGTTAGACAAGCAGTACAAACAACAGTAATGTGAGAGGAATTGTGCTTTGCATAAAATATCACAGCTGAAGAGAAATGGAATATTTCATTACTGATATTCAATGTTAAAAAATCAAGTTGAATTCTAAAATATATGAAATATACAAAAATACATTTTGTATAATGACAACATATTTGAATGATTTAAAAATCTGTATTACAGAACAATTATATAATTGTCTTTATTGGAGAAGGGCAGTCATCTATGTGAATAAGACAAACTGAATGTGAACAGAGGAATCAGTGTCTTAAGCTCAAGACTAGCTGCCAAGTTGAAGCCCATTTCCTTTTCCACAGAAGTGGAACAGTAGTTTGTTCTCTTGCCCCCTGAATCAATGCCCTGTAAATTGGCACTCACAAAAAGGATGTTTCTCTCCATTTGGTTGACAGTCTGAGCTGCACTGCAGGCTGTGAGCAGTAAAGAAATTTAAACAAACTCTCACTCGAGGAGCAATAATCTGTGGCACAACTGGAGGAACTTTTAATATAATGAAATTATATTTTATACATATATATATGACAGAATAATACATTTGATATTATATGAATAACATGTATGTGGTCATAAAATACTAATATCAGCTGCTAACTAATATGTTGCTTATATATTGTGCCTATATTTTTATTTAATATATTTTTGATAACCTTATTCAAATTTTAACCTGGAAAACTTTATTATTTTAAGCGTTAAGAATATCATAATGTCACAATATAAACATGTCTTTAATATCTCCATGCAGCAACTATTGTACACATAACACAAGCTAATAGGCAATGTATAATGTATGCAGCAATTTTTTTCCTGACTAACTCTGACTCCCATTCAAGATAATAGCATGCTGTTCTGTATCTTGCTGGGAGGGTAATTAACACCATTCCTGCCTCCTTATTATCTCAGAAGATTATAAAGACAAATGTGAGCGCCATTTTCAGAAATGCAGAGTCATGCCTGCAGTGTCTTTGCACCTCATCAATGTCCTTGGAAAGCATCTGCATTGGACAGAATTTTGGCAAGAAGTTGCCAAACATAACAAGCCATTAGGGATCAGTTACTAATGTCTAGCATCTTCCCTCTGCCCTTGTGATCTCGCTGCTGTCAGAGGAACTTCACCATTTCTTTATGAATAATTCAGGTGAAACATGGATAATCTGTAGAAGAAGATCGAACGACTTCTTTCTTCTTTTACCTTTACTTGACCAGTTCAGCAGACATAACTGTGCCTAAATATCTTTTTTTGATCAATGGACTGGACCACATATTATGGTGTAAGGTCAATTTCCTGAATACACTGCACTTTCTTCAGTCTGCTGAAGGTGAAAGGTCTTCTCTGGGGCATTTAAATGGCCACTCACCGTCATTCCGGCACTTCCTTGAAATAAGCATGGCCGAGTCCTTATCATGGCTCTTTATTGCCCTCTAGAGCTCAATGCATCTTCTTTTTCTGTGAAAAGGTAGAAAGTATTGTAGTACTGTGCACACTACACACGTTTGTACAGCTGTCTTTTTGTGGGGACTTGTCATAGGCTTTTGCTGTTTGACCTAATGATATTTTCTATCCATTTAACTTGAACTTCTTCCTTGCGGAAAATTTATTTTTTTTTTTTTAGCAATTTTCCGTTTTCAAATAATGATTTAATAGATTTAATACATTTTAACCTTGTGTGCACCACTGGCTGGTCCCTCTTAATGTCCGTTTTACTATCCTTGTGGCCGCATAATGAAGTATAAACCTGTTCACATAAACACACACAAATTCAACTCATATCCTTATGAGGACTCTCTATAGGCGTAATGGTTTTTATACAGTACAGACGGTATATATTCTGTTGCTCTACACCAAACTCTTCTCCTTACAGAAAAATTTCTGCATTTTTAGATTTTCAAAAAAACTTCACTCAAACTTGACTCAATTCTGTGTCTGTGTGTATTCAGGTGTCCCCATCAGAATAGAAAAACTGGTAGACACACACAGGAATATGACAGAGATCCACAAGATGTCACACTAACTCTTTTTATCTGGCTCCCACACTGTATGTAACAGTTTGGTCGTCATTAGTAACATTTTTCACAAAATAATCATAATGTTCTCACCATGACATCATTCAAACCCCCATGACTTTTCCTCCATGGAGCACAAGGG
Organism: Enteromius viviparus; assembly: GCA_032353835.1. NCBI lineage: Eukaryota > Metazoa > Chordata > Actinopteri > Cypriniformes > Cyprinidae > Enteromius > Enteromius viviparus. The sequence continues at coordinate 8,716,924 of JAUCNO010001758.1, forward strand.
GTGGGTGGGATTTGTCAAGATATGAATCTGATATAATGAGAGTAAATACGGACTGTGGTCACCTATAAAAAAATGACAAAACATTATTATTATTATTATCACCATAGATAGTAGCCTTTACTAGACTCGTGAGGTATATTCAAAATCTTCTAAAGTGACTAATGCCACGTACGTTAAATACACTCAACAAAAATATAAACAACACCTTTGTTTCTGCTCCTATTTTTCATTAGATGGACTTAAAGATCTAAAATTCATTCCAGATACACAATTCTGCGAAACACCTTTGGAGATGGCTTATCATTGAGAAATGAGCATTCAATGCAAGAGCAACAGATCTGGTTGACATTCCTGCTGTCTGCATGCCAATTGCATGCTCCCTCAATGCTTGTGGCATCTGTGGCATTTTGCTGTGAGACAAAACTGCACATTCCAGGGTGGCCTTTTATTGTGGGCAGTAAAAGGTACACCTGTGCACATCTCATGAAAAGAAACAAAGGTGTTGCATTTATATTTTTGTTGAGTGTATTATAACCTTTTTTGCGCCTTGTTTTTTTTTGCATGCATTTTCCTTAAAAAATATTTTTTTCTAATTATTGTCATGTTAATACTATTTTTTAAAAAAATATTTACATTATGAGTAAAAAGCAAAATCATTTCATTTTACCTCAGAGTTTTATTATCACAAATTGTGGACTCCGCTTGGAATACGAAAAATATGAATTTCACAAAATCTTTCAGTTTTTTTTTTAACAGGCTTGACTAGGCTTTTTATTAGCATATTAGCATTTGTGAGGTAAAACACCAATATAAAATGTTATAATGCTTTAAATGGAAATCATTATAAATGACACATACTTGACAATAACTAGAAAATCGAACATTAAATAAATTAGTCATTGCGTGCATCCCTTGTAAAGATTTTTGTTAAAAAAAATAGTACAACTATATAATACTACTCACTCTGTTCTCCCTCTCTTTGTCATTTCTTGCCTCTTTTAAATGTATTTACTTTCTAATGCTATTCTTTTAGAAAGGCACTTTTGTACTGACTCCGCAGAAGGCGGCATTTAATGGCTTATAGTCAGAGTATGCCTCTCAGACCCACCACTGATGTCAGTGTCTTAACGAACAAGACTCTGTTACTTACTGCCTGACGACTGATAAGCGCCACTGAGAGAAGATAGAGGGGGATTTCAGAGTACAATCTGAGGAACAGTAATGTAAAAAGTATAAACAGGTTAATAAAGTCCAATAGTGAGTGGAAAGAAGAGAACCCAGCTATTTAAAAGAAAAAAGAACATGGTTAGAGGAAGTTATCTAGCACCCAGTGAAAGGACTTACTACCACCATCCGAAACCCCCGCATGTACCATAGAGACAAAAGGACATCTGAAAGAAGTAGAGGAAAGAAAAAGTGGTTAAAAGAAATAGCCTTGGTGGGAGAGCTTACCTTTAGCTAACAAGCTACTGTAGCATGGTGATCTTTCTCTTTCAGCACAGACGGTATTGTGGGTAAATGGCTAGTATGAGGATGTGAGGATTTGTGTTTGCGCATCGAAATGTGTCCTTAGATTGTCCTGACACATACCAAGTGACACGTTGTCAAATGACTTGGAAATTGAAATTGAAATCTTCAAATTGAAAAACAGATAAAGCCTTATGTTGTTAAGAAGCAATACAGATGCAGTAGGTCCAGAAAATATTCAGAACCCCTTACATTTTTCACTCTTTTTTTATATTGTAGCCATTTGCTAAAATCATTGTTATTATTATTATTCCCCCCCCCCCTTATTAATGTACACACAGCCCCCCATATTGACAAAAAAACACAGAATTGTTGACATTTTTGCAGATTTATTAAAAAGAAAAAATGAAATATCACATGGTCCTAAGTATTCAGACCCTTTGTTCAGTATTTAGTAGAAGCACCCTTTTGATCAAATACAGCCATGAGTCCTTTTGGGAAAGATGCAAGTTTTTCACACCTGGATTTGGGGATCCTCTGCCATTTCTCCTTGCAGATCCTCTCCAGTTCTCTCAGGTTGGATGGTAAACGTTGGTGGACAGCCATTTTTAGTTCTCTTCAGAGATGCTCAACTGGGTTTAAGTAAGTGCTCTTGCTAGGCCATTCAAGAATAGTCACGGAGTTGTTGTGAAGCCACTCCTTCGTTATTTTAGCTGTGTGCTTCGGGGTCATTGTCTTGTTGGAAGATAAACCTTCGGCCAGGTCTGAGGTCCTGAGCACTCTGGAGAAGGTTTTCCTCCAGGATATTCCTTTACTTAGCCGCATTCATCTTTCCCTTGATTGCAACCAGTCATCCTGTCCCTGCAGCTGAAATTCACCCCCACAGCATGATGCTGCCACCAACATGATTCATTGTTGGGACTGTATTAGACAGGTGATGAGCAGTGCCTGGTTTTCTCTACACATACCGTTTAGAATTAAGGCCAAAAAGTTCTATCTTGGTTTCATCAAACCAGAAAATCTTATTTCTCACCATTCTGGAGTCCTTCAGGTGTTTTTTTAGCACACTCCATGCAGGCTTTCATGTGTCTTGCACTGAGGAGAAGCTCCCGTCAGGCCACACTGCCATAAAGCCCCGACTTGTGGAGGGCTGCAGTGATGGTTGACTTTCTACAACTTTCTCCCATCTCCTGACTGCATCTCTGGAGCTCAGCTAAAGTGATCTTTTGGGTTATTCTTTACCTCTCTCACCAAGGCTCTTCTCCCCTGATAGCTTAGTTTGGCCGGACAACCAGCTCTAGGAAGTGTTCTGGTTGTCCCAAAAATCTTCCATATAAGGATTATGGAGGCCACTCCTCTTAGGAACCTTAAGTTAGAAGAACTTCCAAGTTCAAGTAGACCTATGGCTTTCTTAAGTTAGTGAAATAGACATGATTTTTTTATAAATTATGTCAGCACTAAAAAAGTTACTAAGGAAAGGATTAAAATTAGCTCACATTAATTTTTGTAGCCTTCGGAATAAACTTGATGAAATATCTGACGTTTTGATTACAAATAATATACATATTTTAGCAGTAACAGAGACACATCTTCATCAAGCATTATCAGATGATGTAGTAAATATAAATGGTTATAATATTCATAGGAAAGATATGGTGGAAATAAATATGGTGGAGGTGTTGCCATATACATTCAACGTCACATTCCAGTAAAGATAAGGTAAGATTTAATGCTTGTAGACGTAGAGGCTTTGTGGTTACAAGTACAGCTACCATTTTTCAAATCATTATTTGGGTGTAGTGATCATAATATAATTGCGATCACTAGAAAAACAAAGGTCCCTAAAGGAAGACCAAAAGTAATTTATAAAAGATCATATAAGACATTTTGTCAGGACTTATTTTGCAATGATGTAAACAATATATTTTGGGCAGATGTTTATAAGGAAGGTCACCCTGATGATGCTGTGACGGACGACTTGGGCGTTCTGGAGACAGCAGACTCTGGGGGCCGCACAGGGTGCACTGAAGACTCTGGAGGGCGCACAGGGTGCGCGGCAGACTCTGGAAGGCGCACAGGATGCGCGGCAGTCACGAGCTCTGGAGGGTCGGGCCATCGCAGCGGGTCCTCCGCCACAGGCTCTGGAGGATCGGGCCATCGCAGCAGGACCTCCAAATCCGGTTCTGGCTCGGGGACCCCGTTAAAATAACCATTACCCCGTATCTTCATCGCCTTTTCCTGCGAGGCGATCGGAGGCGGAGTCCACGGGAACGGGAAAGTCCCACACGAACCTCCATGCCATGGAGCCGAAACAGAAGCCACAGAGGTATTTAAGGACAAACAAATCAAAGACTAAAGTGAGGGCAGGTGTAAAAATGACAGGTGACACAATCAAACTGATTAGGGCAAAACCAAAAAGACACAGACAGTGGGGGAGACATGACAAGACAGACACGGAATGTTACATTACACCCCCCTCCTGGAAAGGCGCACCTGCGCTGTAAGTAACATCATTCGGGAGGGGTGGCTGGGCGCTCTCGAGACAGCAGACTCTGGGGGCCGCACGGGGTGCACGGCAGACTCTGGAGGGCGCACAGGATGCGCGGCAGACTCAAGGGGGCGCTCAGTCAGCGCGTCAAACTCAAGGGGGCGCTCTCGCAGCAGGTCCTCCGTCACGAGCTCTGGAGGGTCGGGCCATCGCAGCGGGTCCTCCGCCACGGACTCTGAAGGATCGGGCCAGTGCAGCGGGTCCTCCGCCACAGGCTCAGGTGGCTCGGGCCATTGCAGCGGGTCCTCCGCCACGGGCTCTCACAGAAAAGAGTGATATTAAAAGAGCTGTTTTTGACAGGGTAAAATGAATGTTTCTTTGAGAAATTATAAAACAAACTATATTACAAACTTTCCATTAAGACCCCAAAGAATCATATTAGTTTGTGTAAAATTGGCTTTGTATGACTCCTTTCAAAAGAATGAAAAAACAAACCTCACCTATAGTTGTTGGTCCTGCCTGTTAATTTCCTGTGGCCACATGTTGTAGCAGAAAACTGTGAAGATTAAATTATCTCACAGAGCTGTCATCGCAGCTGAACCACAGCTAGGGCAGAAGCATTATACATAACCCCAAACAGATCTGTTCTAATCACATACGCTCACATTTACAGCACTGGTTTCATACTAACAGTCCTAAATATAACTGACCCCTGAGCTGTTGTGTGCTTGTTATTTTGGCACACATTTTCATCCAAAAGAACGTCTTGGTTACGCATTGAAACCCTCGTTCCCCAAAGAAGGACACAGAGATGTCATGTCGGTGACCGACGAATAGGAATCTTGCTTCGAGATGCCAAAACAACTCTGCGTGTATGCAAACGCGCCAATGATTTTCATTGGCATATGCTGATTAGGATCAGCTGAACCCAATCGCCTTGCGAGTATAATTAGGTCAGCCAATCTAGCGTTCATTAGGTCTTTGCTGAGGAGCCGAGCCGGTGTTACGGCCCCTAGCTGCAGTACAGCCCCTATGGCGACGTGACGTCTCCGTTCCCTTCTTCAAGGAACAGGGTTCCAATATGTAACCGAGACATTCCTTTTCAGTCGGTCACTCTGATGGCACGTCAGTGACCGATGAATAGGGATCCCTGCCAAAGCGCCATAGAGACTGTCCCTTCCAGACCCATGTGAGAGTCACCAACCCCCTGTGTTTGGACTGTAGGAAGGTAGACTCTGCACATGGACCAGTAACACACTATAAGTAACTGGACAATGGGACGTCGCAGGGGAACGTGCAGAATCTGTTCTCTTAAGATTAAAACAGAACTAGAACAAAGCATATGGAATATAGGAATAGATTGAACCCTCAACTGGGGAAGGTAATTCTACCTCTACCACCTGAGATCCTCTTGGTAACACTCAGGGGCTCCCAGCCCTCTAGCGGTTCTCAAGGATGCATCGCCTCGAGGGCCTAGCGTCAGATGCTCCACAACATCCAACTGCCGAGGGGATCGGAGGACTCACAGTATCTACTGATAAGGATTACTGGAGAGTATATACCAAGCCGACAGAACAGGTCCTACTCTGGCTCTTCAGCTTTGTTAGAGGTGAGAACACGGGTAGAAACCGGTTCAACATGTAAGCTATAGAACCTAGCGAACGTGTTAGGGGTTGCCCAACCTGCGGCTCTACAAATGTCAACACCCAGGTTGGCACGTCCCCGTGCCAACGCCCAGGACGACTCTACACTTCTGGTTGAGTGAGCGCATACACTGAGGGGACAGGGTGCACCCTGAGCCTGGTATGCCAGGGTAATGGCATCCACTATTCAGTGGGCCATCCTCTGCTTAGAGACAGCATTCCCGTTCTGCCGACTTCCATGACAAACGAAGAGCTGAAGCTCTGTGTCCGATCTACGTAACATCGTAATGCTCGGACTGGACACAGCAACAGTAAAGTTGGGTCTGCCTCCTCCGAGGGCAGCGCTTGGAGGTTCACTAACTGATGTCTGAAGGCAGTGGTAGGAACCTTGGGCACATAGCGCGCCGTAGTCTCAGGGTTACCTGAAGGTCCTCAGGCCCAAACTCAAGGCACGAATCATCAACCAAATATGCCTGCAGGTCCCCTACCCTCTTGATGGAGGCCAATGCGAGCAGGAGGAGCATTTTCATTGATGAAATGAAGGCTTAAAGGGATCCTTTCTCAATGCTCTGAGCACAAGAGAGAGACCCCAAGAGAGTATAGAAGAGGTATAGAACCTCCTAGCCCTTCTAAGGAACCTGATGCTCAGAACATGCTTACCCAGAGACCTGTCATTGACGAGGTCATGGTTTGCAGCGATAGCAGCCATATATACTTTAAGAGTGGAGGGAGACAGCCTTCGCTCCAACCCTTGCTGCAGAAAGAGAAGCACGGATTCAATCAGGCATGTTCGGGGGTCTTTCCTTTCGAGAGGAACACCATTCGACGAACAGGTTCCATTTCAACGCCTAGGCAGCTCTTGTAAAAGGCGCTCTCACAGAAGAAATAGTGTCAACTACCCCTTGAGGTAAGCCACTTAGAACCTCCGTGTCCCGTCCAGGGTCCAGACATGGAGTTTCCAAAAATTTGGTCGCGGGTGCGACAGGGTGCCCCGTCTCTGAGTCAGTAGATCCTTCCTGAGAGGAATTGGCCAAGGAGGGGCTGTCACGAGGAGCAACAGTTCGGGGAACCAAGTCCTGGTGAACCAATAGGGGGCTTCCAGCAGGACCTGCTCCTCGTCTTCCCTGACCTTGCACAGGAACTGTGCTAGAAAGCTCACTGGGGGAAACGCATATTTGCACCACCCCTGAGGCCAGTTAGCCAGGGTGTCTCTGCCCAAGGTTCTCTTGGTCAGAGTATAGAACAACTGGCAATGAAAGGTCTCTGGGGAGGCAAACAGGTCTACCTGTGCCGCGCTGAACTTCTCCCTTATCAACTGGGCGTCAGGGGATGGAGTCTCCATTCTCCAGGGAGCACTTGAGTTCGAGACAGCTCGTTGGCTCGTCGGCTGTCTGATTGTAAACACCTGGAATGTGAATGGCGCGAAGCTACCTTAGATGCTTCTGACTTCGTAGAAGGAGGTGGCGGGCGAGCTGCGACATACGACGGGAGCGTAGACTACCTTGATGGTTGATGTACGCAACGGTCGATGTGTTGTCTTTGCGGACCATAACGTGACAACCCTGAAGTGCTCATTTGGCAATTGATCTGCCAATGCAGATGAGGTTCCGTCCAAACCCATGAGACTGCATGCCCATTGTACGTGGTGCCCCACCCTGTGGTGGAGACATCTGTGAATACCACAGCATGCCTGGAGATCTGTTCTAAGGGCACTCCTGCCCGAAGAAACTTTAGGTCTGACCAGGTCTGGAAAAGGCTAGGCGACAGGCTGGAGCTACTTGAACCCGCAGCAAGCCACTCTTTCACGCCCACCTTGGGACATGATCGTGTAGCCAATGCTGAAGCGGTCACAAACACAACCATCATGGACATCTCACAATCCAGGGCACGCGTCGCACAAAGTGCGAGGTCCGGGAAAGCCCGGGAAAGAAACCAGTTCTGGATCAGTATCCGGTATCCATCGGACACCGCTCCAAAACTGAATGCCTTATTTCCAGAACCGTACTCTCCTTTCGATGCAGTAACCGACATCTGATATCAGGGGGAGCTCCAAAAGGGACATCTGACAATCTGACTGATTTTCGGTCAATCAGGCTGCCCAAATGGAGACTCCAACAGTGTCGGAGTGCGGGCGACAGGAGGCGCTCTCTGAGGAGAGTTCTTGACTGTAACTGTAAGGCTAGCCCTCTCTCCTCTGGAACCGGAAACTCCACGGATGATGCTAGCGCGAGCCCCAGAACGCGAAAGAGGAATAGGGGGACTTCCATCTACGGTCATGTAAGTAAGCCTTATCCGCAACTCCGAGATAGTCATCTTCTTGCATGAGAAGCATTAACTATCCATGAACGCCGCTTTAGCATGCTCAATGCCCAGGCATGTAAACAACGTTCGTGACTGTCAGCTGACGCCAGGTAACGGCCACATCCAACAAGGCACTGATGGTATGACATTCCTCTTTAAAGGAAGCGTCTTTAAAAAGACGTACCACCCGTGAGTACTCTTTTAGCTTTGCTCTTTT
>JAUCNO010001758.1:8735658-8772536 GCA_032353835.1 Enteromius viviparus
CTAAATTGGGCGCCTGACAGCTTTGGCCTTTTTCTCTCCATCGCTGTGTTTACTTTGTAATCGACAATCAACAGATTGTGTATTGACGGGGTAATGCTAAACGGAATGATACAGGTGTAATTTGACGAAGTATTTGAAAAGTACCACGTACCTTGGGTTAAGTTTGCGGCAAGGTCTTTGGAGGCGGAGATCTTGGGTCGAGAGCCAGACCCACTGCCCAGGTTCGTAGCTGAGATTGGGACGTCGATGACGGTCCGCTTGAGCCGCAGTTCTGCGGGCTGATCCATGCAGGTGCACATGGGCTTGGTTCCAGGTTTCCTCGCTGTGTTGTAACCAGTGATCCAGAGCAGGTAGGTTTGTGGGTTCTCCCGTCCATGGGAGAATTGGTGGCTGGAAGCCGAGGAAACATTTAAAAGGTGTCATACCAGTGGATGGTTTCTGCAGCAAATTCTGGGCATATTCCCCCACCAGAGCAGGTATTGGCTCCAGTTTTCCTGTCTTTCATGGCAGAATCTAAGAAATCGACTGAGGGTGGTAGCCGGACGTTAAACTGACATTGATATTCATGTTCTTACAGAATGCCTGCCATAATCGTGAGGTGAATTGGGACCACCTGTCGGCCATGATGTCTTCTGGGATACCTTAAAACCGAAAAACTTGATCAATGACTATTTGCTCTGTCTCCCAGGCTGATGTAATGTATGAAGCGACAGGCCTTAGAAAACCGATCTACGATGGTGAGTACAGTGGTAAATCCATTGGCTTGGGGTAAGTCGGTGACAAAGTCCATAGCGATGTGTGACCATGGTCTTTCTGGAATAGGCAATGGTTGCAACAGTCCGGCTGGCTTAAGATGACTAGACTTACTGATATTGCAGGTTACGCAGTGATGGATGAATTTAATGACATCGGCAGTTAGGGTGGACCACCAGAACTTATTGGTGACCAGTTCGATGGTGGCTGCTATGCCGGGGTGGCCTGAACTAGGTGAGTCGTGCACGTGGTGTAAAACTCTCTCCCTCAAGGCTTCGGGCACATACATTCTGTCGGGAGGGCATTCGGAAGTTGACGGTTCTTGTGTTTGAGCTTCTGTGATCTCAGAGATGATGTCCCACCTGATGGGAGCCACAATGCAAGGAGGAGGAATTATGAAATCAGAAGGGCCTGATGTGGTGTCTACTTCGTGTTGCCGTGATTGAGCATCGGCCTTTCCATTCTTCGACACGGGCCGGTATGTGATTGTGAAGTTAAACTGGCGAAGAACAATGACCTGGCCTGTCTTGAATTCAGCCTTTTGGCCCCTCTGATATACTTTGATTTTGATGATCTGTTAAAACCAAGAAAGGTAATGTTGAGCCCAATGGCGCCACTCCTCTAGAGCTGCTTTAATAGCCTACAACTCCCAGTCTCCCACATTGTAGTTCTGCTCGGCGGAGGTGAGTTTTCGTGAGAAATATGCACACGGGTAGAGTTTGCCTGGGTTGCTGTGGTGCTGTGAGAGTATAGTGCCGATGCTGGTACTGGATGCATCAACTTCCACAGTGAACTCTCTTTCGGGGTCCGGGTGTCGTAGGATAGGAGCTGAGGTGAATCGGGACTTTAGTTCCTCAAAGGCGCTTTCACTCTGAGCGTTCCAGTGGAGTAGGGTAGGTCCCTTTCGAGTCATCGAGGTTAGAGGAGCAGCAACTTGACTAAAGTTTCGTATAAATCGCCAGTAGAAGTTGGCGAATCGCAGAAATCTATGAAGATCCTTTATGGTCTTAGGGCATGGCCAACTCACAACAGCGGTCACCTTGCTTTTGTCCATGGTTACCCCTTCATGGTTGATGATATACCTCAGAAAGATGATACTTGACTGATGAAATTCGCATTTTGACAACTTGACAACTTGATTCTGGATTAATTGTTGTAGCACTTGCCTGACATGCTGAACATGTTCATGGTAGGTCTCGGAATAAATCAAGATGTCGTCGATGTAATCTATCACAGTTCGGTTCAATTCTTCAATGACTTGGTATTCATAGTGGCCAGTGGTGGTGGAGAAGGCCGTCTTCCACTCCTCTTCCTCGCGTATCCGGATGAGGTTATAAGCACTTAGTAAGTTAAATTTGGTAAAGAGTCTTGCCTTACGAAGTTGTTCAAGGGCGGCAAGACAAGAGGGAACAAGTGGCAGAGGATAGCTGTACTTTATGGTCACTTCATTTAAACCCCTGTAGTTGATGCAAGGTCGGAGGGTCTTGTCCTTCTTCTTAACAAAAAAGAATCCAGCAGATGCGGGTGAGTTGGATGACCGGATGAATCCTTTTGCTAGCTCCTCTTGAAAGTATTTCTGCATGCTCTCACTCTCTGGTTGTGAAAGTGGGAAGATTCGGCCTTTGGGTGGTACAGCCCCTGGAAGGAGTTGGATGGCACAATCCGTGGAACGATGAGGTGGCAGTTGTGTGGCTCGTTCCTTGCTGAAGGCCTCCCTGAATTCGTGATATTCTGTTGGCAGAATGCTAAAGTCCTCCTCCTGGGACACCTTGAGCTGGGGCCTGGGTGGTTTAATTTCTGGGGTCTGAACTGACTGAATGCAGTGAGAGGATCTGTTGTTCAGCCCAGGTGATGTCTGGATTGTGGAGTTCCAGCCAGGGAAGGCCGAGGATGATGGAGTGTTCAGATGATTAAATGGTGCATAGCCAAATGTTCTCAGAGTGCATGGGTCCAACAAGAAGCTTTAGATCCTGGGTGGTGCAGGTGACTTCTTCGGACCCTAGAGTGCTTCCGTCTAGGGTTGCGACCGCCACACGTGGCCACATGAAAGTAAAGGGAGATGCAAGCGCTTACAAAACTCTCATCAATAAAATTTCCCTCTGGCCCAGAATCAATAAAAGCAGTCATCTGAATCTTCTTCCCTCTAACAATTAAAGTAACCGGCAAGGTCATGGTATGTTCAGAAAACCCAGTACTCACCCGTGTGGGCATGGTGCGTGGTGGTCGTACTGGGCAGGTCTCTCTGATGTGTCCCGGCTATCCGCAGTATAAGCACAAGTTGTCCCGGATCCATTTTGAGCGTTCATCCACCGTCAGATGAGTCTTCCCGATCTGCATAGGCTCTGGATTGGACTGAGTGGTGAATGGTGAGAATTGACGAGGCGTTGTGGGTTGACAGAGGCGCCTGGATCTGATTAAGTTGTCCATCTGGATCGCCAGCTCCATAAACTCCTTCAGTGACTTTCCCTCATTGTGGCAGGCGAGCTCGGATTGCAACTCCCGGCTAAGTGCTTTCCGGTATAGGGCTTATCGCCCATTTTAGGAAGTTCTAAGCGGTCATGCATTTAAATCGTGATCACGTCTTAATTTTCTAGTTATCTCCACATAACAAGAGTTGTTTTCTCGTTATCACAACCTAATTTTCTTTGCGTGTCCGGCAAAAGAACACCATGCAGCATTATCTGCACGCTGCTGAAATTATAGAAATATACTATTTAAAATTTATTTTTTGTTGCCTTGTTATGTCTATAGGCAGCCTAAAATGTCTACTTCAATAAAACATCGAAAACAAATTTTTGTTTATTTAATACGTATAAATCCAATAGGAGGTAGTGTACAGTCTTCCCTATCTGAGCTCATTATGCTCACTCCCATGCAGGCCAACCCGCAGTGCAACCTATTCCTAAAGCCTGGAATTCAACCCAGAAGAACAACGCGATGCCATGCACAGCTTAAATCAACTAAAGATATAATTTAATAATAAATAATATGTCATTTAAATATAATCAGACTAAAGTATCAAGGCCGCCAAGGCATGTGAAATAAATATGAAAGCAATAAGCTCATTTGATTTACGTTTCTCAAACAAAATGAAAAAATATTAATAGGCTAAATTATTATTATTATTAAATCTATTGATTTCTTTCTGTTCGCATTTTGATTTGCTGTTTAATTAAACTTCATTCCTTTAAATGAGTTTTTAGTTGAGACCAGAAAAAAAAATTAAATCGTGATAACGAGAAAACAACTTTTGTTCATCCGGGGTGGATGATGTTGTTCACTTTGTTCATCCGGGGTGTCTTGACTTTCTTTTAAATTATTTATTCAAAATATATAACAAAAATGTTTCCAGAGATCTTGTCAAATGAAAACGACTGAACATTCGTTACCCTATGACTTCCTATCTCCCGCTGAGGAGAAAGGCAAAGCTGTATGTATTCATATTGTGAGTAAAAAGATGAAACACTATGTGCCACCATATCTATGGTTTCCGTCTTAGCCATCAAAGAGTTGGCAGGAATGATTACAATCCAACTGATGTATACCTCTACTTTTCATGTCCCCATACAAACATGTTTCATTTCTAATGTCCTAATCATTTGACCTAGTGGCAAGCTGCGTTAAAAGCATACTTTGTTACATTGATATGTAGGTCAGGAGCATATCTCTCATTAGGCTGCCTATACTAGAATGCTTTTAATGCTTGGCTCATTTGATTTAGATATCACTAGAAATGTAGCATTACAAAGGCAACAAACCAGTTGTTATTGTGAAGTGTGTCCTGGTTTACATGCACAAATGCAACTGAAATGCCCCATGCCAGAAAAATAACATTCTTCTTACCAGTGCACCACTTCAATGGATCAACCACTTTCACTAAGTAATGCATGCCCTGCTTGTCATATGCTGCTGACATCAAAGGCGAAGCTGATTCAAATCAGTCCAATACTATGTTCTAAAGTAAGTCAAAATGAAAGTGGCTGTGCAAAGAAGAGAGAAATTAGAATGCAGACAGGCATGTCACCACATTGTGCTCTATGCCGCTCAACTGAGTCAAGACTGCAGAGAAGATTGCAACAGACTGGCATGACAGATGACCGTCCAAGATCCAGCTTCTGGGAATCACGTCAGAATTGGATGGACACAACTGAATTGCATGGAGATGTGCGCTTCTGCTTGTCTATATCTAGCAACATCCCACAGCTAGAGATTGAGAACCGTATTGGTTCAGGTGTTAAGCAGTCACACATTCACTACAAAAATTTTCCCATTTTTGGTTTTTCCATTACTTTTCCTCAGGTGTTCATCTAGGCACTATTCTGTATTCATTCTTTTTTCCAGCAAAGACTCATCAAATTAATAAAAAAATAAAAAATTATTTTCTTTTGCGCTTTCTATCCATTAAACAAATCTGTGGGGAAATAAGCAGCAGCTGTTTTCACTGGTTTTATCATTGATAATAAATGGTTCTAGAGATGCAAATCAGCATATAAGAATGATTTTTAAATGATCATGTGACACTGAATAAATAAGAATAAAAATATACTGAAAATTCAATTTTGCATCACAGAAAATAAATGTAAACTATACTAAGAGAAATTTTTTTTTTAATTGTAAAACTGTTTATTTCTGATAAAACAAATGCTTAGACTAAAAAAAAAATCTTTCTGATCGATTCCCAACTGTCTGACCTTTTTGCTTGGCATATATTGGTGGTTGCAATCCAGTTCCCTCTGTAATGTGAGACTCAGACTGTATGTACTCTTTTTGACACATCTCCACTTTTTTTCTTTATTTTGTCATCCCCTGAAGGTTTGTTAAAGCTTTAATTTAAAGGGGTGGTCACATACCAGCTGAAAAAATAAGGTCAAGCTCATTTATTCTGTTAGCTGCCTTTGTTTCTACACATGGCTTTTGTTGTTAGTCTTATCTTTCACCTGAAGCTTGCAAGTTTCAAAGCCTCAAATTAAATGAACATACCTTTGAAACATGTTAGAACTGATTCCAATGCCAAACGTTACAGCACTTTATTGACACACAGAACTGTGAACATGTACAGGCATTTTTTAACAATATCCAACACACTTACAGTCAGACTTTCTCTCAATATTTAAAGACACTGTATTTTGTACACCATTGTGATTGTGATTAGAACACACACTGTGAGCAATTTACTTCTTCCTGCTTGCTATGTACAGTTAAATAATAAAATAATAAAGTGACTGTAACCATTACATAAAGAAATGAAAATCTTATCAGGGGTGAGGGGATGCAGGAAGTAAAATTGGAGTTTAACACTAGTTCAGTATAAAAATAAATCATGAATATCATGATCATGAAATCATGATATGCTTCAGTATATGGAGACAACCCCACAATGAGATGCCTTTTCTCTTTACATAGAAGTACTGTGATAGGACCGTGGTACTGTGATGTATCCGAGGGCAATATCATAACACTTTAATAATACTGAACCATATGCATGCACTATTTACATTTTACTCCTCTGTACTTCAAAGAATACTAACATGGTACATGTTCTTGGCATTTGGGTGTTTGTTCGTATTGTTTCATCTTCACCGTATGTCAGAGTGGCTTTTGAAGCTCAGATACAGAGAGCTGACCATCGTAGCCTCCTCAGGCAGAGACTCCTTTATGTGTGTGTGCTTCATGCACAAGAGAGTTCCCAACAGTTTAGGAAACTTCACAGTGAAAAGCAGGTAGATACATGGATTGGCTACACTGTTCAGGCTCGCCAGCAACATGAGGATAGTGAAGGTTGCAGCTGAAATATAAAAATATGTACATTATAAAAATATCCCACACATTTCATATTGAATGAGCATAACATTGTGTAACATGTAGGGAAGAGTGAGGAGTGTTGCAAAATAATTCGGAACATCTTGCATTAGCTTAGCCAATCAGAAATTAGTAAGAGAGGTGACATTACTATCAAATCCACATACATATATATATATATATATATATAGCCTATATATAAATATATTAATAATAGCCTAATAATGATAATAAAACAATATCTGACTACATCATTCAGGATGTGAAATTTTCAAGTGTCTCCTCGTATTAATCACTTTTTTTTTAACCACTATTTTATATTTCGTTATGTTTGTCGGAAGGCGAATTCTCAAAAAAAGCAATGTTGTTTCAACGTTGACACAAGAATTATTATTTTAACCATTCTTCAACATTGAAGGACGGTGTAGTGCCGAATTTTGACCCCCTGCCAGATTATGACTCCACTAGTTTTGGTAGGTTTAGTGTTAGGTGTGGGGGAGGGGTTATGATTAGGGGCGGGGTTATGATTAATATTGATTTCAACGAGGGGAGTCATAATTCGGCACTACACCTGTAATACATCGGAAATATTCGTTTTTTGTTGTTGTTTTGTGTCCCCTTTTCTCAGCCCTAATATTTGCAAAGGCACATCTCAACAGCATATATTCTTACATTTAGATTAAGATGGCACAATACAATGTATTAACAATTAAAGATACAAAAGTGTCAGTTTAAAGACTTTCTCTTACTCTCGGTGGGAGCGTCGGTGTCCCACACAGACCACAGCTGAACGGTGAAGAACGGAGCCCAACAGACGGTGTAAGCGAGCACGATCACCACAGTCATCTTCACGGTCTTAATCCGAGACTTGGACACCGACGCCACGTTGTTGGTTCTGGAGGAAAGAGGGTGCGGATGTCCTTCATTACCTCCCTGCTGATGATGATGGGTCTTCAGGTATAAATTAATCTGGATCGCGTGGCAGATGCGCACCTGGCACACCGTCACGGTTACGATGGGCACCAAAAATATCACCAGCGTCGTCCACGTTACGTAAGCTTTAGGTCCCCACGGCTGAATGAACTGTGCCCAGCAATCGTAGACACCAGGGGCGATCTGAACCCTGGAGAAAATAAACAGCTGAGGGACGCTGAAGACGAACGATGCGAGCCACGCGACGCAGACCGGTAGGTTCCAGCGCGCGCGTCGCCTCTGGAAAGTCACCATGGGATTGCAGATCGCCTGATAACGGTCAACAGTCATCACAACTATCATGTAAGTGGAGGCGAACATGCCGACGATCTGCAGATACTTGACCAGACGACATACGAGGTCAGGACCGATGAAGCGGTCAGTTATGTCCCACATCAGCTGTGGACATATCTGGAAAAAGGCGACCACCAGGTCCGCCAAACAGAGATGGGTCACAAACACGCGCATCCTGGACATCTGCTGTCTCTTCTTCCACAAAACCAGAAGCAGACCAAAGTTCAGAGTTGATGCGCAAAGAAAGATGACGCTCAGCAGCGCGATCTCGATTTGAGCTAAACGCTCGTTCCGGGGTTCATCTCCAGTGGCTTCCATCTCCGAAGTTACATTGCTTAAGTTAAATTTAAGGACAGGCATTTTCCAAATGTCTAGAGAGTTTTAAATTAGTTTAGGTTTAGTATGTGTAGTTTAACATACGACAACACCAAGTATTCAAGCATCTGCGCATCGTGGGAGAGTGCGCGGAGACTACAGGCTTTATATATTGCTCTGGTGGAAGGGGGAGGGTCTTTCATTCAGAAATACTCATGAACACAATATGGTATTCAGAAATACACAAGCTTCAGAGATGGATTATACGTTATTTTTTCAAAGACGTTCACTCTTTGTTAATTTAGCTTCATACATATTTACTCTGTCTGGACATTCCATATAGAAATTTTTATAATGTTAATTAATTGTGTTGCTAAAGCCAATCAATGGCACCAATGATAATTTAGGGGTCATATTAAAGGAATAGTTTACCCACAAATTAAACTTTGTTCATAATTTACTTATCTTCAGGCCATCTGGGATTTTATTATTACTTGGATAATTCAACCAAAAGTTGTATATATAAAAATCAATTGAATTAAACAACATTGGACCCAACTTTGGACCCAAAGTATTTTTTTTTTTTGTTTCACAGAAGAAATAGGTTACACAGATAAGTAAATGATGATAAGATTAGATTCCTGACTGTTTTTCTGATGTTCTGCTATGTTTCTGGGACTGGGTCTATGCAGGGTCTGAGGGCTCTAGGACATAAAAAAATCAAAAATATCTTTTGTGTTCAAAAGATGAATGAAGGTCTTATGAGTGTGGAACGACACCAGGGTGAGTAATGAATGACAGAATTTCCGTTTTAGGGGGAACTAACCCTTTAGGTAATTAACAAAAATATTGAAAATATCAATAATAAGTCATCTCTGAATATCCAAGAACTTTAAAGCAAGGCATCAGTACAATGTACAACGTGTTGTGGGTTACTTTATTTCAAAGTTAACACCTGGTTGCATAACCTTCTAATAACTGTGCACTGTTGACAAAAGCAACATAATTTTCCTCATAATGAAACCATGGCTACAGCTTCATATGAGATGTCTTGTCTGCAAGAGAGCTAAATTACAACCTTCGCTATAATTACACCACTCTTCTGAAAGGGCAAAATCCCACATCAAAAAAAACTAAATGAACTTTGCATCACTGCATCATTCAAATTAGATGCATTCCAGATGCAAACCAATTATATTTATTATATATATATTATATATTTTGCCAAACTAAATCCTAATTTCTATAAAATAAGAGGGAACTTCAATAATGAATAAAAGAAAACACTTTAGGGGGTGTTTATGATGCTTATGGTTTAACAACAGGGTAAATACTCAATATATTAAGTATTGTAAATCTGATGCAAATAAACCATTGCATCTGCAAAGACATAGGACAAAAGGATTTATACGACTGCCCTGGAGGTTCCTCACACTACCAACTGACACAGGAGCTGGAGGTGCAGCCTCTGCACACATACTCATAACGCATTTTTGATGTAAGTGTGTTTCCTTATCTGGCATCAGGATGTGCTGAGAGTAGCCAGGAGTTCATCTTTGCACATCTGATAGTGGCTCTTCTTCCACAAGTCCCTTAGCTCCTGAAGGATGGTGCCAATCTCTTTACCAGAGGTAAAACCCAGTTTGCGTAGGTCATGCCCACTCACTGGGAAGCGTGGGATGGACCACCTGCTCAGTTCATCTAAGAGTTTCTTTTCTCCCTGATACTTCAGCAGCTCCAGTACTTTACTCTGGGAATCCAGCTCTCTAGACTGCAAGGGACAAAAAAAAGGGAAAAATTGTATTTGTATAAAAACATTTTGAAATGTTGAGGACAATATATGGGAAACATAGTATTAAATATATAGAAAAATTAATAGAAAAAATAGAAATGTTGCATTTGCAGCCAACTAAAATAAAGTTTAAAAAAAATGATTTTAATGTAATTTAATTAAAATAAGTTGAAGCTAAATAAAAACTATAATTTTAAAAATTAAATTATAAAAGCAATTAAAATTATCATTTAATATTTATCAATAAATCATTTTAAAAAAATGAAAATAATAAATAATCATCATGGGGATAAAGTCATTTGTTTGATAAATGCATTTTTTTGTATGTCAAAATGTTTTATATAAAATTTTATCAATTAAAATTAACATGTTGTACATTGATTTAATTTTAAATACAACTGATGTGATGTAAATTTATAACTATATTAAAGCAGAAGGAAATGCACATACATCAATGATGAAATCTGTGTATGGTTTTATGCCGTAATGTTCATCCTTTCCCTTAACGAGATCTCGTCTGTATTTTACCAGGAAGAGGCCCAGGTTTTTCTCCTCTTTGGATAGTTTCAATCGTAGGTCCAGTTTCTCCAGATCAACCTGGCTTTGGAACAGAGCTGCCAGGATAGTCATGGGTTTAGGAGATGTGTCATGTGCCTTCTGCCAGATCTGCTTCATCTCTTCAACATTGCCATCTGCTGGAAGACCTAGGGGAAAACACACAGCAAGTCTAAACATTTCTAATATAAAATATATTCTCACATTTAAATGTTGCATAAAAAAAGTATTGTGAGAAAAATTGTGAAAAGGTTTTTTTCCTTTGTAAAAACTGTCCATTCTGAATAATAATTGTTGATGGAAAAAAAACAGTGACAGGTCACAGTACCTTACAAATAACTGTATCTATATTGTGTTTCTCACCTGTGTACTGGGCAAGGCCCAACTCATAGACGAGCTCCAGCAGGTGACCAGCGTGGTCTCCAACAAGCATCTTCTTCAACTCCACCCAGATCCTCTCACCTGAGATTTCAGCTAAACCTCTGGCATTCTCTCTTATTGCCTCTAGAGTCCCGGGTTCATGTTGACCAGGCTCAGTTGCCACCCGCCCATAAAATCTACAGAGCAATCAGAAAAAAATTAATATAAACAATTACAGTGGACTCCACTTTATAATATTCATTGAAAAAAAGCATTATTGTAAAAATTAATATTGTAAAATTTAAAGGATAACTTATTCACCCTTATATAATTTCAAAGGCTTGTGTATAATAGTGTATAATTAATTACCTGAAATATCTCAGAATTCGTAGGTAGTCCTCTTGGATCCGTAGCGAGGCACTGCCAACAAACCTTACTTTTCTGTTCTTGAGGTCCTCATATCCTTGGAAATAATCATAGAGTGTTCCATCTAGCCCTGTGGAAAAAAACAAATCAAATGTACAAAAATTTTAATGATTCAAAATCCAAGTCAACAACAAATCAGTGAGATATGCTAAGCTGTGGTAAGCTAATACAGGTGAAATATTTTACCAAGAAACATGGAGTTGATGGTGAGATCTCTGCGCTCTGCATCCTTCTGCCAATTGGTGGTAAACTCTACCTCTGCGTGCCGCCCGTCGGTCTGTACATCCACTCGCAAAGTGGTCACTTCAAAGTTCTCATCATGAAGCTATATAAGGTATATATCCACATGTTTCTGTTAGCCTTCATAATGTTGACATTATGCAGAAAACTGTCATAAATCAAATCGGATCACCTTAACCCCACTGCAAGAGTTAAAAAATATGGGTTAAAGGTTTGCAGTACAATTTTAAAGATTATCAGTTTAAAAAAAGGGTACGCTTCACCTTACCCTGGCAGTAATGGTCCCATGTTTCTCTCCTTTGTTGTTGATCATCCTGACTCCTGCTGCCTGGAACATGCTCTTCATCTCCTCTGGAGTGGCAGTGGTGGCAAAATCCACATCTTCAGGCCGTTTTCCTGAAAGAAGGTCACGCACTGCCCCTCCTGCAATCCTCAGCTCAAACTGGTTCTTTACAAACATTTCTATTCGTCATAAAAAATAATAAAATAAAAATCACATTTTTGGACATGTATCTTGGTAGTACAAAGCAAACAGCATGGTCAACTAAAATGGTAATTATTCAAAAGTTTGGACATACCTAACTTAATGTATATAATAAAATGCAAAATTGTTTTATTTCAATTTATATGATTTTATAGTTTCTGGTGACTTTACTGTTACTCTAAAATATGAAAATGCTGATAACAAAAAAAGAAAGAGCAAGTGTGTCCAAACTTCTCAATGGTACTTAAGTGGTATTGTGGTGATACTATCCCTATACTATGGTACCGCCACAGTATTTTGAAAAGGCAATGAAGACGTCAGATAAACAGATCTTACCAGCCAACCCAACCAGTCCGTCGGTAAATAAGGACTCAAACTCTTTAGTTTTCAGTTGCATTGTGACTAATGATCTGTGACTCAAGGTGAGGTGATGAACTCCGTTGATAAACAAAGGGCGCAGAAATAATTTAGCCCACATCGGTGAACTTAAAGAAAATAAAGTCAGTGTCTGTAAATTTCACGTCGTTTAAATAATGTTGAACCCCTAAAAATATATTTATGTACAAGCGTTACGTTAGTAAACAGCTTATGACTTGAGGTGAACCGAGGCTAGCTCCCCCAGGTAAAGAACATGTGATATTACCAAAGAAAACACTGTGAGGTTTTAATTGGAGCTACTAAAACGAACAACAAATGCGATATGTTATACAAATGTTACATGTATTTAAAAATAGACGCTATTTCAGCACATCACTCACGTTGTGCGCAGCCATGACAGACTTTCAAAGAAGGGGCGTGGTAAGCGTTTCCGGGATAACTACGTAATGACTTTAACAACCAATGACAATTGTTTATTTGCCTTGTCAGGCTCCCAATTGGGCTAACGCAGTTTATTAAAACTGTAACGTTATTTGTTTCGTATTCGTGCTGATAAGACTGTGATATGTTTATTATGTTGTATGTGTATAATGTCAGCTATTAAAGTAATTCGCTTTTGTCCTCATCAAACAAATGCAAAGCCAGCAGACGGTTTTTGGTTCAATCACTTTGGAGTGGCTAGGGTTTAAATGTTTCATTTAAAAGATCCGTTCATGAATTGTAAGTTACCGGTTAACGTAATTGAATCAGGTAACGTTAGTTAACTAACCGTAAAGGAACGTGTGAGCAAGTTAGTATGAATCATGCATAGGGTATGAAAATAAAAAGCGTTTACCTCTAATTGCATCAAGTCTTAAATATACACACATAATGGTTTGTCTACGTTTAAAGTTACCGCCCATTAAACCCAAAGCGCATCGCGAGAGTGAGGAAGTGCTGCTGTAGCTTATGCAGTGAGCAGCTGCTAGGATCCGGTTAGTTTGTGTTAATGGCTAAAGTGGAGATCGCCCCTTTGAGAAGCTGGGATGATTTCTACCCAGGCACAGATCGCTTCGCCAAACCCGACACGCGAGATCTGGCGAAATGGAACAACAGAGTTGTCAGCAACCTGCTGTACTATCAAACAAACTACCTGGTGTTGGCAATCATTGTATTCCTGATAGTTGGGTAAGAATAGTGGTCTCTGTCTTCTGGTGAACATGCATGCACAATATGGGTTTAACTATAAACAGGACATTCAGATAGTATTCCTAATGTGTTGTGGGCACAACAACGTATTACAGAAAGTATCGCGAGACGTAACGTTATGTGTGTTTAAATTCGCTAAAAATTTAAATTAAAAATTCGCTGTAAAGTCAGCTTTAAATTACAACAGCTTTAAATCCACTGTAAATGAAGTTCTAATTCACGTAAGTGTTTTTGAGCACGGTATTTTTTTGTTGTATGTACTAGCAATTTTCAGTAACGTTACCTTATATTATCATTGTAACTGCACAGTACTTTTTGTAAGAGAATGTCATGTTGCGCTGAAGAAAATAAGCTGTTCCTATACGAAGTTTTTGTGCTGTGCAATTTAGAACATGAGGTAATTCTTAGCTAAATATAGTTAGCACACATAGTTGTGTTGATATGTGGACAGCTGTGTTTGTAAATCTAAGGCCAGTCTTATGCCTGGGAGATTATATTTTGGCTCTAATATTATAACCAGTTGCTAAGAGTTAACAATATTTAAGGCTGTAATCACATGACACTGAGCAGGAGCAAAGAGCACTAGAGCTGCATTTAATCATTTAATCACAGTCACAATCTGCATGTCTGTTTTCACGTCAAGATTATGAAGTGTATTAATTTTTATGATAACCAACATGGAAAATGCCTCCTTTCATCAACAATATTTCTGCGTTTGCACTTTATAACCATTAGGTGTCACTATTGACAAATGCTTGTATTCACATTAGCTTAGAAGGCTGAGATCTAAAACAAATTCAAGTGAGCTTATGACTACACTACATATTTTTAAGTATAAGTTAATAGTAAAGATGTTTCAGGTACAAATGAAATATAATCACTTTGGTTTTGTCTTCACTGACATCCTATCACCATCTAATTCTCTTGTCGGCAGGTTCTTGAATCCTGTGAGTATGTTCACAGGTGCAGTAGTGGTCGCTTCTGTGTTCATTGGCTCTGTTTGGGCCGGGGAGAACAAGGCAATTATCAAAAAATTCAAGAAGGAGAACCCTACTCTCTTTGTGTTTCTGGTGATGGTTGTGAGCTACTTCCTCATGTCGCTCTTCGGTGGAGTGATGGTGCTCTTGCTAGGAATCAAGCTGCCTCTTCTCTGTAAGTTTCTTACGAACAGTTTCATCAGCATAAATCTAAAAATGTAAAGAGGAAAAAATCAGCCTGTTTTCATGAGATGGAAATCTTTTCGATTGAATACAGTACGATTCTTTGTGGCTTGCAGGAAAGCAAATGCAAAGCAGTAGTTTATTAAAACCAAATATTATGTCATTTAACAGGCAATGTAAGGCATCTGGTTAAAGTGCTTTGTGCATTTTGCATTTCAGTGATCTTTGCACATGCATCGCTTCGCCTACGGAACATGAAAAACAAACTGGAGAATAAGATGGAGAGTGCCGGACTCAAGAAATCACCCATGGGAATCATACTTGAAGCACTGGGTCAACAAGAAGAAAACCTCAATAAAATTCAAGACTTTCTGGAGAGCAAACTCAAGGAGTGAACCTTTACTGAGCTTCTCACCCAAAAAACCACTCCATTTATTCCAACATCTTTGATTGGCAAAGCAAAAACTATTTTTTCCTACTGTGGTTTTTCTATCATCATGGAATGAAATGCTTGTATTGAAAACAGGAGTGTTTTATAATGTTTGTTTACATCTCAGGTCAAATGAATGATGATGCAATTCAAAACGGCTTCCAAAGATTTCTCTGACCTTTAGGGAAACGTGTCATACGTGCATATTTAAAGTCATAGTGTTTTTCTCTCTGAAAATAAACGTATCGATATATATTAAGACAGTTCATAAAATACGCGAAATATAAATATAAAAATAAAAATATCATGCTTGGAGATCTTCAAATGTTCTGCAGCGTGATTCTAATAATGGCAACTGAAAACTTCTACGGTACTGATAATGAATTGTATAACTTTGCAGAAGATTGTTTACTTCTTGAATTGTTCATTGATGTCTTTTATCACATTGCTGATGCTGCTGTTTGGTAAAAGCAATAAGGAATTTGAGCCCTGCGTTATAGTAATTCTACCATAGGAAAAACGGTTTTAGATACTCAGTGTTAGTGGTTTTTTTGTACTATGTCTAAGATCAATTGGTTAATTACCTAAATGCACAGACTTTTGTGGTTTAATCACCAATTAGGTAAAATATCACAGATGAATTTCCTGCTATTAACCTTGTTTTTCATTATGGAAGTATGTTTTATTTTTTGATTGTGTTTTTTGTGTTACAAACCAGTCTGTTCATGATTATGATGAAGTATTATTATGAAAATAACTGGACTTGTATGAACCTTCATACATTCACTTCTAAATGGAAGCACCTGCTATTACTCTTTAAAACAAAACGTGTGTGATGTTAAATCTATGCAAAATATCTTAACAAAGTCACACTTTGGTTCCATCATGCTTTAAATTTTAAACAAATAAATATCACTCAATAATTGTCTCATGTTGTGCTAGGTTGCTTTGCAGCTTGATCTGCAGCATCATCTTCTTTAAAATGTTATATTCACAATCAAACATGATTACTTCATTCCACAATCAAAGTGTTTGAATGTATTGGGTTTACAGAGATAAAGCAACTAGTAGTCAGTCAATTAATCTCAGCATGTTGGCCCAATCTGATCCGTGGAAAATAATTCAATCATAGGCTGCTGATATGCCTGGGTCTCTTGAGTGTACATGACTTAAAACTTGTTTTCCAGAAGTATTCACTATTTGAGTAAAACCATAGAGAACAATGAACTGAGTGGTCCAAGCAACACATGTGACTAAGCAATTGTTTTCAACAGATGACTCTCATTACAAACTCACTGAACGACAGAACTCAAAAAAAAAAAACAAGTCTTTAAAATGTATAAGGATTAAGGAAGTATGATTTTAAAGGTAGTTTATTTCCAAATCCGATCTACACTCTGTCATTCTCTCTTATTCTATGCAGTAGATTACAGGGTGTTTCAGAGCAGCTCACAACATCTGTGCAAATTTACCTGCAGTAAATCACGCTTCGTACCTCCAGATCGAAACCTGCTGATTCAGCAACTTCACTTTCATGTGTTTAGACTTAAAAACAGATGCACATCTAAGTTATTTGAAATCTACAATGCTACCAAAATAGCTATTAAGAAATATTGGAAATGTAAGTAAATAATCAATTGTTCAGCACATACAATTTTTTTGCTCGCACCATAGAGCCTCAACCATAGAGTTCAACAGGCAATTACATAGACACCTAAAATGAATTCATGATAGAACTCAGAAACTACCCTCTCCATCTCTAAAGGTTAAGCATGACCTCATGTTTAATGACCTTCAGGTGCATAAGGTGACCATTGTTGCATACTTTTACACTGCTATGAAGTTACTCATCACTTAAGTGCTGGAATAATGAAGTGTTTTTTGACAACCCAGAAGATGCAATGAGAATGTAACTGTGTAAAGTAAAAGGTTGTGAATTACGAAATATCTTGAATCAAGTGTTTTTAGGTGAGCAATTGAATTGTGGGATTGTATAGGCCAATTTATATGCCTACGTTTGGAATATTAGATAAATCAATCACCACATAGTTAGAGATGATAAAATTACAATATTATTATGTCTATATATTGTAAAACGTAAGTAGGGTATATAACCACAAGCCCACTTGACAACTGGAAAGATGGCGTGTGTTCATGAAGGACTAATAGATGGCCATTGTTTGAATAAGTTTGGAGTCAGCTGCGAATGACCTGGCTGATGTCTTTGTACAGCTGGTGGCTACAAGAGCAAGGGGAGGTTAGACAGAAGGGCACAGCTGCAGCACAAACATCTCAGCATACCTTAGAAGCAGTGTAGTGCAGACGGCCCCGGGCCACAGTTCATCAGAACAAAGCCTCTGTATATCTCTCATTCTCAGAGCCAAGAGCAAAGGGCAATGTGAGGGAAGAGCAGTCACTTCAAGAGCTGTAGGGTGAATGCCCCCCCTGAAAAACATTACATTTAAAAGAAGAAAAAAAGCATGACCCATTCAAATGTTTTGCTCATTATTAAAACTTGCTCTCTATTTAAATTTGGCGGGATATATAATTAATATACAGTGTGCACAGTTGATTAATGATATTATTTTGGACTGAAATATAGTCTTATACTATATGTTTTTTGTTTTACATATTTCTGAAAAAAAATAAATGAAAATGACACTGGCTTCCAGTTTATAGGTCAGAGGTCACAGCACCAAATCAAAATATATTTAAACTTTTTCAATGTTTTTTGAAAGTTACTTTTTATTAATCAGTTAAAGTGCGAACATAAATACATGAATTATGGATGTTTATCAAAGGTGTAGCATGAAAAGCAAGCCAGCCAGCCACATGATGTGTTGTGAGCTCATTCTGTACACAGATGACTGATTGCTTATCTTTAGAGGAGTGGCTCATGTGCTCTTAGCTGGAGTCTCAAAACTCGTTTTTCTAGTTTTATACTGCACTACACACATAATGACGAGCTGCTTGTTCTCATGAGAATTCAGAGTCTGAAGTCACAGAAAAAACTATGAGTGTACAGCTTTAACAAATGTATGTGTGTATAGGGTTATGTTTTGGTATGTGAGAATTTTACTTAAAAATATTTCAGCTACTAATGTATTGTGTCTGTTTGAAGTATAATTCTAACCACTATTGCAAAAAAAAAAAAAAGACTTAAAGAAAAAAAGACTTATTAATGTTAAATAATACAAAAGTCATCTTTATAGTCCTAATTGTGGTTTACTATCATGCTTAGTCAAGCTTGCCACTTCTTTATTGCATCCCAGCAGATGGTGTTTCCGTATGAAGCCATAAGTTATATTTATGATTATAAAACCCAAACCATTCATGCTCAATTCTGACAAAATACAAAGACAAAACATGTTGTTTTTCCTCTTTTAATTCCAATGGATTATTTTGACAAATTGCTAAGAACCAGCTTGAGAAATCCAAACTATATATTATATGCTTTAAAAACAAATCTTTCCAAATGATAAAAACAAATCTCTCTAAAAGATGAAAAATGTATCAAATGTTTTTACAGTATTTACAAACATATACAGTTCCCTTCTAAAGAGAAAGTAAAAAGATGCAGTGTGCTCAGTCATGGTTTCCAATCTTTCAAAGTGAGCAAAGTCCATTAGAGTATAAAAAGTGCAGTAAATGGCCATAATTATTGTACCTGGATAATTGTTAGTGACAGTAATAACAATTAAACTCCCATACAGTCATGTTTCAATAATTAGAGTAGCTGTATTAGAAGAAAATGAATACTTGGCACTGGCTGATGCAAAGTAACATGTTAGAAAAACATGATGTACTAGTAGTACAGAAACACTGCTTGTGACTGGTACAAATGTTGTGCACTGATAAAAACAGCACTGCTGGTTGTGAACCCAATTAAAACGGTCCCAGTACAAAGCCAGAAAGGACGTATACATGTTATTGTGAATGCATTAAAATGGAGAAAATACTGAATGAAAAGGCTGTTGCTGCACCATCACAATCCAAGTACTCGCTTTACAAACCCACAAAAACACTGTTAAAACGTTTGTCGAGATCAGCACGACTGACTAATAATCCAAGTGTAAAAAAAGCATTTTTTTCATGAGAAAAATCTGGTTTCAATCCTTCATTTCATTGTTTGCTTGTGCCTGATGAAATATTAATCAGGCAATATCCTTCGATCTCACAGTGTGTACTGGGGCGATGTATCCAGTTCATTTAGACCACAGCGTCAAAAGCTTCACCCAAAGTTTCCACAGCAGCTGTGTCTCGAAGACGAAGTGCTATCCCATAGGTTAGTTCACAAAGAGAATGCATTGTCCATTCTCGAGTCGCTTGGCAGGATCTACTTCACACGCATGTTTTAAGGCTCTCGTCCGGTAACATTCCTACCTTTGGAACTTAAAGCGCATGGGATGAGAACAAGGCACATGAGAGTGAACAGTTTCTCTCATTCTCTACACTATCGTTCCAGGTTTAGAGTTCTCATGCCAATAGAGCGTCTGTTGGTCTTCAGAGTCGAAACTGCTGTCCATTGGGCTGCTCGTGTGTGAATCGTGGTGGTTCACATCTATATAGGATCTACAATAGAAAAGAGTCAAATGTTTTAATGCAAAAAAAAAATACGCTGATTTGTTTTTTGGACATTTTAAATCCCAGTAGCACATAAAATACCAGATATACTTAAAACCAGAGTCACGGTCAATAGTTTTGCAAAGTAACACAACGTTACAAAAATGACTCCTTGTGCAGCTGGTTTTGCAGCATTGTACACTAAGGAATTCAGTATATCTGGTCAAGAAACAAGCCTTGTTTGCATATTGATGTTTGCTTTTTGATTAATACGTTTACACACGTTTATCACAGATTTGAAGTAGGTTGAGTGAGACACAACATCACTGAACAGTGTTAAACATTCACACACCTGAAGCAGACCATACAAAAACACACGTATGCTAGTCATAACTTGCACACAGCAATCAAAAACAGTGCAGGGTCACATGCTTCCCCTCAAAACGAGACCTCACCCTTTTTGGAAGCAAACACACAATCATCCCACCACCAGTGAGTAAGCGGTAGAAAGTGCTGTGGAAAAGACTTTGGTTTTGTTAACCCCTGAGTGATTCGCCATTATAGTTAGAGAGGCAATGCGAGTCCTTTATATCTCACCAATGTTTTATGTGTTGTCTGTGTCGTTAGAAATGAGTGTAAAAGTATTCCGGGTCATAACCACTGGCAACAGCACCAGGCACCTCTAAAGGCGCTGGCAACAGGCTTCTCCTGCCCGGAGTCATCCACCCGTACTCGGGTGGGTACCTGTCCATAACAGGGTCAGGAGGCGGAGCCACAAGATGGGGGTCAGGGCTGGTTTGGGAGGAAGGGTAAGCAGCAGTCAGATAAGTGTTCATGTGTGCTCACTACACACAGCCAAACAGAGACAGACCACTGGATGTATGCTGATTCTTAAAGGATAGTTCACCCAAAAATAAAAAAAATGACTTTTTACTCACCCTTTATGTTGTTGCATATATAATTTTTTTTCTGGCATTTGTATTTATTTGCTTTACAAATATTGAATATGTGAAATATCTGGAAACTAGATAATTTTTTGGAAATTTTCTTAGCAAAACTGTGCTGTATAGTTTCCTGTGGAATTATTACATCAGCTATTTTCCATTTCTATATAAAAAGTATTTGATATATTAATATTGATCATGTATAATACATAAATCAATACATATAAAAAGCCAGCATTTATTTGATCAAAGATACAGTAAAAAATGTAAAAATGTGGAACATTATTATTATTTATTCCTTGTTTCATTTTAATGTAATATTTAGCACCATCTTTTTTTTTTTACATTTATTTTAATTTTGGTTCAATGTAAAGCATCCTTGCTGAAAAAAGAGGCTAATTGAAAAAACTAAGTGGAAAAATCTAATAAAATCACTAAAAATGTTTGTGAAGAATACAATGGCTTCAAAAGTCAAGAAAATTATGGATACATTAGATGCTAGAAACACTCAAAAAAATATTAGCTTTTTAATAGAAGAATAAACATACGTTTGTAATAATATAAGGGTGAGTACACAAGTGTGAACTACTCCTTTAAAAGGTTGCTTGACGAAACACAAGCACATTTAAAAAGGAAGCCATGCAGTTGTACTTTTACAACACACAACAAGCCAGACATCCTGAGACGCTGACTAAACAACAAATCACGCTGAGCACAGACAGAGTAACCCCACTCGGCTGCTGCTTTACTTACTATCAAGGGCTACACTTAGCAAATGAAGCTTTATTAACTCTTGCATGTCTTGCGCCACCAGTTTGAGGCGGGGACAAACCCATCTGCTTCATCTGATAGCAAGAGGAGGAAGGAGGAAGATGAGGAGGAGGAGGAGGAGGGAGGGAGGAAGAGCAAGCTTGGGAGAAATGAGGAGGATAGTACTGAGGGCTGGCGGGGTAGTGCCAAACACGTTTAGAGTGCGAGCTGGAGCCTCTGTGAGGGAAAGAACGGTCATAGGGAAAACAAAGCGTGAGAGCAGGTACTGCACCAGCGCTCCTGCAGAATTAACCAGATGCATGGTGTCAGGCAAGCTGTTAGCTAGAACATGCCCATAAACAACTGTAGCATATCAGCTAGACACATTCAGAAAAAGGTACAAAAGCTATAACTGGGACGGTACTCTTTCAAAAAGGCACACTTTTGTAACTAATTTACTTCTAACAGGTGCATGTTAGGACTTTGCAGTTATGTATTGGTTCCTAAAGTAAAGTGTACAAATTATTACCAAAATTGTACATATTAATAGCTTTTGAAAGGGTTCCGCCCCATTGAGAGATCTTGTACACTTTGGAAAACATCATAAAATAAAATTATACATTATCCAAACTAAAACTGCCTTTAAACAAAGTAAAAATCTAGAATAAAGGGTGTTTAACAGGGTATTCTTGGTGGATCGAGTCAAAAAGCTTCTATTATATGGTTTGGGACCATCATTCAATGTAGGTATATGAGATTTTTCACATTTTTAATACTGAGACCCAAAGCAGTAATGAGCTTCTTGGCATGGCATTGTGGTAGTGCTTAACTTTGGTTAAGATGGTTCAGATAAAGGCTAATGAGGTAATCAGTAAAGGACAATGGAGCACAGAAGAGTCGTACCTGCTGTGTAATGGTTGGCTGTAATGGACAGTGTTGTAGCCATAAGACTGATGGTGTGCGGGAGGCATATCATACTCTGACATTGCCATGACTGGTCGACCGTGCCAGTTTCCCGAGCCCACTGCGATGAAATTAAGATAAAAGGAAATTAATGAAGTAAAACCTCAAGCAGATAATATTACTGTTCAAGAGAGAAGAAAAATTACTCAAGACGGCATCAAAAACACTCAAGGCTTTAGACTGGCCAGGGTAATTAAATGGGTGATATTTGACTGTTATGGCAGATTAACAAATATTTTTGATGTTATTTTCAAATTGAACATTATATAAAAAGAATGTCAAAATTGTAAAGAAAATTTCTGATGTAAACCACTTCCTGTCAGCTCTGATCTTTCTAAAACATAATGAAGGCTACATTTCTTGTAGACTGGCACATACAAGTATTCTATGTATTCTTGTATATGGCAGCCTTTATGTCCCTAAAAATTTCCCTAACATAAGGAAATGAGCCCTAACATAAATAACATAGTAGTGAATGCAAAAATAAATCTAAAAAAATATCTAAATGAAAGGATAGGAATGTGATTTATTGTATTATTTATTTAATTCTCCATTATATTAGTGATATACTCTCTTGATAACAATTAAAATGTAAAAATATAATCGTGAGATTCAACATGAGATTTGGATTTCTAACATGGGGAAACATAAGGTAATATTTTTATGTAACAGTTCTCACCTGTCGAGTAGGAAGTTGTACTGTCACTGCGTACGTAACTCGATGACATGGTCCTGTAGCCCAGGTTCTGCTGCGGTTCCCTATAGGTATCATACCCTTGTCTGTGCTGTCGGTGGTACCAACCACGCAAGTGTTCCACCACTTCAGCCCTTTGCATATTTTTGACAATATTCTCATTCCTGGATGGAGGACGGTTCCTTGATGGCCTTAATGTGGCATAAAGGTTATGAGCCAAACCATCTATCTCGTCCTGGCCATAGTTTCCATGAGGGTCATGTCTGTAAGATGGGTTTACATTGTAGTGTCCTTCCATCTCAGTCTCGTACATGTACGGTCCATTTGGGTACACCTCAGGTTCGGTGTACCGTGGATATCCGGTAACGTAATAGGCTGTTGAGGTTGGTTGTTGCCGAGGTTGGGGTGCATAACCACGTGTCTCGTTTTGCGCCAAGTTAGGCATACTGCCCGTGTTGGCATATATGTTGCCCTGCCTCCGCCGATGGCGGTTTTTCGCACGGGAATGGCAGCCGGGTACAGAGTACTCCACACTGGATTGGCTGGTATAAGAGGAACCATCGTCAAGTATCTCAGTGCTATTGCTACGACGAGGAGAAGATATGGTGAAGACAGGCTCAGATGGTTCGCTTTCCGTAAGGAACTGTGACTGAGATTCCAGACTCCCACTGCGTTGCCGAAAATGAGTGCTGCATATAGGAAGAAGCAAAATAATTTGTGAAACATTTTTAAAATATGTTTTTTGGAAGAAAAAATATAGCAATTTAAATAATGGATGGAAAGTAAAAATTTGAATTCAAATTACTGAAACCCAAATAATTGTTTCACATTGGTTTGTAGGCAAAACAACAACATTTAAATGGGTGATCATGGGAACACTGATGTTATTCCTTCCTAAAAGTCATTCAAGGGTGGGTGATGAAGATGGGTTGTTTGTGCTCTGTACCTGAGCTGGATGCTGCTGTAGGCGTTCCGGGGAAGTTGAGGGGTGGGGGGCATGCTTCGTGAGTCAGAGGGTTGGCGTGAGGGTTGACGGTAGGGGCTGCTGTGTGTTGATAAGGTGTCTTCGTGTATATAGGCCACAGGTTCTTGGACTTCACCATAATTTAATCTAGAACACAGATAAGAACAATGCTTTATCAAACCAAACTTCCTTCATGGGTGGAGTTCTTACCGCACACAAAACCTCAAAGCAAGTACACAAAAACTTTCCATGCCATGCCACCCATGTACCTAGTTTAGTCTAATACAAAAGCTCAATGGTTTTGAGGAACAAATGCTTAAATAGCAAGCGACTGAATCCCATATCATTTTACAGACAGATTTCAGTTGTCTGCCCCCAATGAACTTCCACCTAACTAGCACATTCTATTAATGCCCGTTGTTCCTGTGAGATTTTCCAGAGCAGCTTTCCTGCTTATGCCCCTTCCGCCCCCACTTTGTGATTATTGCTGGAGTTTTTGCAGTCAAGCAGTGACATGCTTATTCCTGGGGCACTATTTTTAACACTGTGAGTGTTTGGGCAGATAAGAGAAGATTGTGAAGAAAGAAGTCGGGGAAAGGGAAGGCTGGAATGCAAGGCTGATTCCTTGTCCGCAGGTCTCTACTAGCTCCAAAGCACACAAGCAAACAGCAACCATAGGCAGGGAAAGGTAAGCAGTGCTTAATCCCAAAAAGCTGTGGCTGGCAGAACTCTCACCTGCCACAGTCCTGGTGGTCGTCATTGGCGTGATCTGTGGGATCTGATTGGTATGATGTAGCAAAGGAGTTTGACGAGTTAGGACGTGGAGAATACTGCACCGAACGTGAACGTTGTCTCTGGGATGGCTCGTCTAAGACAAAACAAGTTAACAAGATTAAGAGGGTAGCCACCTAGTCTAGCCTGCAGAGCTAAGTAGCAGAGGTGTTTATATACTACTGTTCAAATGTTTGATGAATACTTATATTGCAAGGATGCATTAAACTGGCCAAAGGTGACAGCATAATAATTCTACAATGTAAGAGTCCATTATATCTAACAATACTCACCATCTTCCAAATTCAAGCAGTCAGAAAGGCTGTCAAGGTTCACATCATCTGCAACAACAAAAGAGATTATAGATCTATGTGTATTATTTCCTTGATGCCACAATCCACCACAAGTGAAGCATCAAACCTTGACTGTCAACATAGTGCAAGTTTGCTAACACTCTATAACCATGCACGTTTTTCAGGCTTCACACACATTTTGGCCAACACGTGTAATTATATACAACAACAAATAATTAAACCAGATATGCACCAGCAATGATGACGGAAGCTCTTTGTGTGGGCTCCTTGCCAATCTTTACTCTGTAATCATTAATCTGATTTTCGATGTCCTGGAGTTTTTTGGTAGCGTCCAAAAGGTTTCTCCTGCGTTTCTTCTTCACAGTTTTACAGAGCTCATTTTCATAGGCAAGTTTTTTCGCCGCCTCCACAATCTTCTTCTGGAGCGCAAAGCAGCTCTCCATGTTTCTTAAATGAGGATCCTGCAAGGAAAAAAGTTGAATTAGTAAAGTAGTACACAAAATGTCAGCAGCTCTTGGATTATTTTTGAGAAAAGCAATTGAGGCAGCCTACCGCATCATAAGGGAAAAGGTCATCCAATTTGAAAGCAGTTCCCACACGCCTTCGAACAGTAGGGGGCTTCTCTCCTGGTGCCAAAGGATACTCCTTAGGTAACACACCGGTCAACTCCTGATAAAAAAAAAACAGAAAGCAAAGAAAATCTTAAGATATGACTGTTTAAACAGACACAGTTGAAAGAGCATATGGAAATATGACAAGTTACTAACAGCTTCCCGGAGGCAAATTTTCTTTAGCTCTTCTTCCTTGAGTGCCAGAAATTCTTTCATGCTCTCCATTTTGTTCTTAAGTTCTGCAATCTTCTCTTTCTTCTGTTCCTCATTCACTTCATTGTCTCCAGAATCTAAATGAAAGAAAAAGCAAGCTCAATCATGACATCAGTACAAATGACAGAGTCCATTAAACTGTTCTTGGAACGGGAGAAAAAGCCTGTCTTACTGGAAGAGACCAAACTTCCATTGCTGGCCATGATGAGCTTGTCTTTACTCTCCATGCTGACCAGCTTACTGTTCCTTGGAGCACGAGTATCTGTGAGATCCATGGCAATATCACCCAAACTTCTTGCTGTAGTTATTTTGGCCTTTAGGTATGTAAAACAAAAGAAGTTACTCCAGTAACTCAATTACTTTTGCGTTCTCTCAGTCCAGAAACAAAGCAGTGTTTTGCGCAATTCTGAAATTAGAAGTAATATGAATTAAAGATGCACAAATATATACTCACTTTACTCTGCTTGCGGTCCAGGTAGAACTGGTGTTGGCTGATGGCCATCACCCAGATAGTTTTGATCAGAGAATGGCTGGCATACCAGGAGTAGATGACCTGACCAGATTGACCAAATGTGCGTCTAGAAGCTGTTCTTCTGTAGATTAACACACGTGCACAATGAAGCCAAACAATGCATTTGATCATTTGTTGTATGAATACAAATCAAAAACTGGTTACTGTAACAGTAATCATTTAAATGTTAAGATAAAACAGTAAACTACACTACATTTAAAATGACAATAAAAAGTTGATTCAAACCATATAGTTTAATTATATAAATTCAGTTAATTTAGATGTCATCACATGAAGTAGTCACTTGATACATAATACCGAATGATTATAAAGGAGGTTAGTGACACTGTTGCAATGTCCTGTATGATATCATCTTTATTTACAGAGCAACCCCAACCTGTATTACTACTACAACGTGAAGTGACCGATTGCCTCACTGCTGCAGTTCAGTGTTGGAAACACATTAGCTACGTCAAAAGGCTTTGCATTGCTAACATTTACTTTCTATTCAAAGGCCACATCCTACAGTCGATGAGTAAAGAAATAATGCATAGTAAATCAAAAACCGAGCTCATTGAGTGCTTCAGACGGTTTCATTTAGGTTTATAAAATGAAAAAAAGATTTATCAGCAACACACTTTAGTATATGGACTAATTCTCACTATTAACTAGTTGCTTATTAGCATGCCTATTATCAACATACTGGTGTTTGTTAGTACATATAAAGCACATTCTGCATTTCTATATTCTACATCCCCAATCCTACAACTATTAATAAGCAGTTTAATAAGAGTTTATTGTGGCAAAAGTCATAGTTAATGCTTTGTTAATAGTGAGCATTGGACCGTAAATTAAGTGTGACTGGTTTATTTTGCTCTCACCTCTGTGGGTCGTTGACCTCTACGGCAAACTTCTTCTCTCGGAAATACAGGTTTTCAAGCTGTTTCCACAGAAAGAGCTAAAGAGAAAAAGGAAATGAGTTAGACAGGAACTATATTAGGTGTAAAGTCATGAAAATATCTCAATGACAAAAATAATCTTTAATCTCTAAACTTATTTCTATGACCTATTTATTTCTTTGTTAGATGCACTGATTTACATCCCTGTATTTTAGCATTTAATTTTCTGTGAAACCAAGAAAATCTATATTTTAATTCCCTCCTGGAAACACTATACTCTGAAATCGCTCAGAAAAACAGTATGGATATTGATATATGTAGCTGACAGCACAAGACAGTTGCTTTGGGTATGAATCCAATACAATTAAAGCACTGATGCATCCACTGAGCTCACAGCTTATTATCAAATTCACCCTAAAGGGAGACCACTGAAAAACAGGTTTGTGGTAAAAGTATGGCCAAAATATCTGCCACTCCTGAGAACTGTCCTTTCAGATCTCTAATCCGGAGCTTCTTCATAGCTCTTCCCAGCTTAGGGCAGGGAAAGTACAATATCCAACTACTATCAGTGTGTGAGGGTGAGGATTTGCCAGGAATGTTAATAAATGCTTCCCACCAGGTACTGCTCGAATGCAGCTCTGAGTAATACACACAGTAACAATATGATCCGAGCGTGGATCGCACAAAAGATTTGGCTGCTAAGAGCATATAAAAACTTGACATATTTCTGACAGTTATGTTTAACAACAACAAAACTAATAACGTCAACTTATTCTAATTTCAGAGATATTAAAAAAAAAATGGACCTTACCAGTTCAGTTAGTAAGCCTTTTAAGTCCCTGGATAGCTCGACAGGTTCAGTACAGTCCTGATCTAGCGTTTCCCCACAGGGTTGTGGCTTCCTCAAACAATACTCTCTTGTCTGCTTTCGAAGAGACCCAAAGGTGTTGCAAGAGTTTCAAGCGATTGAGCCCCGCCCCTTCCCTCCCCCTTCCTGTGACATCACTAGCCCCTCTTTTTTTCCTTTACCCACCTTGAGCTAGAATACTCTTTAAGTAGTAATGTCTCTCTCCGTTTCCGTCTGCCGACTATGCAATCGCCTTTGTGAAACTCTCTAGCTCACACATGTAATTAAACCTTCACAACTTCATTCTTTCTCTACGGTCACCTCCCTCTGATACCTGATTCCTGTCCTTGTCCAACCAGACAAACAGGTTACGCTCTCTGAAATACACACACATAGAATGCTATTCCTCTCGTTTCATTTTGGGAGGGGATTTGGAACATTGATCCTAATGAACATCCTCCTATAGCTATTCATTAATCCGTGTTCCTTCTCCTGTCGTGTCTCATTTTTACAGTCTGAATCGTATTCCTTCACCCGTTGGTTTGGATGCTTGTTTCCTTACGGTTCCCAAGGCAAATATGCTAGGAATCTACTACTTCCTTGTAATCATTAATGGCTGGCCATGGCACTTTTCACCTCCTGGTGAAAACAGCATGCCTCTCTCATAGTGACTAAATAGCTGATGCGACGACAACAGGGAATGTCTCACTATATAGCGATGGGAAAGTTCACTGGCCTTTCTGTGACATTTAATAAAAACAACTCAAAATATATAGTACTTCATATGTTGAAGTCCAGAGGTGGCACTGATTACTCGAAATTAGAAGTCTAAACATACAAAAGCATTACTTTTTTGTTTTTACCAGAACAAGAACTTACGCATTATAATGTATTTCTTATGACTCTGAAATGTGCAAAATCAGCTCATATAAAGCCATGATTAGGAACGATAAAGGCATTCTTAACAATCTACTAACGGCAGCAGTTTAAAAAGCTGAGCAAGACAAGCTTTCAAGCATAATTCTTTTAGACAATTAAATGACTGATAACAAGATAAGTCTGGGTGTAATTGAGAGAGCATGCAAATGGAAATACAATGGGAGCAATCTTCAACACCTCAGACTGATAAAGCAAGACAGGCAGGCAAATCTAGGAAGTCTGCAGATGTTAGGAACTAAAACGAAAATGTAATTAAATTTAAAAAATAAAAATAGATAATTACGCTAAACAAAAATAATTTTAAATATTAATTAATAAAAAAGTTAATTAAAATCAACTATTTTTAGGGTGGCAAACATGCTAACCCAAACCCTTTAGATGATATATTTTTAAGTATCTCTGATCCTGTAATTGTAAAATGTGATACGTATATGTTTAGTAGTAGCATCGATACCAGTGCATTCAAATTACACTAATCTAAACACCAGCTCATGCTTAATCTGGATGTGAGAAAGTAGTATTTTATAATCGTACACACCTTAAAACTCTTTCATGTTACTGGGCTAATGATGATGCAGTGTAGAAATATGTTATGAATATGAACACACCCTCAAGATGTGTCACTAGATATTCAAGACCTGCTGTGTTCACACAGTAGCGGTAGTAGTTGTCAGTCCTTTTTTGGAGCGGTTGATAGTTATATTAACACAGATATATGATGTGAGTGATAACTGCATTCTATAACTAAAACTTGATCAAAATTATTAGGACTAAAAACAACAAATTTGTTAACACATTCTTTTTAAATAAAACTGCAACTTGTGTGAGCTGAACTGTCACACTGACTGTGTGAACTTTGCCACAAAACAATTGTGCAAAAGCACAGATTGAAGTGAAAAAGAACAATTCTTCAGAAGGTAAGGCATTCAGAAGTATTTCAAGTATAGCAGAAGCCGCACCAGACACCACCAATACACGTGATCAAATATGAGCAATCCAGACAAAATTGTCTGCTCAGAATGATGACTCAAACATATTCTGCATCACCCTCTCTCAGACAGAAGACACCCATACAGACATAACCCCTCTGGAGGTAACCACAAATAAATAGTTAAAGAAATGTGCAAATCTCACTACATTGCTGGGGTGTTGCTATACACTTGCTCGGATCTTAAGAATGGTTTTTCATGCGTTGTAAATATTATATAAAGCCAAATACTTTATTAATCTGCTTTGGCTTAGAACACCATCTTAAATTTTTATTTTGCCTACCTAATAAGTTAGCAAACTATAGGTTATTGTTATAATTTCACACATTTTTTTCTCACATAATCTAAATGGGTTGTGATACATAACTATACTGCCATCTTTATTTTTTGGCAAGGTGGTCCCTTGCACAGATATCATATTTCCTTAACATCAATAAACCCTGCTTTACAGGATACCCAAATGATAGAAACTAACACACAATAGCACATAATTAAGTGTAAACACAATGTAAACAACAAAAATGTTTTTACTATGTCTGATCAAGCAACTTCCCTATATAAAGTAACTGATCGTTCAAAAATAATATACTGAATAAAATATGGGACAGACTAATGATAGGGTTTTCAAATTCATGTTCATCAAGAATAATACAAAATACACTTCATTTACTTCTTTCATAGGGCATCAGTTCAGAGCCCGGGAAAGTTCAGACAAAAAGTTTCAGAGCTTTTAATACCGCAGACCCCCAACAGCTCTCGCATGTGGAGGAGTTATAGCCGCGAGACCCCTCGCTCTCCTCTATGGCCCCCTGCTGAGCTAATTGTGTTTTATTGCTTGATCAATTGTCTGGGCTGAGTGAAATGCACAATGACGGTCAGATTTGCATAATGAGCTTGGCGTTCTGGAAGAAGATTGGGGGGCGGGTGGATACAAAGACTGCCCTCCTTGGCAGGAAGCACAATCAATACTGGCCAGATGATGGGTTGCACTTTGACAGGGCCTAGTGTACTTTCAAAAAAAGTGGAAAAAGAAGAGAGAGGGAATACGAGAGAAGATATCCAAATGTATTACCTTTTTTGGACAAGGTACCTTGAAAAATTTGTAGTTCATTTGTCTCAAAGTACATGATAATATGTGACAGCAACACTGTACTATGCTGCCACCGCATTAAATATTGACAAAAGGAGAGATAAAAAGGAAGATATTTACTCCAGTAAACACCCTGTAGATGCCTTTACCAGGAGAAGAGCTCATTGGGCCTCCATTAACAGAGCCAATCCCCATTTAGACATCACACTGCAGGCATCACTCCAGTTTCTGCCCCTGCCGCCCAACACTGCTCCCAGTGAAGCTCTAATTACACCCTCCAAAGGGAGGGGCTGGTGTTCATTGCTGCCATGCAGCAGGGTTTCAGACATGGGACATGCCCATTAACACTCTGGAACAAGGCTGAATATACATACACACCCAGCTGCATCCTACAAAGCACTGGTGTAATGGATGCCAATTAACAGACACTTTAATGAGTGAGGCTGGGGTGAAATATAGAAGCTCTCCTCATAAAAGAGCAATGGTTACTAATCTTACATAGACAGACACATGTGATAAAAACATGATAAATGAGCATGTTCATTAAAAAAGTCAATGAACAGAAAATGATAGATAGGAAATATCTACAGAAGAGGCACACCAATACTGTTGTGTTCACATAGTACCGGGTTAATGCAATGTCTGTTTCTAAGAACCAAGAACAGGATTTTACAGCTTATAGTCATCAAATGTGAAGGATATTCAAAAGATTTTTAGGCACTTGGAAGCATATATATCCACAAGAAGAATTGTAAACTACTGTTTAAATGTTCTTTTAAAAAAAGTATTTCTTTCCTTCCAAGACTGCATTTATTTGATCAATTAAACAGTAAAAGCAATGTATAGTGTAACAACTGAAAAACCTTCTAAGGCTGACCACACTTTGGATGATTTTCAAATCTTAAAACGAAGTATAAAAAAAAAAGAATATGACTGATGTGTTCTGCTCTCATGGCATTTCTGTGGCTGCCAAGTTTTAGCTATAGAAGCACGCAACATCTTTTAGGTGATGCTTGCTCGCTCTCACTGGCTATCGCTATCACAGGCATCACATCAGAGGCAGCCTGAACAAGAGTTTTAAATATGAAACATGTTGAATGTTTACAATTTGAGTTATGGGATGCTCTGTCTCAATCTTGAGCAGATAAATAATTGGACAAAAAAATTATAATTTGCAACAAGTAAACCGGCTTAAAATCAGCCATAAAATCTTCTAGTGTGAGTTTAATATATTTTAAAATATAATTTCTTTTTTTTTGTCTTTTGGCAAATCTGAAGCATTTTTCCAGTCCCCAGTCACACATGATTCTTCAGAAATCATTACCACATAATATGCTCCTGAGGTGCTCAAGAAACATTCTTGCTATTATCAATGTTGCAAACAGTTGTGCTGCTTAATATTATTGTGGAAACATGTTCCAATTTGTTTTCCCTGTGAAATAATCTATACTGTACACTTGTGTGACAAACACTGATCACAAAGCCTTCACACATTTCTGCAAACTTATTTAGCAGTTTCTGTTCAGGCAGTCACTTTGCTATGCAATTATTTGAAAGATTTTTTACCATGATGGTCTAAAATAGTGATATTGAGAACTTCAGATGAACCCACCCATAAATTATGACTGAGAACCTAAAAAGAACTGTACAAGTTTGTATCACCACTGTTACTAAAAAAAAAGGCAAACCTTTCGTGGCTTGAGCTTGTCTTGCAGGTCGTACTGGCCAATGCCTTTGTAGCTAATCCCCAGCCACCACGGTATGCCCTGTTTGTCCTGTGAAAGGGATGAGATTTTTTTTTAAAAAAGAAAAGGTAATTACTGCTTTGTCTGTCAATGGTAGTGAAATCAAAGGATCAAATGGGTCCAACCTACATAGCCATTCACATACAGTAGCAACTATTTTAACAGCACTGTCTGATCTCTGAAAGACATTTCTAATGATCCCAGCACAATTATAAATAGACCACACACATTTTTACCACCGGTTAATTATTTAACCAACCATAAATCAAAGGACATATTCATTATGGCAGCTCCAGTATTTATGTCTAGTTCTGTATTTCCTAAAATATCACATAATAAATCAAAATCACACACCTTCACTTTGTAGTAATGAACTCCATATGCAGGCAAGGATTCAACTAAGGTCAGATATCTGTTGAGAACAGTAAAAGCACAAAAAGTTAAAAAGAGAGTTTCAGACAAAAGCCAACATTTAACCCTAGTAAATCATCTATAATGTGCCACTGACAGCAGTCCTGCAATTGATTGTGCTCAGTGCTTTCACAGTGAGAGACAATGTCAATATATCAAAGCAGCAGCACAAATCAAGTTGACAGAAATGACCTTGTCTCTTCCCAGTGAGCTAAAAATAAAGTGACACAGGGTGGCTAGATCAGTTGAAAGCAGTCACTATCAGTGATGTGGTCTAATTAATTACTCAGTTTCGCCTTTCCACAAACAACCTTGGAGCAGTTAATCATACGTTCAACAGGCTCTAACTTGTAGTTCCTGTACCTACGTTCCTTGAGGTTGTCTATGTCAAGACATATAACTGATCAGTGTGCTTACCGTATGATAGCCTGTCCACGACTGAGGCCTTTCAGCTTCTTGTAATGCTCGATTACTTTATCTTCGCTAGAGGGCAAGAGAGAGAAGCGTTACCATCTGCACAAGTGCAACAAAACAGCAATTGAGCATAAGACCAACATGTGAATGTGCCATTTAAATGACGTGGCTAGTCAGACTATTAACTAGTCAGATATTACACCAGGTGCACCCATGTGTGAAATGCCATCTGTCTGGCTGTTCTGTGAATCACACAGACACACACACACACACACACTATTTGAGGCAATTATTCTAATAACCGGTTCCTCAAACACACAGACACATTGTAACCAAGTATTAATTTAATACTGGTAAACAACAAAAAGAAAATTAATATGGCAGATGAGCATTACAGGAAACTTGCACACCAATAAACTTAGAACATATAGGCAATTTTAATGTATATAAACTCACAGCTGCTTTTGCATGCACTTGCACAGCTGTCTGTTAAACACTTGCACTAACGCACAGCTGTTTCCTCACATACTTATTCCCACTCACACACTTCAATAATTGCTGTCTGTTAACTGGTTTACTGTCTTCGCTCCCCACAGTCAATAGGCATTGATTAAAGCTGCCACATCAATCCTTTTAAGGTGGTAGACTTCAACATCTAGACGTCTAGCGTTACAGAAGCCAGAGGGCAGGCATCATTAACAAGCAAGTTAATTAACAAGGTTTGTTTGAAATAAACAGGCTGCAGCTTGCACATTACACCTGGCTAAACCAAAATGTGCAGCTTTTTTAAGAGTCCAAATACAGTAGCAAATACAGAGTTTTAGACATTGAACAATGTTTGTAGAGAAATGAAAAAGCACACATTTACTTCCTAAATAAATGCACGTAATCTCATGCTGATGTAAACAATATTTTATTGGTCTTTGCAGCTTTAACTAATAATATCATTGCCCATTTTTCAAGATTAATCCAAACCTGAAGGATGCAATCAAGTTTCTTCCTACATGAATACTGTGTTTGACACAAAAATGTCGTATTACAAAAGCTTCCTTTATTTACTACAGAAACAAAAATGCAGTCTTACCAGAATGCTAATGATGGATGCTCCTTCAATACCGCAGTGGGGAAAGCTGGAAGCTTTTTTAAGTCTGATCTTGTGTTTTCATCACTGAAAATGAAAAAACAATGACAGGATGTTAGATTGAAACATTTCAGAAATAAATACTAAGTAGCCTAGAACTACC
The DNA here is from genome assembly GCA_032353835.1 of Enteromius viviparus. Classification (NCBI taxonomy): domain Eukaryota; kingdom Metazoa; phylum Chordata; class Actinopteri; order Cypriniformes; family Cyprinidae; genus Enteromius; species Enteromius viviparus. Next base: position 8,770,681 of record JAUCNO010001758.1, read on the forward strand.
TAGAAACACAATAGCAGTCTAGATAGAATTATAGTATCCAACAGGGGCCTGTTCCATAAAACAAGTTTACCAAATAAGCCAGACTTATGGCAGAGAGTCTGACTTATTTTAATACAAATTAACTGCCAATAAATCAGACTAACTGAAATAAGCCTGGCTTATACTCTAATCTTGGTTTATGGAACCGGCCCCAGGGCTGCTCTTGACTAAAGATTTTTCTGGTCGACTAGTAGTTGTTCATTTGAAGCATTAGGCAACGAATCACATGTTTATCAATAAACCAAATCATAAATATATACCCAATAATCATTCAAGCATGCAAAAAGCTTGCACACAGCACACTGGCAGATAATTATGAATGTGTAAGGGATAATATAATATTAACCATTTTTTGATAAACTAGTGCTTTGTTTGTTTTCGATTAAAGAGAAAGTGGGCAACATTGTCTCCTCATCATGTATTTTTCATTTCTTTGATGCAAGTGAGCAACTACTAAACTACAGTATGTTTTAGGGGGCAGCCAGGCTATAGCATTAATATGTAGGTGATTTTCATAAAAGTCTTTTTAAACATTTCATGCTTAAAATCTTGAAACAATGTCCTTTTAGGCATTGAAAGTGGGGGCTGATGCGTTTTCTGACAAACAGTCTGAAAGTGTCAATAACATTATAAACAAATCAAATTACATATAAAAAAAGATTAACAGTCATGTATTTATGTTTTATGTATCTCACTGAAATATTGATATACTGATATGTTTTATAAATGATGTGGCAAACCTGAAAAATCACAAAGATTTAATTCTGTAGAAGCCATTTTTGTTTGGGCAAAACAAGGTGTGATTTAAGAGATAACTATGCTTGTTTGAGCAGAGCAGATATCATTCTTTTGAAATAAAACTCTCAGGTGACAAGTGATCTCACTGATAACCAAAGTTTAAATATTTTCTTCTAAGAGCTTCTTGATGTTTGAAGAGCACACTAGTTTTATCTTTTATCATCCTGTTGGAATTCCTTTTTAGATAAACGGGCTCCCACCTCACAACTCTTACACTTCAAACCAATCAGTGTTTAAATTACATTTCATTACCAGATGTGCAGTTTTTCTATTTTACAACTATAAAAATCTTGGCTTGTCTTCTTATAGTCAATCAGAGCCTTTACATTAAGATTAGACATAAATGTAAAACAGAATTTTCCCAAGCAAGGTTACAAATCAAGCTGAAGTTAGTGATGATGTAGTGCTTGAGCTAATAGCATCTTATCTCAGTGGAGAGACTACGATACTTTAATGTCAAAGTCTGTGACCTGAATTCACAGGTAAAGCAAAACACTGTTCAATTTAAAGACATGTTAAAAGTAAAAGTTATATATTTTTAATTCTAAGAAATGCTCTTTCAAAGCTGTATGATTTCTATCTTCTGTGGAATTAAAGTATTGCATGGACAAACTCCGTCTAGTAATTTCTTTTATTCTTAGGTGTTACATGGAAAAAAGGAAGACATACAGGTTTGAAATGGCATGAGGGTGAGTAAACAATGAAATATTTTTCCTTCTATCCCTTCAAGAGGAAGCAACACATCTAGACTAACTACAACAAAACTACACAAAATAGAACTGGCACCATCATGATAGAACAAAGGACAACACCTGAATTCATAAAACAGGACAGCAGCAGTGTTATTGAAAACCCTCATGTCATGGGCTTTCAGACATCAGATCTGCTCCAGCAAGCTTTAATCTGATCTTTTCCAAAGATGTCTTGATGCTGCAGTTTTTTGCTTTAAAGGAGCATTAGGTAAGAAATGGCCAAAACTGGTACTGCAATCACTTTCAAAATACTGCTGAGCGGTGTCT
>JAUCNO010001758.1:8777395-8848946 GCA_032353835.1 Enteromius viviparus
CTTTTAATTAACATGTTTTCTTAATGCCTGTTGAACATAACAGAGACATTTTATGATTATTACAATACATTTCTTACCTAATGCTCCTTTAACATGAAGCAATTACTCAGAAAACAATGCAAGAACTCTTCTAAGTGCGCAGAACAATGTAAAGCCATAACATTGGATTCAGAATACTTAGAAAGTTCAATGAAAACAAAAGGAAACGTGTTACAGAATTGATAACATGTAAAACCTTTCTAACCCTGCTTATCAGCCCATTAATACCTTGCTTGACAAAGCACCAATATATTCCCTGCGCACTTCCCTTTCCAGGCCAGTTGGTTCTGGAGTTCAGCAATTTATAATAAGTTTGAAGGTATAAATCTAGCAGGCTGGGTTGATGATGTGGTAAAATACAGTAAGCGGGTGCCCTGAGACCGCAATGCCTTGTCAGCAATCTGGAATTCATTATGCTGTCTGTACTATCAAACAGTTGGCAAGGAAGGGCGGGCAAATGCTTAACCCAGCACAAGCGATGCATGGAGGAGTTAAAACCATGTGTCAGCTTTTTCAAGAATACACCTACCCTCATTGCAAGGAAATCAGTGGGAAATGGGTCATTTGAAGTCGACGTCCTTGAACCAAAGGCAACTTTTGCTTAGAATTCAGGTTCCTCAAAATCAAGTAGTATTTAATGAAGTCTTCACTGTTTATTTTAAAATTGGCACCCTGAGCTTTCCACTTTCTCTCTATAAAACTACGACGTATGGAGGGTGATCTTCTAAGAGAAACCCTGCTTGGTTTCTCCTGACATAAACTGCAGACAGATGACATCAGCATCCTGCATGACGCCCTATCGCCTGCCAACGGGAGATGTCTCCACTCCCTCTCCTCTAACATCTATGCAGTCTTTACAGTGGAGAGAAGGAGAGGTTTATATTGAGAGAGGTGGGGGTCTTCTAACTTCCCACATAAACTTTAAAGTCCTGGGCCTCCAAATGCAACCGCTCAGGCTTTATGAGATCTGGGAGCCTTCATCCACATGGAAATAACAGAAACCAGAGGAAGAGAAGGTCTGAAGGCTTGCTGTATCCTAAGCCCACTTAAACTATAAAAGGATGCTATCAGTAATGATACACTGCTACCAGAACTGCTTGACCACACTGCCTTAATCTTTATCAGCAAAAAATAACATTATTGAAAAAATGTACTCACATAAACTACCTATCTTTAACCAAAAACTGGGCATTCACTACAGTTTGAAAAGAATGGGTTGTTTTCGAAAGAAGTCTCACCAAGGCCATTTCTTTGACCAGTAAAAATAATAATTTTGAGTGAAATATTACTACATTTTCATATATTTTAAAATGTAATTTATCACCATGATGGCAAAGCTGAATTTTTATCAGCCGCTCTTCAGTGTCACGTGAAACTTTAGAAAAATCTAACCTGTATGTAATCTAAAATGCAGAACATCACAATTTTTTCCCAGGGTACTTTAATGAGTAGAAAGTTCAATAGAGCTGCATTAATTTAAAATATAAATCTTTTGGAACAGTAAAATGGTCAGATTTATATACTAGACTCAAACAGTGGAACAGCGCTGTACAATATTTCGTTTATCCTCTTTCTTTATACGCATTTATTATATTGTTATTGAAATATTATTTATTTAAAACAAACACACAATAAAATGTAGTAAGTCATTGTCATATAATCAACCATGCATATCACGTGAGATCAACACGATTCCACGGAAAAGAAGAGCAGCGCCAATGTGACACTTCCTGTTGTAGAAGTAACAGACATCCAGCAGATAAGTAGCTCCATTATGCCACCTGTGCACTCTAACCTCCCATTCTTAAGCAAACCCTTTCAATAAGTCCCTTTTTTGACAAAAACATATATACACAGAAAGAAAACAAAGCATTTTACAAGCTCTTTTTCCAAGTTCCCCACTGCTAAACAAAAGCAGTCATTGTTGCAAGGTAAACATTTTCAGAGTAAAAGGGACTGTTTACACACACCTCTGTTCCCAATAGTGAACAAGCTTTGTTTCCTGATAATGAACTGCAAGGCAAGAGTAACTAACACATGCTGAACCTTTCTAAGCTATTCTCCCTTACATATTTTTTGTGTTAACAGATGTGTTATTTCTATGCGCCTCATTCACTGCCTCAAGATCAGTCCATGTTAACAGAGAAGGCAAAGAATTCCATTACTTACAATAACTAATCATTTGTAGTATACCTCCAGAAAATTTATTTATGAATGGAGAACTAGGTAATATACCTACCGGCAAGATAACTGCGATGTGCTTAGAAAGTGGGCAACATTTATAAACAATGAAAATCTCTAAACTGAATTATAATCTGCCTTACATGCCAAGAGACCTTTTTAAGCTTCAAGTCCAGAAATATCCAAACCAAGGACATATACATCAGATATATTTAATGCCAGTTCTAAACACTTATTAAATGTTTCCTTCGGAAATGATCAACTAAGGGCTGGATTCACAACAAATCACTGAGGCACACAGCCTAAACATTAACTTGATATGCTTGCTTCTAGATGGCTCTAACTTACAAACACAAAATTCCACCACCAAGCTGTGTGGACCATAATTTTAGCAATAAAAAAATCACAGTACATGACATTTAACTAGGCATTCTGAAACTATGTTTCTTCCATTACACACAGATTTGTTTTTTTTGTGCTGTCCCAGACATGATCCACAGTTCACATCATCTTAAGAGCATGTTTCATTACAAAATGAAGAAAAATGCATACAGTGATCATTACAATAAGTTCTCTCCAGCTCACTTAAGTGTCATGGCAGGTGTAACGTTATGTTACATTGCAATTGACAACCTTTTTTACTAGGGTAAGCCTAATTTTGAACAAAATCTATGCTATTTATCATTCAGAGCCAAACAAACTGATTAAATATGTATTTATACATTTATAATCTATATTTCAGAGGTTGATTGCCCCAATCTAATGATGCACATGGTATCTTCATACTCAGTGTTAAGATTTCTCTTACCTTGTGTAGTCTCCGCATGCCTCCTAAAGAAAAAAGACAAAATGCTTGTGTTCATGAATCACTCAGACTGAACCTTTATACATGCTTGAGTCTTGAGTCAATGCGGTAAGAAGCTTATCTCCAGAGTGGGTTTACTACAGACCACACGTCTCTAAACTTTACATTTCACATTTGCCAGTTAATGAAAAGTTGATAATTAAAGTTACGTTAACTTAAGTAACGTTAGTATCCGGAGCATAACGTACAATGCAAAAAACAAACAAACATGCAAACAAGAGACGATACTACAGTTCAGCGAAAAATAAATGCAAATTAATGCGTAAAATCAGCACTTGCTCGCATGTAGTTGTAACCGGTTAAGTTATAAAGCAGATTAAAAACAAATTGCGTATGAAAATAACTTGCAGCAAGTCTGTCAAAACTAATCCAGAGAATTAAAAATGCTCACTCACCTGAACAGTGTAAGCGGCTAACTTAAAAACGATCTCACTCTCCACTTCAATGTTTTCCTGTGGGTTTAAAAAAGGAAGCAGTTAAAACACCGCTTTACTCGTTCGGCTTTCGGTACATACACCGAATCTAACTATTTATCCCACCAACCGTTTCCACACAGCGCAGGTTCCACTGTGGACGACACCATCTTTATAAACACACAGGGTTTCTTTACAAAAATATTCACTTTATCTACGTCACACGGAAATGATCATTTCACGACTAATACATTATTACAATAACACAAGAATCTAGCACTTTAAACAACAAAATTCACTAATATATGCGTAATGACCGGAAGAAATAACTTGGACCACCCCGTGATAACATGGTACAGTCTGGGAGCAGGTTCAGCGCTCGTGTTTCAACTTGCATCAAAAGAACTTTACTCTAGTGTCTCACAAAAGCAAATAATGATGAAAACAAACTATATCGCTTTTAATAAACTGTTTTTACCACACGGTTGCGCCAAGGTAGTTTCAAATAAATAACAACAGAAGTTTGTGGCTGTAGTACGACGGTTACAAAAGTAGATATTTAATCAGTCAACATGGGGTCGCTGTACAGCAACGAGTAAAATCCCTCATGCACTCAATCACGCCATATGCAGCGCCCCGCGAGGACCCTGATCACACCCTAATGCTGTGCTATAATACCCGTACAAAGACGACAAATGGCTGATAACTAATGCAATCATGCTAATATTACCTTACATTTAAAGCTAATTATTATATTACTTCAACAACAAAATTATATATAAATATAATTAGTTTTAAATAGAAAGTAAACTGTTGCAATTGTATTTGTAGTGTATATTGTATTTTTCAATATAATTCAGGGTTACTCAACTGGGTCAAGGGCCATACTGTATTTTTTAACATATATCTATATCTATAATAAAATTCTTTACATATTTAAGCATTAATCTTTATATTACAGCAGAATTCAAATGCTAAATAAAAGTACATACCACTATATTTAAAATGGCTCAGTAACAAATTCTTTGTAATTCCCTCCTTTTTGTTACAGTGGAAAGCATCAAAAAAGTAGCTACAAGATAGTCAAATACTGTATAATTATTTGGATATTGTGTGATTTACTATAGGATGTATTTAGACACACAAAATAAGAAAATCTTCCAGAGTGAGTTCAATTAATACTTTTCTTTCTTTATTAAATATGTTAGGCTGAATTAGATTTGGTGGTTCGGTAATAGCCTGTATAGCTGGAAGAGGCTGGAGAGGAGCCAGCCAACCCAGCAGCATCCTGCTGTGTCAGGGCTGTCATCTGTAAATGCCCGTAATCAAAAAGAACTTAATGGAAGCCACCTGCCAAGCTCTTTTAAAGCCTCAAAAAAAAAGTAGCTACAGTTGATAATTGCTGTAGAAAACATAAGAAACCAACATTGCAGTACATTGTTATACATTATTAGTTGTGTTTTAAAATGTGACAAGATTTTAATGCATGGATCACTTACATTGTATACAGATATCTTAGCATTCCGGAAAAACAGTTCAACGGTGGTAGCATCTTTTAGATATGCAACACTCTCAATGTAAAACCTAGAAAAAACACAGCAACAATCAGTCCAGAACATAAATTGACTACAATAATTAACTGAAACTAACAAACATTACATATGAAGACAAAAGAGGTACGAATGAGTAGATACTACTGTCAATCCCAATGCCAAATCTTCTCTTGTCTGTTTTAGCATATCTTGTATTTGCATGTTGAAGTTGCATCAGCATGTCTGTGCAGTTGGCGCCCCCTATTGGATAGCCATTGAACATGCAAATGAGTCAATCTGAACTAACCTGACTTGGAATTTGAGCTCAAGAGGTTCAATCTTTTTGGAAAAGTCATGGTCCAGCACCCTGCGATCCAGTTGAAGCCAGTTCTTCTGACCCCTGATGAGCAGCAATAAGTTTAATGGAATAAAACATGCATCTGCTATAATGATGACTTTTAAAGACTTGTTAGAACTTCATAATTTAACCTCACATGTGTAAGATATATGTGCTTTGTCTGAATGAATGATCAAAAATCCTAGCACTGGCAAGAATCCAAAGTAAGCAGGTAAGTATTTAAAAATGATCTTTCAAAACCTCTAAAGCACTATGCTAAGCCTTTTATTCAAATTAGCATGCATATTATAAATTGATATAATTCAAGATCTAAACAGTAGTGAAATAGCGCTTAACCAAGAAAAAAAAATCATATTACTTACATCTTTGTATGCAATAACAACAAATCACTTTACCAACTTACTTTTCATCAGTGAAGGAGATTCCAAAGTATTCTTTCTCTTTTAGGGTAAAATGCGAGGAAACCAGATCCAGGAGATCCCGAGACAACAGTTTTGGCTGTAATAGAGAAAACGGGTGTTATTTTTATTCCCTACATTATCTGTCTGTCTATGAGGTAGTCTGGTGAGTTAGCTTTACCTGGACCAGCAGTTCCAGCTGCCTGTCATCTAGCAGAAGCACCTGACACAGCCGGCCCTCCGTCATCTGTCAAAGACAAACACACATCCAGTCAGTCTTAAAATATTCAATATTTGTATTTAACTAATTTATTAAAATGCGGTAATAAACAACCATATTGATTGAAAGTTTGGGATTATAAATGAATACTTTTCTCACAATGGATGCATACATTTATAAACAGAATTTTTAGCATTATTAATAAGAAATATTTCTAAAGCACGACATCAGAATATTAAAATGATTTCTAAAAAAATCCTATGATTAGAATAAATAATAATAATAATTAATATATCATATATTTTATATTATATATATATTTTATAAAATATATTTATTTTACATATGTAAAAAATAAATACAGCATAATTGGCATAATTTTTTAAAACATAAAAAAAATTATACCAACCCCAAACTTTTTTTAGTAGCGTATTTAACATTTTTATCGACCCTGTATATGTGTGTGTTATATTTTGAACATACTCCTCTATGACCTCTAGGACAGATTTAAACATCATCATAACCTACTGCTATACTTGTAAACACTAATCTAATGATGTGAAGAGTGTGTCCTCTGATACTGGGTTAATAAATTGGATTGTTTTTCCCATTGGGAAGATTGATCTCTGTGTAGAGTCAGCTGGATTTAGATGTGATCTTGGCAGCCTCTTAGTCGGGTGACTTCAGGAGCATTCAGCAAAGTCAAGATGAAAACTAAATGATGAACATAATTCTTATTTTATTATTTTTACATAACCAACACATATTAATTAAATTACTACTTATATACTGACTTGTTTTGGGTAAAGCATTTGATTTAGAATGGGAGAGGGAGAGTAAAAAAGTGAACTGATGTAAACCTGAACTTGTAAGGACACATTGTTCTCTTCATCATGTCTAGTACAATGCTGATATTTATTTTTCGCGGTTTACATCATGTTTTCTTACACAATGGCTGCGCAGCTGTGTAGCTGAGAGCCCTTTATGCACAAGACTAAGCCTTAATAGAATTCAATATAATCTGAGTGAATCATAGTCATGCGAAATTCCAAACTACAAATCTTTTTACTGTTCAAAAACGCTTCATCGCGATAATATAACCATATTTATAATCAATCCACTCTCATCTCATTTTTAATACTGCATTAAATCAATTGCAAAATTATCAACACACAAACAGTAATTAACTTTTCTCCTTCGTGCATTAAAATGGTGATAAGCTTGAGGATTCAACACTGAGCATGCCTGGATTCTACTTAATTAATGAGAACCAAACTATCTCTCTTCACCAGATCCACCAGTGTACATGTACAGATAACAGTTGATTAATTAACCAAAATTAGCCACTCTATTATCAACCAACTTTCTTGAGACTCATATTTTTTGTGTTTTTATAATGTAGTATAATTATTTTAGATTTTATTAACACTTATATATATCTTTTTTAATGAAATTGTGATCAAATGAGAGCTATAATAAGTAGCTTACTACTAAGTAAGAGAGTAAAATCTGAGCGCCAGTCACTATAAAAAACAAGGACCTGCATTTAAGCTGTCTTAATGGAGAGAATTATTGGTGTTGTTAATTACACAGGCTCCATTGTCTAAGCTTGGATTAGTCACTATAGAAACTCTATGCAGGGCTATACCCCAGCACGATGAACGTTTAAAGCCATGCTTTAATAAAACTTGTTCAAATTCATTTTTAAATGGAGAACATTACTTGAAATCAATTCTTAGGCAGTGTTTTCTTAGCTTAATGTTGAGTTTAATATTTACATTTTGATTAGATCAATACTAAAGCAGTCAATAACGATTACCATACATGAGAAAAAATCTGCTCCACCAACAATGCAGCAAGCCTCAATGGCTTTGAGTTGAACTTTATCTTGCCAAAAACAATGCTCTTGGAAGTGCTCTACACTAGACTCAGCATCAGCATTATTTAAGCTTAATGCAGCATCGCTTCCCTGCCCCCTAAGACTTTCTTGCCCCCCACTAAAAAGCCCTCCACTTATCCCTGAAAAAACACCCACTTATGTATTTTCTGCTTTCCGGTATAGATTTACTCATGCAGAGATCTCACTTGTTTTGTGTGCTGTCAGACAATGAGCTCATCACTGAGTGGCTGTTATATTAGTCTGCTAACTCAGATCAAGGTAGACAAAGAGATAAGTGTAGAGTTTGGGATCAGTAATGAATATTTTAACTCATAACTGTAATATCTGAAGACAATAAAAGCGTAATGGATTTGTGTGAATTAAGCCTACATATGTGTCAGTGGGGGAAGGGAATGAGTGACCATGCAAATCGAGAGGGTCATGTGACATGCTCTTGGACATATAGGTCATTCACCCTGAGTTCAAACAAAGCTCATACTCATTCTCCAAAAACATACACAAGCTTGTGGACACAGTTAACACTAGCTTTTATTCAAAATAGTACTTAAAACATTCGTAGAACCACTAGTTGCAAACTTACTTAGTTACATGCATCATCTGTGACCTGAAGACCCTTAACCTCTGCTATGGCCAAGTCTCATTTCAAGTCCAATCTTAATCAAACAATGCTGTCTCGGGGTGAGTCACAAAAAAAAAGGATGAAATGACTCAGACCTACCAGTCCTAAAACCACGTCAAAAACTTAAAAGATCAAAACATCTGGAGAGAAGATCTGTCTGGATGTATAAATATCATTCAATTGTGGTGACTCTCAATAAAGTTGACTGACGAGAAACAAATAAAACTGGCAATTCAAATTTCTAGTTAAATTTTGATCAGTTTCTCACACATCTTATTGCCTCAGACCATGATCATTAACAAACTTGGAAAAGTATCGAACTCTTTTACGGTTTTATTGTGCTTTCTGGGACATTTGTGAAGCTTCACAGCGCACAGAATGATATCCATTCACTTTACCATATGGAAAAGAGTGGTGTCATCAGAAGAAAAAAATATGCATTAAACAAACCTATAACGCAACCATGGACAAGTCAGTCATCTGAAGTGATTAGTCCATAATAAAAACCAGTCCTAACAAATGAGACTTCGCTAAATTTGGTTTACTACTGTTAGTGTTCTCAGTGACCTACTGTACAGTGAAACATCACCTTACAGTCTACACACTTTACAGTCAGTTTGCTCTTATTAAAATGCTATGCGACAGTCATTTTAAGGGACCACTGAAATACTAATCAGCTTGCTTTCCGTATTAGGTCTACGGCATGCCGTTTTCCCCACAAAAGTAGTATTTTAATGTATATTTTATTAATGTATTAATAATCACAATTACAAAATCTATTAATTCTTGCTATAACTGGGCAGCCTTCATTTATTTTAATATAGAACTGCTGAGAATGACTACAGCATGTTTTGATGAAGACCCTCCTATTACTGATCATTTGTTGACGAAGAAAAACAAATATCTGTATTTACTACCGATTCACGGAAAGTAAGTTAAGCAAGTAAGCTAACAAATGTTTAACACATGGTCAATAAACATCTGTCTCCACAGAGTTCCACAAAGACTTTAGACACTTACTACACTTACTCACAAACAACTTGAAAATATAAAAAAGCTTTACCAATTCAGATTTCTGTGAGGATAACAAGCATCTGTTGAACCAGCGTATTATATATTAGATGCCATGAATGGCTGAATCCAGCTTAAGGTTATTAGACCAGCATTCTTTAGAAACAATGACATCAGACAGACCACAGCACAACAAGAGGAGAAATAGTGACGCTTACACTCATGAAAAGTGAATGAATTGACCAGATATTGCTATGACAACGTCCAAAAGAACTATTTACAGTCATATTTTGACTGCTCTCAATCCAACTCAACTCAACTTGTCATCATTTACACATCCTCATGTTGTTCTTAACCCATATGCCTTTCTATCTTTCATGACGCGAAAAGAAATTTACATATATTGAAAGTGAATGGTGACTGACAGGAGCTGTCAAGTAAAAGTTTGAATTTATTAAATAATAATAATGTTAGTATTAATAATAATAATATCACACGGCTTCATAGTACTTCATATAGACTACTTCTATGATGCATTTTATTTCCATTGTTTAGCTAAAATCCCACTTTCATTATATAAAGCAGCTACTAGTCTATTTCACTGAATTTATCCTTTTATATTCCACAGATGAAAGAAAGTCATACAGGTTTGGACCAACATCAGACTTATTTTTACTCTTGGCTAGCACACCTTTTAAATTACTGATTTGCATTATTGCTCAAAAGTATGGGGTCAATATAAATTTTTCTTGTTGTTGTTTGTTTATGAAAGTTCACCAAGGCTGCATTTATTTGGTCAAAAACACAGTAATATTAGTACAAATACAAAAAAGCTTAATTTTCAACAGCCATTACTCCAGTATTCAGTGTCATGCTTTTTTCAGAAATCCTCCTAATATGCTGATTATTAATTTTATCATTGTTAAAAACTGTATTTTTGTGGAAAACGACATGCATTTTTTTCAGGATTCTTAGGCTATTTTTTTTAAATAGAATCATATTCAACATCATAAATTACCTTTACTGTCAATTTTGAAGCATTTAATGCACCCTTGATGGCTAAGTGTATTGAATAATATTAAAACTCTCTATAACCCCAAATCTTTGAACAGTAGTGTACATGACATGTAGACATCTCATACCTGGTAGACATCTCCCAGATGACACCATGTCTGCAAGAACCTCCTACAAGGAACAAGCCCATCACTGTAGCATCTCCTCAGCACCTGCTCAGCCACAGTCCACACTAAATGACTTCCAGAGGCCAGCAGATCCTCTACACCACAAAATAAGCCCAGCGCCATCCCTGTTTGTCTGGCACACTAAGAAGCTGTGTGCTCCCTCTGAGGCTGATGTAACCTAACTGGAGCCTGGAAGAGCCAGGGTCTGAATGCCACTGGCTGGGTTTGAGGCTCTGTATGTAGGCATCTGTCCAAGACTTTCCCCCTTGGAAAAGCGCACAGAGAGAGGGCAGGCCACAAACAATCCACACTCAGAGACAAGCCTATACTGAAGCTCCATAGACATACTCAGTGATGCACACACTCATATACAAAAGAATGTGAGCAGTGCAAACTCACATACACACACATATTTATGCAAATTGTACACAATGACCATCCCAGCCGTGCCAGTCCCTTCTCATAAACAAAAGTTGTGGTTTCTCTGAGCTTTTCACAAGCATATGTCTTGTGTGACCAACATTTTACAGACACTTATACAAGACCAATCAAATGAGAATGTTTTGTTGGTCATAGCGAATAAAATAAAGACACGCAATTATCTTTTTTTGTCTCTTATTGAGAAGGTAAGGGTTACTAACTGCTTCTGTATGAAATTGTGTCTGTTAAGGGCGTTTTTTTCTGTAAAGTTTCCACACGATGCCACCACCCAGCTTATTCCACGAAGGAAAAATTTATAAAAATACCTACTTTTATTTGAGCCATAGGCAATATAGAAGGCTGATGTGTTATGACTAACGCTCAAACTCCAGAGTAAATTATACATGATATTTAAGGGTCTTCTTTAGACAGAATGGAACAAAATAGGCCATTTTCCATCCTCTCAGTGAACCCTTCAACTAAATCCATCACCAATTTGACCTTTAGGTTTCCACAGCATCATTTCCTGTTGCAAATTTGTTTAGATAACATTCAATATGTCAGATGTTCAGGTTCCAGAAGGATGTTTCTCTTTCTCTTCCTGCTGTCTATGTACAGTATGAGTTTGAGGTCTTGCATTACACATCTTGGGGTAAAGTTCTGACCTAAAGTTCAATCTGAGAGGGAATTGTACAAATCGAAGTGGAACATGCACACGCAGCTGTCATATTTGGCAGAGGTTTATATGTCTCTGTATGTTTGTAAGATTTAAATCTTGTAACACAAAGAATGCACTAGAAATAAAAGGATGTGATGCAAACAGACTGATAGTACTAAGAGAAAAATGGCTAGAAATTAATCAAACACTTAAAAAGGGTTTAACTTGCTGGCTAATTCCAGGAGGTAAACAGATTCTCACAATGATGCAAACAAAGTCCAGAGCCAATGGAGAAACACAAGAAGTAAACAAGTCAGTTAAGTGGTAGCTCCATAGTTAAACACTAAGAAAAATGGGCCAATCGATACAGGCTTTATGCTACTATAAAAAAAAACTAGGAAGACTTTTGTGACAAAACAAAAAGTGATGTGATAAATTACAGTAGTTATGCACACAAGACATATGTGCATAGAGTATATTTAATCAAGACAATACACACAACTTTAGTGTAACAGGTAATGGAGAAACACTACTGTTCAAAATTCTTTAAAAACAATTATACATGTTATAAATTATAAATAAATAGTTATCTAATGCTAATATTGTAAAATATTAAAAATATTTTCTATTTTAAAATATACTTTAATTTATTCCTGTAATGACAAAGCAGCCATTACTCCAGTCTTCAGTGTCACATGATCCTTCAGAGGCCATTCAAATATGCTGATTTTGTGCTAAAGTAACATTACTTATCAGTGATGAAAACAGTTGTGCTGCTTAATACATTTGCGCAACTTTTTATTTTCTTTGATTAATAGAAAGCTTAAAATAATGGCAGAAATTTAAAAGAGAAGTCTTATACATTTTTTATAAGTCTTAATTTACTGTCAACTTTGATTAATTTAATTAGTCTTTTTCCACACACACTTTGTAGCTTGTGAAATATACAGCATTATACATACTATGAAAGCTAGCAAACGTAAATACAATCCTCTTGCCTTCCCTCAGTTCCAGGCATAAATATTTATATGGGCAAAAAGGTGAAAAAAAACAAGCTGTTGCATCAAATAAGAATTAGTTTAAAAAGCCTCCAACCATGACTGACAAAGTTGTGATCTGTGTTCAACATTTCCCTCACGGAGCAGCCACTGATGTTAAGCACTGATTGGATGCTAGGAGGCAAAGAGTCAAGGGTTTAAGTGCATTCTGGGAATTCAAAGAGCCTGTGGCATTGGTAAGAGTAAACACAGGGGCTGAAAACAGGGCAAACTACGGTCTAGCATTGATCTGTAAGAGCCTTACTCCTCAACCGTAGTGTAAAACTATAAGCTGATAACAATTCAAATTCATCCAAAAAAAGGAAACATTTAATTTTTTGCCATTGAAACTCACATAGGTTTCTGAATGAGGCATTGTACAATCAAATATTTTTTATATAATGAACACTAAGCCATACAAATGTGACTTCATTGCCACTTTACACATTACACTAACAGAGTAAAATTAAATAAATAAAATCACCCTTTAAGTTTTATTTTATAATGACTAGCTGACTTATCGTTAAATATGCTGTTGTTTTTTATTTTAGCTTTATTTTTCAAACTTATGAATTCAATTTATGATAAAGTATTGCTATTCAAAATCAATTATCTAATAGGCCTAGTTCATATATATTTACAGTGAAAAACATCAAAATATTTTATTCGCAGTTGCATAATTTGTTGAGTAAAGAATACTTGCAGATTATAAATTTAGCTCAGAATGCACTGAGGAATATGAAGTTGCAAGTCATTCTCAGTGGAAGGTCTTAGGTAATTCGCTGGGGACATCTGACAAAAAGTATCTGGTTTAGCCTCTCAGGTGTGCGTGTGTGTGTGTGTGTGTGAGAGAGAGAGAGAGAGAGAGAGTGAAAGAGAGAGAGAGAGAGAGAGAGAGAGAGAGAGAGTGTGTGTGTGTGTGTGTATGTGAGTGAGTGAGAGAGAGAGAGCTCAAATGCACATACATGAAATGCTCAAAATACAGGCTGTAAATATGGAATGCAAGTACATACACACAAGGATCACACAGGTTCACACTCAAGAGCTTCTCTATGAAAGGAAAATAACTGCCTGTATTCACAAACACACAGATCAACCAAGGTCCACATAATGCCTGCACCTTTAAAAGTAAACACAGCTGTAGCGTTTGAAGCCATATTTTAGGCCGAAACTAAAAAGAAAGCATATTGTTAAGTAAAACAAACACTTTCACATCAATGTGTGGGAAAAACATCAAATGGCAAATTTAATTTCCACATGTTGTTTTCAAAAAGCCAAAAACATCTGGGATAAGTATGCCCAGAAGCTAGTGATGGGTTGTGCTTTGGTTTGTGTGCTATGTGCTATTACAAACATTAAACATTATTGCCACAGAAACTGCGGAGATACAATTACAGCTTTGGCCAACATTGAATGATGACCTCACACATAGACACTTGTTCGGTGTCATGTGCATAAACTCAAGCTCTCAGTGACATGGGATCCTATTCCTTTTAATGTCATTGACTCTTGATGGCACCCTGCTGGTAATTAAATGGCTATTGTATTTCCAACACAAACAAGACAAACGCATGTTGTGTTCTGCGACATCAGCAAATTTACATAGGCTGGGCCAAATTGGAGGGAGGGCATGATCCCAGTTAATTTCAAAATACTAAATCATAATGATTAATAATATATTATTGTCTCATTGATGCTGTGATCAAACACTTTTTTATCTCTCGTGTCCAAATCATCTGCAAATAAACAGCCTCTATCAAGATTCATTAAGACATTTTTAACTTCAAACAGATGCTTCCAGCTAAAAAAAACACATCCTCTATTCATAAAATTCTTCTCATCCAGCCTTTGAATCAGGAGAGAAATATGCACAGATCAAGCACTGTTTACAAGCCGAAACAGTTATAAATAACTACAGTATGTCATTGGGTTTTGATGTGAGAGGTCAACAGGGGATGGACTTTTTCACTGAATTATAGACCATAATAGTTAATGAATTAGGGATCATTTGTTTCTAACAAACATTAAGCTTTTCACTTTACCAGATGTTCACTGGAGTCGTTTTATCAGCTGTTAAACCCTCATTCTGACGGCACCCATTCACTTCAGAGGATCCGTTTGCGAGAAAGTGATTCTTTCGAAATCTGTTCCAGTAAAGAAACAAACTCATCTAAATCTTGGAAGGCCCGAGGGAGAGTAATTTTTTAGCAAGAATCAGAGACATTATATTGGCTAAAATAGTATCTGTCTTCTTCTCTTTGTTTCAATCTTTATCTTTCTCTCGCCAAGAGAAACTCCCATGGTTCCATTCATACACTGATTTGTATTAATGAGCTAATTTCCACTGAGAACCCTCATCATCCTGTGCGGTCCCCCAGCATAGCAATAATGTGACATCAATTACCAAATGCAATATGAGCAAATTTAATTGGCTGAAAGGGGAAGGCATTTCATGCATCCAGAGGGCATACACACTTAGACATGATGGGTATGCAGCTGGTTCAAAGTACACGCGTGCATATCAACAGCTGATGGCCCCTAAAAGTGTGCATCACTATGCTCTGAGAAGTGCAGTGTCTGCATTACCCTTTCATTACTGGGATGCCTTCCAAACCATTCAGCTACTGTACAGAGCCAACACCGCACGGCTGTTTGACCAGCCTCCTGACTGACTGAAGTCTCTGTTGGGTTACAGATGGTTTGACAGGTGGATTGCTGGAAGGAAAATCAATAATATTCTGAAGCGAATGAAAAGAGTTATGATATTAAACTGCCGTTTCGCAATCTGTAAAAATAATAATACTTTTTCATAACCGAGTGAGATCAAAATCAGATGAGACATAATAAATTCAGCTCGGTTACATTTTAATTTAAAAAGTCTTTGGAGGGACTTTTTATTCATTAAAAATCTGACATGATCACAGTTTCCACAGAAATATCAAGCAGCACAATTGTTTTCAACATTAATGTTTAAAAAGTTTTTGAGCATCAAATAAGGATATTAGGATGACTTCTAAAGGATTATGTGACTGAAGACTGGATTAATAATGGTTTAAATTCAGATTTGCCATTACAGGAATAAATAATATTTTAGAATACATTCAAATAAAAATGAAATAAAATAGTTATTTTTAAATTAATAATTTCAGAATACTACACTGTACAAAATAGCTGTGATTTTAACAGTTAAAAACTGTGAAAATGCTACTGGAAAAAACTGTAGCTAAATGGTTAAGGGTAAATTCCTGTAACATTTACAGGGAAAAACGTAAACTGAAATTCCCAGAATTCCCTGCATTGCATTTCAAATTTTTCAAATGTTTTTTCTTTGAAATACATTAGTTTTTTTATGTTTATTAGGGTTGTGTGTCACATGTTATGTTGTTAAATTAATGTTTATTGCATATTTGAGTTTAATGATGTGATGATGTTTAGTGTTTGTGTGAATGACACTGAACTCCTTCTATATATGTTCATATTTAAAAGCTGCTTGTGATTGGCTCTGGTTCATCATGTGACTTTTTCATCACCACCTGCATTTGGTGTTTATCAGTGTATTTTAAAGCTACTTTAATAGCTTGGTATATTAACATTATATCAGTTAATGAAATTACAGTATTTAACTGTAAATTTAACTCAAAACGGTAAAATCTAAAACGTAGTAAATGTTTTTACAGTCACATTTCGGCAACCACAGGTTCCAGTTTTTTACCGTAAATTTTACAAAAATTTTTTTACAGTGTACTGTTGTTACCATGTTAGTGTATCTAATGGATATTAATTCTGGCAGACCTTGGCATGGGTGCTTTCTGACTTAAGCTAGTGAGCAACTATAGCCACCACCACAACACCCTATAGCAACACATTAAAATCCATTCAGAAATCCAAAAAACTGACATCTTTATGAAGATTAAGAAATATAAGCTTTTACGACTTCATGAATATTTAAGCTTAGGCGTTTAGATTACAGTAAGTCTTTGCTTTATGTGTCCTGGTGGGGTTTTAGTATCTGGGCTGTCACAGTGAGCCTATTGAAGTGTCTGTTTGACTGGGATTTTGGGCTGATGTAGGCCATAGCACACAGAGCTGGGTTATGTTGGAACCTCTGAACCATGACAAAAAGTATGGGTGTGTGTGTGTGTGTGCGCATAACACAGATGCCACGGAGCAGACGGGGGAGGTGGTCACTGCTGCTTCTGCCCAGTGCTCTGCGCGCACTGTCTGTCTGCCCCCTCTAATAAGGCCCCCACGGGATTGTGGGTGCAGGGACTTTGCAGAACGGTAGATTGAGAACGTGGGGCCACTGGGTTTAAATATCATTTGCGAGAGATGAAAACCATGAATGGATTCTCCTAGTTTCACTGTAGGAGGGGGCAGACAATGGCAAAGAAAAGAGTGAGAGGGCAAGAAAGAGCTGGGGGGAGATAAAGACAAAGACTGAATAAACCATTTCTTGAAGCTAGCTATCATCAAATAGTGAATATTTTGGTCAAGCACTGAATGAAATATAAAATTAACTACATAAGCCCAACAATTTGCAAAAATAAAAGTGAAATATTTTGGATTCTAAATTTAAAAATCTTTTACATTCACAATATCTTTTTTTGCATAGTTTTGTTCATGCTCTCATTTAAAACCATGACAAGTTACTTTTTAATGCAGCCATCTACCTTCTAACATATGGTTTTGGCTGCTTCTAAATGACAGCTGAATTTGCACCAAAATACTGTATATTTTTAATTAAGTTTAGTGACTACGATATCAACTTAACATGATTTTCAGCTTCTTTTTAAAACATTTTAGCACTAGCATTTTTAGAAAGCATTTTTAGAAAGCTTTGATTAAAATGTATCTTTAATGCATTTAAATTATTATTATAATCAATCCAGTCTTCATTTTTCTGATTATGTTTTTTTAGCAATTTTACAAACCTGAACATTTATAATGCTATTTTTTATTTTATTATGGTTGTTCACATTTTATTTTTTTTATATTTAGCACTGCCTGTAACTTATCTGGGTCATGACCCACCAGTTAAGGAGCACTTGCTATTATCTGTGTCACATGATTTTTAGAAAATGATGTGTACACTGTATACATAAAACATTCTCAAGTCCATAACTGTATCCTCACCCTGATATGTTTATATATGCGCATTTTTGTGAATTTGTAATCGTAGTGCTACTGAAGCATAAGAAGTGTTTAGCTTATCCCATCTCTCCTGGCTCTTGTCCTTATTAATATTTAATGTTCCCTCCCGGTCCACAACACATCTTCGACTATACATTATGCAAACTACCACTGTGTTAACATTTCAAAACATTTGTACTGAACCTTATGTCCGTGTCTATTGGCACATCATTCAAAATCAGTGTGACATTTCACCCTAATTTCAGCCATGCTAAAAGGACTATTTTCTTCTTTTCTGGCCTAAAAATGTGTGATAATACACGGAGAAGGAAGAATCTGTGTTTTAATAAGATTAATGTTATGTATAGCATTTATATTGCAACACATTAGGTTCAAGCTAAGGTTACTGCTGTAAAAGACCATGTGTTATTTTTATTTTTATTTATTTATTTTTTATAAAGGACACAAACTCAACCTCTTGTAAAACTCTCTTAAAAAATAATATTTAACTCTGTTTGGCATTGCAATTATCCAAACACAAGCAAAATGATCCTGTAATAATTCACAGTCCTTGAACATGTGGAGTATGAGAACATTTGTGCTCATTTAAGGTACTCAAAACAGGAAGTATAAAAAAAATTGTAGGTGTTAGTATATAAAACAATTTCACATCCACAAGCAACATTATATGTAAAGTTGCATACTGTATGTACAGTATATATATATATATATATATATATATTACATGAATAGTACAATAAATATAAAACGATTTTTAAATATTGCCTTAATTCTAATGAATACATGACTAGAAAAAGAAGGGCAGAAGAAGTAAATTACTTTAACTGAGATCTTTATCCTCTTTCATGCTGGT
Source organism: Enteromius viviparus (assembly GCA_032353835.1). Taxonomy (NCBI): domain Eukaryota; kingdom Metazoa; phylum Chordata; class Actinopteri; order Cypriniformes; family Cyprinidae; genus Enteromius; species Enteromius viviparus. Next base: position 8,796,232 of record JAUCNO010001758.1, read on the forward strand.
AAATGGCCCACAGACACATGCCATGTATCAGGATAAGTAAACAAGACAGGGCACATCAGGGAAAGCAAGATGGATCACAACATGCCACCTGCACTCTTTTCTCTAAACATAATCCTAATGACCATGTCATACAAGATGTCTTGCTTTGACTAAAACAAAAACAAAATTCAGCAAGAGCACCACCATTCTCACGATGAAAAGATAAGGACTTCCCTGTGAACTGCTGATGATGTATGAATTTAGCCTTAGTCACAAAATCCTAGAAAGTGTTACTAACTGCTTTGGGCAACAATTCAATCACCTCTTGCTGGTCATTTATGTCATGAGAAGGTCATTGCCCTTTGACAAGACTTTATGAAGGCCTGTGCCTCAGCCCAAGGCTAGTCATACCTGACGGTAAGCTTACAGTGACAAGCTCTCTCTTTCTTTGAGTCATCTATATTTTAGAGTTTAAAGGCCAAAGCAGGGAAACTGACTAAATATCACATTACTAACTACGCAGAGGTCATCTTAAGTATCAGAGAAGCTGAAGAGTGTTCAAAGGACAGTTTTGGATAGAAAATACTTTTTTTACATTTTGAGAAGAAATTGTGAGTGGTGGGAACAATATCGGGGCAAATGACAACTGAAGTCCACTAAGGCTTAGGAGTTTGTTTTAAGTACCACTAATAATGCAGCATCTGTTACTAAAAAATGATGTTTCTCTAAGGCTGAATAATCATTAAAAAGCACAGGGCATGTGGTGGATTTGATTGTCACTCATTGTCATATGAAAAGCAATTCCTTAACCATCTGCTAGATGAAAAGCACTCCTGACCTGTGTCCATTTCCTGCCTGGAGTTCATTGTCACTGTGGCCTTAGGGCTGTATGTGTGCTACTAACCTAACCCACTATTTATGAAACATCTTTCTGATAATGTTTACCATATTACAAGACACTGTATTCACTCCATCCATCTCTCTGAAAAGGAGGCATGGGGATAAAACAGAAAAATTGAAGAATCAGCCATGACCCCTCCAGCGCTACCACATATGTGGAGCAGCACCATACAGCTCTATTGATTTCCACTGTAGGCCATGTCTATTTTTCAGTGAGGATGTTTCCATACCAAGGCCTCTCTTGAGAGAGAAAACACACACACACACACACCAGCAGTGGTAGGCGAGACAGCAGCGGATGGCCCATTATCATGAGCGCTTCCTTTCTGTGTCTAGGTGGACTGATATTAATAGTCGCTCTCATTCGGGCATTGATGGAATGTAATTGAACATATGCCTGCCAGTGGCAAAGAGAAAATGAGCTATAACTATGGGGATCATTCTCACTTTTCCCTGGAGAACAGTAGCATGGAAGCTAAAGTTCAATTATTGGAACAAAACAGCATCATATAATAAGAATATTAAGCTTTTTAGCTCGTCTATGAGCTTTTAACTTGAGATAATTATATAAAGATTTATAAAGTTATGGATAAATGGACAAAAGCATTATTTTATGGAATCTATATTTTACAGATTGACACAAAAGAATAGTCCTGAGGTCAGGTTTATAGTCTCCCAAACCTAGTTTGGATCCTTAGTTTTATAAGGGATGCCTCCAGACAGATTTGAAAGAAGCATTTGGTCTTGGCAAATACAACCCAAAAACACCTTTTTTTTCACCCATTCTGTCTACATATAGCCTAGAGATCTATGTACGTTTCACATTTCAACGTCTCAAACATCTGATGCTGTATTTGCCAGCATGCCTTTCTAAGGACAGTCAAATTGGACTGACACCAGTGTCCTTAATGCAATAAGGGATCAATTATACGGCACTGGGTCACACTTGCTTTGTAACCGAGTTGGTTTAATTGAATTGAACTCCGTCCGCACACCCCTCTGAGGCACTGCCAGCACCACTAAATGCAGAAGCTTTGAATTGATTTGTACTTCCAAGCTTAAAGATTACTGTCGACCCATAGAGAGAAATTGACAATCAGCTGCCTAAATCTTAAACCAAGCTTAGATCCAGCTGGAATCACATGTAAAAATAAAAATAAAACTCTTCTAAAAGAGACAAAACTCACTTAATTCCCCTAAAATGCATTCTTGAGCTACACTGCTGGAAGCGTCAGTCCTCAACGTATACGTAAGCATGGAATATTATCTATTGTGGTCAGTCTTCCTTTGTTGTGCAACAGGAAGGTGAGCCGATTGTCAGGTTACACATGGTGAACTTACTGGATTTACAACTATATCATATAACAGCATCATGTAGTGTTAAATGGAAAGCAACTGAAATTTGACATGGGCAGAAAGACAAAATGGCCCTAAACAACACATAGAGATGAAATCATGAGAAGGGGGATGGTGAGTGTTTTAAACAGTGCTTCAATTAAGCACTATACCCTAAAAACCTCTAGACAGATAGAGAGAGAAAAAAAACTTGCTTTAAAATCAGTAGCTAGACAGGGGGTTAAAAGCCTAGTTTCTATAGGCAAAATCATGAATGCACCCTGACAAGCACATGATTGACTACCAAATATGGAATTATCTATATTAGTTAGTAGGTTGTTTGGAAAACTGACATCATTTAATGCATACAAAGTCTTAACACAATGCCTACCTAATTTTTAGAATGCATCTGTTAAAAGGTGTGCATGTGCTTTAACTAGAAAAAGAGATAAAATATAACCACTTGCGGTGTAAATCAAATTTTGAACGACATGCACATAATCAAAAAAATCTTTGCCTTTATGCAACTAGTTTATGTCCTAAATTTAATTGCAAGTTAGCTGAATAACATCGCCTGCTACCCAAAACAATCTTTGTGAATAAAGAAAGCATTTCTTATCCTTCTTAAATTTGAACTGAACTGCGTCACCCTCAGAGACTATCAGGATGTCACATGCTCCTGTCTCCTATTGTTTGTCTTTCTCAGGAAGCAGGATGTTCAGAATCAGTGTCTGCAGAAGTGGCAGAGAAATGGGCTTTTTGATGGAGTTCGGTCTTCCTTGGTCCTTTAAAATGAGCCTGGGTTTCTAATCAACAGCTTTCACATGTGTAAACAGGAAACAAGCACACACATGTTCTCACACCAGGTAGTCCCTTGAGTGTCATTGTTCAAGGTCTGAACAAGGAATAAAAGGCTTCAAGTTTTATATTTGTGAAAAAGCTTTACAGGTGTAACTGTGTGAATCAGCCATTAGCATTAAAGAAACATGGGTTTTATATTGCAAGCATCCATTGAAGGCTCATTTAAGAGTAGTCAGGTGCTCCAGGCAAAATTACACCCTGTATTTCACCACCAGACACGCTTTCCGCAAAGTTTAAATCAAATTTGTCTGTCTGCGTGATCCTAGAGAATGAATAACAAGCTGTTTTATGTGTATCCCACGTAACACGCAGTGACCGTGGCACATGAGGTGAAGTTTCTGACATCAGTCAAGCTTTACGCACCGTGCGGTCTTCATATATCAAACATACTGTATATCAAAGAAACTCAAGTTCTTATCCTCAAGTTGCTATAATATTGTATATCCTTTATCCCTAAAGCACAAAAAAGGGGAAAACGTACAGAACGCGCAGCCGTTTCAATAACAAGCGGAACTCACCTCTCTTTATTGTCGGTATTGTTGTGTTCAAGCCCCCAGGTTTGCGAAAATCTTTTGTCTTTTTTGTTACCGGAGGTTAAAATGACTCTGTGGTCTCAGTGATTTCGCGTCCAAAGTCATGAACACAAAGGGGAAACCGATGCGCAGAATACAAGCAGCCGGTGGTACAGTTCATGTCAGCTTTGTGAAGACACAGGCTCTGTCGGTAGAGTCCCGTCCGTCGGTTTACTCATTTACGCGGTCAAGCCAGCCGCGAATGAAATTATGGTGCGCGTGTATTTCCATCACTAAGGTAATTCCAGCAACAACACAGAGGGAGCGCGCTTTCAGAGCGCTTTTGATCTTCCAAATCATTGCAGAAAACGATATTATATGACATTAAACAATTTAAGAGGGCTGTTAAGACCCTATTTATTATATAATGGTCAGTTCTTATACAGGACATCCCAAACTACTTACACAACTTATTTTAAATAATTTTACTGCAGCGTTTTCAAAGTATGGGACAACAGTCAATTTAGAGAGGTATAAAGACTAATAAGTAGAATAAATGAATGGTCAGTTCTTATACGGGACGACCCATACTATTTGCACACCTCATATAAAACCATTTTACTGCAGCGTTTTAAGATATAGGTCATTATTGGCACTTTATATGGCACTTTATTGAGCTATTAAGACCATTTTTAATAAATAGAAAAAACGTATGGTCAGTTCTTATACAGGACGACCCATAGCATTTAGATACCTCATATGAAACAATTTTACTGCAGTGCTATATTGCATTATATGGCTATAAAGACCCCATTTCCAATAAGCAGAAGACATGAATGGTCAGTTCTTACATAGGGCATCCCATATATTCACAAACCTCATATGACACCATTTTACTGCAATGTTTTCAAGATATGGGACAATATTCAATTTGGAGTGATATAAAGACCCCATTTCTAATAAGTAGAAATGAATGGTCAGTTCTTACACTATACATCACGTACTATATACACACCTTATATGAAACTATTTTACTGCAGCATTTTTGAGATATGGGATATAATTACACTTTATAGGGCAATAAAGGTACAATTTTTAAAAATTAGAAGAAATGAACCGTAAGAACCGTTCTTACAGGATGTCACATAAAATTCACACCTCATATGAAACTATTTTTGAGATATGGGACCTAATTACACTTTATAGAGCTTTAAAGACCCCTTTTCTAATAAGAAGAAGAAATAAACAGTCAGTTCTTGTACAGGACGCCCCATACACAACTCATATTAAACAATTATTCCGCAGCGTTTTCAAGATATGGGACAATATTCAATTTAAAGTGGTATAAAGACCACATTTTTAAAAAGTAGAATTAGTAGTAGAAAAGTAGAAAAAAATATTTATCATTTCTTACACAGGACGTCTGGTACTATGTGTACACCTCATATGAGACCATTTTACCACAGCAGTTTTGAGATATGGGACATTATTTAAATAAGAGGGGTATAAAGACTTGTAATAAGTAGAGGAAATACGATGGTGATACGAATCCCACTGACACGAGTGCAGACATAACCTACAGTGTCTGCTCCGAAGATACATTAAAATAAAATAATAAACGCATAGTGTCAGTATGGTGTGAAATGTTTGGGCATGCAATAGGGTAAAATAGGTAAATAAATAAGGTAAAATACACAAACAAAAAGGCAATATAAGATCATAAGAAAATCTTCAAAAAAAACCCAGCACAAATCAACATCAAAATAAGAAATACATTTCTTAAATAAAGACCAAAAAAACTAGAGAGAATAATTAAAAGGGAAAAAACAATTACACAATAGGGTCTTATTGTTTACATTTCTTCATCAAACTAGAATAGTCCTCTTCTAATTTTACTATTAAGCAAACAATTATACTAGTTATAACTAGTTATGCATTTGCTAAAAAAAAAAAATCCAAGGCACTATTATTTTGGACATTTAGCCTAGTAATGTTGTTGTAGCTGTTTTTATTTTCTTATTTCTTACACTTTTATTTTCTTTTTTTCTTTTTTCTTTGTACACTATTCTTTGTTTTAAAGGAAGCCTCCACATGAATGCATTTACACTTACACTGATAATCATAATGATAAGTTTAATGCAAAGCCCTACACACATTACAGCTGTGTGTTGTTAGGTTCTGTATGCTTTAATAACCTTGAGAAAATCTGAGGCACATCAGATTAATGCATATAAAACACATAATAAAGTTGATTCATCTTAAAATGATCACAGTTTTTTTTTTCTTAAAAAAGGAGGAGTGTGAGAGATTGCCACCTCATCTTGTCCAGCTCTGTGATTTCACACATGGCTAGACGGCACTGCAAGGCCTGCTCACTCTCCCACATTCATTTTGATTGAGTTGATTATCCAGTGAGACTGGTTAATGAGTTCTCTGGACTTGTCGTTGAAGAAAAGTTCCACTTCTCACCTCAGCGACCACAGCAAACGACACAACACACATTTGTTAAGACCTATTACAATCCAGATGAAGGACATCTCACCTTGAACTTTATATTGTTTCAAGTCAAAAGTGTAAGTGCATGTAGGCTTTTCTTATGAAATCCAAAAAAAATGTTTTTCTTGGTTTCAATAAGTGTAGACACTGATGACACCAATGACATATTGTACCAACAACATGCAAACAGCTGATCACATTTATGCTACTAATCATCATAGTAGGCTACTTTAAATTTTCTTTGTCAACAAAAATATGAGGTGCAGTTTATACAGAGGTAAGCTTTCCACTTTAAAATGCCTTTTTATACCTTAAATGGCAAAAGCTACAGAAAAACACAGGGAGTGAGAGAGAGAGAGCGTATGAAAGTGGGAGGGAGAGCGACAGGGAAGGAAAGGAGTGTCAGCACTCAAAACAATAGAAAAACTCTCAGAAACAGAAACAATAGGCCTAGTATTGCAGGAAGATGGAAAAAAGGAAGGATATGTGGCTTTTGGCCAATAAATTTATGATGGACTTTGCAGTGTATTATTTCACATCAATTTTACATACAAACAAAAACAAAAAGTTAAGCACCCCTCTGTTATTGTTATATTGTCAGTAAGACAAACTAAAATATGGTTGCATGATTCATACCTAAAATACCTGCCTAGGTGAGACCTAGTATAGGCACCTAATTTACTGAGTAGGACATATTTATGAATTCTCAGTGTTGTTCTGTTAAATAACAGGAAAGACAACAAAGAAAGATAAAATAGCCAACACTGTGTTTGGTGCATGTGTAAACGGATCAATTATGTTGTATCCCCCTGTTATAAGACCTGTGCAAAGACAATGGATTTCTGCTCCCATTTCCTAATGACAAGCCATTGTTTACTGCCATCTAGTGGATAAAACAAATATGACCGTCAGGTAGAAATGTTTAGCACCATCTACTGGAGAAACATTTAATTAAGGACTGTAAAGACAGATTTAAAAAAAAAATGCATTCATTCTTTAAATTATTTTGGGTTTTGGAAATTATTTGTTTAAGCTATGGTTATGAATTTTTTCTACAATTGAAGAACACCACGGACGTAGCCTGGGTCACGGTAAAATTATTATAATTTTTATAATTTTAGTTTTTAATATTTAGCTGGCACCAGAGAAAGCTGTGTTAGAGGCCGGTCTGTTTCTGAGAAATTCTGTGTATTGGTTTGCTGGCAGGTTTGTGGCGTTGTGTCAGTTGTTCACTTAGAGGCTTTGAGTTTGTAATGAAGCAAGATGAAGCAGTTGACACATGCAAAGAGCTGTGCTATATAAGCCTTTAAAAAAATATCACATGCAGTTTTAACCGAAAAGGTTGTGCTGCGACATACCCGCACTTCATGATTTCTTGGACTGTAATGTAAATATGTGGTCTTATGGAAAACATAAGAAGAATATAAGCCACTATTCTTTTTTTTTAATATTGCCCCTTTTAGTGAGGAAATGTGTACCATTAGGAAACCATTGCTATTCTTTTCTTGTACTGAAGATTTGGTAGCACTTTATTTTATCCAGATATTCATGTACATATCTTGTATTATTTTTAGTAATTACAATAACTAGGTAATAACTAACCCTAAACCTGCCCCTAAACCTAACCCCATGTAGTTCTTTATATTACCGGTACTAGTACTACAAGTATATTTTCAGTACATGTAAGCACACATACTGTAAAATAACGTGCAACTGAGGATTTAATATAGCAAGACATACTGAAATAACATTTTAATGGCGTGCTGTTTTAAGAATATTATGAATTATACCATGCTTTCTATACACAAAAAAGTATTTGATATTATCCTATTATTTGATAAATTCCTAATTGGTATTTTTTTAGACTGTGCTGTTTCAGTTATTTGTTTATTTGGACGTGTTTGCAATAATGTAATTTTATTTATATATATTTTTTTTTTACACAACTGTCATCTGTTCCAATGAGCTAAATTCCATGAAAAGGTGTAGAATTTCCATTCTTTTGCAGAGTTGCCATAGCATTTTTTTTCTCTCAAATTAATTTAATTTTTAATTAATTGGTTCCTCTTTATATTAGGTGCCCCTTACTACTATGTACTTACTTTTAAATGAATCATTTGGTACATGTTTTTACATTGTGCTTATATTTTCAAAAAGGCCCATGTAGTTACATCTATAATTCATTTTTTTTCACTTACCCATATCCAACCTCACTAGCAGAAAATGGTTTAGCAGTTCAATATGAACACGATAAGTACATTGTACTTATTTTTTAATGTACATAGTCGTTAGGGCCACTTAATTGAAAGCGTAACCAATTATTTATTTGATCTATTGTTGATAAAAAAAAAGTTAAAAAACAAGATCTAATAGCTCACTTTTGTCTATGAAGAGTCGTAGCCTGGGTCACGGTAAAATTATTATAATGTTTATCATTTTAGTTTTTAATATTTAGCTGCATTACAGTAGGAATTTAAAACTTTTCTGTTGTTCATCAAAACATCTCCCAAAAATGTATTTGTGTATAATTGATCACGCCCTGTAACCATTATAAATATTGTTTGGTCACAACCTGTACTTAACTGAAAAAGCTCAGTTTATTTTTATATATTTTGAATTTGTTAGGTCAACATCATAAATTATATTAAAATATTACAATTGCAGTAGAATGTTTTAAATGTTATACCCCAGAACTGCCAAAAAGCTGGAATAAATTGAAACTGTACTGCAAAATTAAAAATTATTTGATCCTATTCTTTGTTATATTATTGTCATTTATTAAAATTGCCCTATGCCTTACATCCACCCTTCTCAAATAGGCTACCTATATTTCAGGTTCATAGTTTTCATACTTGGTGTGAGTGCACTTGTTATTATTTATTTATATGTATATTTCCTTTTAATAGAAAGTTTTAAGCAGTATTAGAGCAACACTCAAGCTTCAAGCCTAACACTGACCCTAGCTGAGATTTTATTGCAATGTCATAAAAAGATATGTAAGTCCACAATTTTGATTGACATTGTCTGTCTTTGAGCTAGACTACAAGTAGCTTGCAGCTTGGGAGCGCTGCTCTCCTCAAGCCGAAAAGGCACAGTTTCATTTAAGAGGAATTTTTCTGGAGGCTATTCGTATCTGAACCCAGCAGCCCCAGTAGCTCACGTGTCTCTTTTTCTCTGGGTGAGTCAAGGTTTTGTAACAGTGTTATTAATTTCGGCATTAGAGTGCTGAAAAGACATGTTCTAAGAGATGCCTTCATGGCACAAGTCAGTCAATAAATAAAATACTACTTCTACTGTAAGCATCATTTTTCATAAAAATGGTGAGCCAACTTATTTAATCAGTTTAGTTTAACAAAATTGTATGTAACGTTTAATAAAATTAACTGGTTTCAGTATATAGCATCACTCATTATTAGTTGCATCAAAAGTGTTTTCTCAGATAGAAATAACTGATAAAGAAATAATAAAAACATATTCCTACACAAATCAAGTGATACAGGTTCATTTTTTAATCGTTGTTTGTGTGCCTAACAAAACCCTTCATTCATTATTTAAGAAACAGAATTCTTGGATAAAAATTCTTTTTACTCTGCAGCATTTCTCTAACACAGCTTTCTCTGGTGCCATGCTAACCTGATCTCAACGCAATTCCTACGTATTTTACGAGGTGGCTAATTCGTACGAATTTGTACGACCTCACTCAAATTCATTCGATTTATTCTAAGTCGTACGTATTTTACGAGATGGCACTTCGTATAAATTTGTACGAATGACCAACCCCGCCCCTAAACCTACCCATCACGTGATTATTGACAAATCGTACGAAATCGTACGATCGAGGTCGTACAAATTAGTACGAATTGGCACAAATTTGGCACCTCGTACGAATACGTACGAATTGCTCATGAGACTGTGTTGCTAGTTTTGTAATATTCAGGAAGGTGAAATAACAAGCAGCAACCTGTCACAGAAATGGGCACATGTTTAGCTTGATTTAATGTCTGGATACACAAGTCATGCCTCCATCCTTCCTGTTTCACACTCGTCACAAGCACATGGATAGGCTCTGACAGATAGCACAGAATAACTGTTGTAATTTTCCATTCCTGAGACACTTTTTTTTGGTGGGTTTTGTACAGTACACCTTGATGTGATGAAAATAGTTTGTTCTGGCAGGTTGTTTAGACAGGTTCCGTTGGTTTCTTGCTTAAGCATCCAAATGTTTTTGCTGCATGTGTCCTCGTTTTACAGAGATCTGTTAAGTGTTGTGCATGTAAAAAAGCTTGTGCATGTTACAAACTAATTCAGCGTTCAGGCAAGAGCCATTTAGTCATCTCCTTTATAATTATGCATGTTGCCCCTTCATTAACGTTAAATAATTTCCCCAACTTTTTTTAAACTTTTCAAAACATTAAATTGTTTAACTTTTATTTTTTCAAGACAGTTAGACGCTTCCTTGAAAGGATGTTGACTCATCAAGAGGAGGCCATGCAGCCTTGAATTTAGTCACTAGTTCACACGTTTTACCAAGCAGCAATGACATGAGTGTCGTGGTACAGTATGTTTATCATCCTTAACCAAATAGCCTAATCAATTTATATTTCAGTTAAACTTTGATGGTTGCATGTTCGTAAAATGAATTGAATTGTGTCTTTAAACCATGTCTTGGTTAATTTGTATAATGTTCTATTTTTTTGGACTCTGAAGGAACCTAATATTGACAACAGTAATGTTTGACCTTTTCATTTGTGGTTACAAGCACATCATGCGTTAATGAACAGCTTTGCATTGGATTATGTGCAGTTTATGTTGCATCAGGTATGTTTTATGCCACAGGTTTTTTTTTTAAATCTCAGTGTGTGTCTACACTAGGAGTTTCCTCTTTGTAACTTGTCTCCATCTGTTACTTCCTCTTGCTACTTCCTTGTGGATGCTGTTGCACCACTTTATTCTGTCATATTTCTTTTTGTCATTCATATAATCACTATCGCACGATTTTCAAAGTAAATCTAACGTTTGTTTGCCAATTGCATTTTTGGTTTTCATGTGTTGGCTTTCTTGGGTCTCTGTATGATGATGCCAGGAACAGATTCTTGAGAAGAAACAAGAACCATAGCATCAGGTGGCCTGAGCGCCTTCTACCAGCTAAATCCCAAACCTGGACATCTGACTTACCATTAAAGCACAGAAGGTGAGACCTTCTGTAGATAAGGACTATTTTGATCATTGTGACATGGACTTGATGAAAGTTCACAAAACGTTGCTTTGAGATTCAGTGGTTGCTGTACTCCACTGGATTTTCTGTGATGACCCCAGCTGCAGGATCTCGGCCTCCAGAGAAAATTCCATGTACTGTGTCTAAGGCTAAAGAATACTGGTGTTAAAGACTAAACTGTGTTAAATCCATATGGGGGATTATCTGTACTCAGTGAATTCCTCTCCTAATTTGTGCTGCGTTTCCAGACTTTTGGCGTTCGAAAAGTTTAATCCTATTTGCTCCACTACACTGAAGTATTTTCATGGGTTTGATTTCTGGTTGGTCTGAGTGGACTACACAAGGGGATAGTGCGAATCTCATGCACAGACACACAATTTCATTGGTGGCAAAAATAACCTTTCTGACAAAAAGGAACTAGCTAAAAGGATCTGGTAAGGATTTCTATTACTATCTCTGTAATTGTGTAGCATTTTGTCAATAACACATTTTTGTTGTAATATTAAAGTAACTTGCACTAACAAAGGAATTTGATAAAGTAAAACAGGTGCCATGCATGATTGTGAAAATGGTGAATTCAAGTAATGTAAAGCATTTATTTATTTATTTTAAAATGATATGCTTTTAAAAAATAAATTAAATATTTTAAAAATAATTTTTTTTTAAATCCTTTTACATAAAAAAACAATCTTTTTCGGAGCCTATTTATTATTATTAATGGTTGAAAATTATTATTTATTTTTTAAAATCATTTTATTTATATATTATTTATTAAAATTATTTATGTATTTATCATTATTATTAATACTTTTATTTCATACAAACAATATAAATATATATATTCATATATTATGAATAATATAAACTAACTTTAAGCATTTTTACAAGTACAAATAAAATTACTTTTTTATATTGTTTTTAGAAATAAGGATGTCCCTACCATTTATACAGGTTTAGCTCATTTCTATGTGCAAATTTGTCAGCGAAATATGGTTAAGAACACACACAGTAACCTTATAAATAGATTAATCCATGTCTTCAGAAGGCAGATTTTTTTTGTGAGGTACCAGGCAGAGACTGCCGAAGCAGAAAAGTGAAATCATTAAGCCCAGATGGGTTTGACCATAGATTGAGTGAACCCTTAATTAGCTGAAGTACCTCTGACCTGAGCAGAAATAAGCAAAGAATCAGCTCAGATACAAAGACAAAGGCAAACACAGTTCTGCCACACACACACTCAGCGCTAATTCAAGCAAGAATGCTCATAATTAGGGCCGCTGTTCATTCCTCAAATTATTTAGGAAGAAAAAAAAATCAGACTTCTTTGAAATGGTGACAGGGCAGGTTCCTATCTACGGGGTTTAATGTCATGATCAGCAACGTGGAAAGAAAAGCTCACAACTAAGTTTGAAGCTTTTTTTAAATAAATTGCATTACAGAGACTTGCTCTACTGTGGAAACTCGAGCCTCTATTGATAACCTCATCAGCTTATTAACAAAAGAGAGAGAAGTAAAAATATTTCTCTGCAAGACGCAGTAAAGCTTGTTGCGTGCTATCATTGTAATTATTGCACCAGTAAATACTCCCTGCAAATGTTTTCCAAAAACAGATGACTTTAAATGCCATTAGATTTCATCTCCACGTGCGAATGGCTTGCCGTTGTGTGCTTGGCTCATTGGTGGTTGGGATGACCTTTTAGACTGCGATGCTTCAGGACTCTGTCCGTGTGCATACACAACTCTGGCTTTGTATACCAGCTTCAGGAGATGAAGAGGCTTGAGGCACTGTACTCTGTCAAAACCTAGACAGCAAAAAAAGAGCTTTTGTTCTGTGGAGAAAAAAAAAAAGGCCGGTCTGTTTCTGAGAAATTCTGTGTATTGGTTTGCTGGCAGGTTTGTGGCGTTGTGTCAGTTGTTCATTTAGAAGATTTGAGTTTGTAATGAAGCAAGATGAAGCAGTTGACACATGCAAAGGGCTGTTCAATGATATATAAGCCTTTATACAAATATCACAAATATCACATGCAGTTTTAACCGAAAAGGTTGTGCTGCGACATACCCGCACTTCATGACTTCTTGGACTGTAATATTAATATTGCCCCTTTTAGTGAGGAAATGTGTACCATTAGGAAACCATTGCTGTTCTTTTCTTGTACTGAAGATTTGGTAGCACTTTATTTTAGTCCAGATATTCATGTACTTATCTTGTATTATTTTTAGTAATTACAATAACTAGGTAATAACTAACCCTAAACCTGCCCCTAAACCTAACCCCATGTAGTTCTTTATATTACCGGTACTAGTACTACAAGTATATTTTCAGTACATGTAAGCACACATACTGTAAAATAACGTGCAACTGAGGATTTAATATAGCAAGACATACTGAAATAACATTTTAATGGCGTGCTGTTTTAAGAATATTATGAATTATACCATGCTTTCTATACACAAAAAAGTATTTGATATTATCCTATTATTTGATAAATTCCTAATTGGTATTTTTTTAGACTGTGCTGTTTCAGTTATTTGTTTATTTGGACGTGTTTGCAATAATGTAATTTTATTTATATATATTTTTTTTTTACACAACTGTCATCTGTTCCAATGAGCTAAATTCCATGAAAAGGTGTAGAATTTCCATTCTTTTGCAGAGTTGCCATAGCATTTTTTTTCTCTCAAATTAATTTAATTTTTAATTAATTGGTTCCTCTTTATATTAGGTGCCCCTTACTACTATGTACTTACTTTTAAATGAATCATTTGGTACATGTTTTTACATTGTGCTTATATTTTCAAAAAGGCCCATGTAGTTACATCTATAATTCATTTTTTTTCACTTACCCATATCCAACCTCACTAGCAGAAAATGGTTTAGCAGTTCAATATGAACACGATAAGTACATTGTACTTATTTTTTAATGTACATAGTCGTTAGGGCCACTTAATTGAAAGCGTAACCAATTATTTATTTGATCTATTGTTGATAAAAAAAAGTTAAAAACAAGATCTAATAGCTCACTTTTGTCTATGAAGAGTCTACTAACTTACATTGTCCTCGTTATTCGCCATAAGGCTTTTTGCAGATCTGCTGGATAATCTTAGACTTGTGAGTAGTGTATTATTCACTTTCATAAGAGTGACTAATTGTCTTTTATTTCTATATGTGTCTGACTATAAAGTCATCATTCATTCTGTTTTTGGCCTGTGTGGCCTTTCCAACCTCTGACACTGTGACAAATATTTGTGCTCTCAACGCCCACGTTATGGTACACTGTGTATTCAGTTTTGCCCTGGCCCACCAACTTTCATAACGGGTTGGTCTTGGAGTTTTATTGAATTTTTGGCTTGAGACAGTAGCCCAGCTGCACACATAAGCAGTATTGTCTGTCATGTAAGCAAGTGCATTTTTGTAATCCCTTGTCAATGGTCCAGTGTTGCCCATTCTGGTTAGAATCTGGTACATTCTTGTTAATGCCTCTTGCCACAGGCCCGAAAGCACATTGCACGAATGTGGCTGGAGAAAAGCTGCTCTTTTGTCTCAGACCCCACCTCTTGAGCTGCGTGTCTTCATCATGGTCCGTTATGCGTAATTTAAAAGTCTCTTCACTAAGGGCAAATGCTAATTCATACCCCTCAGGCTTGTATTTAAACCTAATGCACATATACACACACACACACAAGCAATAAATTCTTTGTATGTTTATTTATAGCAAGGTCTAATTCACATATTATCTATGAATATTTTTCAAAAAAAATTTGTGATAATATCTGTTGTTTTATATAATGTAAATGTTTATAATGTTTTAATGTAAACATCTTGTGAATTTGCTTGTAAAATATTCTGATGCTTTCTTTACATAAATGCCACTTGGTGATGTATAATATATATATATCTATTAGTTTGACACACTCACGTTTTCTTCAGTATGTATGCACATGCATCAAATAAGCACAATAAATGCACATATTTTCTCATAAATACAAAGTGTCTGTTGTCTTAAATGAGATGGATGTTGGTCATACACATTTCATGTGCGTTTCAGATCGCTCTACTCCCCCCTTACACCACTACATAAGTTGTCTGAACTTTGCCCCCTTAATTGAGCCTTTGTGGTCTTTAACTTCACATAAGTGTTCAGATTTACTATCTCATGGATACAGATCAGTTATTGTGAGAAAACGTTAGTGTGGAATGTTTTTTTTAGGAGCTGGCTAACCTGCTCATTTTTTTAATCATGTAAGGATTGACATTGAATATTTTATTAGTGTTCTGGTTGTCATACACAGTGTTGGGGGTAACACATTACAAGTAACGCGAGTTACGTAATAATATTACCTTTTCCAAGTAACTGGTAAAGTAAAGCATTAATTTTCAATTTTACAATAATATAACTGAGTTACTTTTTCAAAAAAGTAACGCTAGAACTTTGTTGTCTTATTTATTGACTGATAAGTCTCAAGACATCATGCTGGGAGAAATAAAAAATACAGAGGCTTTGTGTGAATACAGTGTAGTTCTTGACTAATGTGAATGTGCATTAATTCATCTCACTATCAAATAACAGATTTAGTATTAATCAAAATGAATTAAAAAAAAACTCAGAATATGATGCAAACCTGCAGTTATGTATCTAATCGCATTTTATTAACCAATGTCGTTGCTGCTGACCTCTGACGATCCAGTTCAATCATACTTACAAGCAAAAATTACTTCAAAAACGAACTATTGTGCTTCATTGTGTTTTCATTGTGTGAGTACTGAAACTTCTTCTCCTGTATTCTACTTACGTACATATGTCAATTTACTTTTTCTTCAGCCTGAGGTTCATTCGTGACACTTTTTGGTGTGAAAGGGCTTTTACATTTGCTTGAAATAGCACTTCTTATATTAAAAACAAACACTCAAGCTCTGTCCATATTTAAAAAGTAACATGTAAGTGACGTATGCATTACCTTCTATAAAAAGTAATTAAGTAATGTAATTAGTTACATTTTTAGGGAGTAACGCAATATTGCAATGCATTACTTTTAAAAGTAACTTTCCCCAACACATATCATACAGTTGCCATCAGATGTAGATGTGCTCACTTAAATCCATCACTTCAAAGTGCAAACTTAACTTAACTTAACATTTTGTGAGGTGAAAATCTGCATGCTTGTGAACAAATCCATCAAGAACATTGCTTTATACAGTAAAAAAGACTATTCATGTATGTACTTGATATAGTTTCAGTGGATATCACAGTGGGTTTAATAGCCTAATCCACACACTGTATGGTTTTTACTACTATGGGCAGCAATATTGCATCAGGGTTTTGATATTTCATTATTTAATCCATTCATCAGTATTGAGCCTGTTATGTTCTTGCAATTCACATGACTCAGATTGATGGATATCCTCTACTTCCTGGAGAAAAACAGTTGAATAGGTGCATGTTTGAAGGATGAATGTCATATAACTGATCTCGGATTCATTGTTTTTTGTCTAAATATCAGGACGGGAACCTTTGGGATGCTACCTAAAACTATGTTTTCTGTCTTTGATAACCGTTTGCTAGTTTGCTGTTCTTGAAGGATGTCATACCCTTCTGCAGTAAAATGCTCTAAAGAGTCAGATAATCTCTTTTTAGTTTCAATAGATCTTCAAAAAGATTAAAATCAAGATTTACACAAAGCCCTTTAGAACTGCATTGCGGTTCTTTTTTTAAAATCAATTATAGTTTATGGTTGTGTATGTGTATAGTTTATATGTGTTCAGTGATATTTGTGAAATATAAACCATAATACAATTCC
The DNA here is from genome assembly GCA_032353835.1 of Enteromius viviparus. Taxonomy (NCBI): domain Eukaryota; kingdom Metazoa; phylum Chordata; class Actinopteri; order Cypriniformes; family Cyprinidae; genus Enteromius; species Enteromius viviparus. The sequence continues at coordinate 8,813,326 of JAUCNO010001758.1, forward strand.
AAAAAAGCCAATATTATACCAACTTTTTTTGAGGTCAGACTTTATATTAATAATTCAAAGAATTTGCAGATTCAAGACCTCCTGTCCCAAAGGCAATTTAGCAAAGCCATGAGTATTTTGGGTAATTATCATGCTTGACTTTATCAGAGCCTCTTCTGAATTTTATGGGGTAAGAGTATCAGATCTGGCTTGCATCTGGCTTTCATGGGGCATGGCATTTTGACTTCACCTTTCGATCAGATGCTGTAAAGGTGTGTTAGTAGAAGAAATTGACAGTATTAGAATGTAGCTAAAAAACAAAAACAAAGAAAAACTAAAAGCATAATGGAAGCATTAATTTAGTTGTGTATTATTTGTATTATTTTATTTTATTTTGAAGCAATACACAATATAGGATTACATTTTGCAGTGCTATATTTCAGTTTAGATAAACTAAATTATTAGCTATTTCAATAATGAATAATTTAATTAGTGTTCATAATAACTTTATTATAATTAATTGTTGCTTGTGTATAGTATGACTGTATGTCTTTAACAGCACCCAACATAACTGCACTTCGGCAGCCTCCAGTCACCAATAAAATGTCACCACCTCCTTAAGGACACAGTTGACTATTACCTCCCTCAGCCATTCCTATGGGAAGATGATAAAACTGTTTATGAATTTATGAATCTCTCCACAGACACAGTAGCTGTAGGCATTTAGAGAATACTGCTTCTCTTCAGCAGAAAATGTTTAGAAGATTTAAGGGTGAAGAAAGATACTAGAGAGAGAGAACAGAGAAGTACAAAGACTTTCTCTTATGTTATATGAAAAAGAACAGCATTCTTATATACCCTGACTATGGTCTAGATGACACTGCTGTCTACAGAATCCACACGTGATGAGTTTTATGATGTCTGGCTATGTTTAAATAAGAACACATGCATAAACACATAATGCAAAGGATCAGTAAAATATCACGTAATATGTTAAGATTTTCTCTTCTGCATTCAGTCAGCACAAAGTAAATAAATTAATAAATAAAAATTAAATAAATAAATTTAAAAAATCCTCCAATTATTTATTTTTTGCTGCAGGGACTCTAAAAAACAATCCTTACATTGTGATGATAAATACCGTCCCTTTAGTTTACCAGAAGAAAATGTGTACAGTATGTGTCCCGTGGTGTCATTATGTACACAATAGCAATATTTTACAATATATAATCAATCATGCAGTTCCTATGCTTGTTTGTATTTAAAGTATGTCTTAAGTTAAATAAAATGTGGTATTGATTCATAATTAGCATGGACACTCAAATTGACAGGGCTGGGACTGTTTCTCCACTAAACCAGGTTTATTGAGTGGGTTCTACATCACAGGATGACATGCTTTGTTGTGGGTAATCTGACAATCACCAAACACAGTTAAATAGATTAAGTTTATATAGTCCTATGGTGACCAGAAAGGGATGTCTTCTGTTCACTTTGGTTCATGTTATATTATCACGTTCCGATGAGTTAATATGTCATGGCCATAACAAAACTAAGTGAACAGAAGACAGAAGCCCAGAGAGCTGGGTTAATCTCAGCTGTACACGTGCTAGGATGTTGCTAATGTGAGGTCTTCATCACAGCAATGTCTGAATTAACCTTTGTTTTTAAGTTTTTAAGTCATCCAAAGGTCTATGAAAACATTTAGAAGGGGGAGGAGGGTTGGAAAACAAGGAAGTTAAGTCAAAGGTCCAGGGCTGCTTTCTGTTGTTGTCCATCACATGTCTGGACACAGTAAATAAATCTAACAAAAATAAAGTTTTTATGGTAAGGATGGAGGAATAAAAATTTTTTTTGTAATACTGATGTAAAAAGCCCTCCACCAGCCAAGTTTTTAAAGTCAGTGTGGACTTGATTAACATGCCATATAGAGTTGCACAAATATTAATGGTCCTCCAGGGAAATTTTTTTTCAAAAGCCAGTTCAATCAGCTGGAATTTGAGTTGGCATTGTATCTCTTCTATTTTTTTCTTCATAGAAACAAGAACATTTATGAATACTTTGTCATGTAAATTAATGAAGGCTTAGAAAGATGCCATTTGTTTTTGTGTGATGATTTTTTTTTCATATATCAAGAGGCAAGATAAGATTGGATTAAATAACAGTTCTGTGTTTTAACAGATTCAGATTATGAAATAAAAAGCAGCTAAGGCACTTCCGAGAAGTAGATATTAATCTTTCATCAAACAGATGCCATGCTTATTATGAGCAGGTCATGGCATGCATAAACAATTTTAATTTACGTTTGGATCACTTGGATATCTACCGTATGCATGCATGTGCTTTGTGAAAATGGTTATGTGAATGATAATTACATCATCGTTGGAACAAAATCTAATCGATTTATATCATTTTTATGGTTTTCAAAGCTTGTTTTGTGTTCTTGTGCAGGTGTATGAGCGGTTGCTTAAGGATTATTGTTTTCATAACATACAGAATTCCTATGTAGTTTGCACTTACAGTACATACGTGTGCAAGATATTTCAACCTTTAAAACCAAAGGCACATCAGGCAACAAAGTTCTCTTTCCTTTCTTTCCTCCTTCAACATTTAAGAGATAACTCCATCTTAAACTGTCTTGTTGTTGGACTAACAGTGGCAGTGATTGTATGCCGGATGCTGAGAACAAACAATGTTTTATGCAGGATGAGTGGAACTAAAGATGAAACGTTAGTTAGCCGTAAGCCAGTTTCAGTTTAGACACTAGTAACCCATCGTTTCAATGGGCCTTTTGTGCAAACGGACTGGTGACGTCAAATGAACTCTATAAAGGCATAAATTCATCGTTTTGGTAAAAAAACAATATGAGAACAGAAATCCCCTCCCAGCCCTCTTAAATACATTTTCAGTCTTTTCTTTGGCATTGATATCTTCAACTGGCCGAGATGACTGGTCAGTTTTTGCACGTCATATAATCTGAATCGACAAAGGGAATATTTTTTTAAACTAACAAATAATCTTGTTTAACATGTTGGAAATGCTAGAGTACAGTCACTACCAGGTGAGAGGAGACTTTGTTAATTGATCTAGAACAGACAAAGTTTATGTTATGTTTAAACATTGATTGAATATTGCAGCATTGATTGAATATGTTATTGACAATTGAATTTTGTTATTGTTATTTGTTTTTCTAATGGGTGTCTTACATTTTCTTATTCAGTCTCACAGTCAAGCTTGTGTGTTTGCCTTTTTTAGCATGCTTGCAATATTTGTACTAAGAGCTTAATAAAATGGTTTACTGTATGCAATGCATTTAGTCCAAATATGATTTTTTTTTCTGTAAAAATAAATAAAATATATAAGTAAAGAAATAAAATAGGAGGCAGAAAATATATGAACCACATGCACCGATAGCTTACAGTATTGGTAAGAATATGAGTGTCTGTCTGACTGAATTGGCGTCACCTCTGTTTGTGACCCAGGTGCAGACCCATCTGGAGAGCCCATCCAAGTACCACATCCAGCAAACCCCGAGGCAGCAGGTGAAGCATTACCTGTCCAGTGCACTGGGAGCCAAGCTAAGCCCACAGGCCAGCACAGGGCCCGGACCCAGCCAGCCCACGGAGCACGGCATGCCCCCTGGACCAGGAGCCAGCGCTCCTAATAGCCCTATGGCCCTTCTCACCCTCAACTGTGAGAAAGAGGTAGATGCAAATGCTGGCAACGCCATTTACATCACTCAGACTGTCAGATAACTTTTTAACATATTATATATGGTGAATACAGTCACAAGATTGCAACACAACTTAGTTTTCCTAAAATGTATCTGAATAATATCCATGGACTAAAGGGTAAAGCAAAACAAGAGTCCCTCTCCATATGATTTATAGCTCTGGATATATTTCCTTATAAAAAATAGATAAATAAATAAATTGTATAAATAAATAAAATGTATCTTTATTCATATGCTTAAATATAACAATAAATTTAGGTGCTCAAGAAACATTTCTTATTATTATCAATGTTGTGCATACTCAGTGTTTTTGTGGAAACCGTTATACATTTTTGTCAGGATGCTTTAATGAATAAAGTAAAAAAAAAACATAATTTATAAGTAGAATGAAAATATAAATCAGTCAAAACATAAATGTCCTTACTGTCATTTAAAGAATACAATTGTCATTTTCTTGGAAATATGACTCTGCCCAAACTTTTGAATGGAAATGTACATCAGTCTATTCAAGCTGAAAATGAGTATTAGGTTACTGCATGCTGGGGCCTGTTAGATATAAAAAAGCAAGTTATGTAAGTTGCACAACTAAACGTCTCTCATTATTTCTTCTGAGAGTTCTAGACTTTGTGAGCGAATGTTGTGTAGTCGAGCCTTTGATCTAAACTACATTGCTGCTGTAAGGGTTTTTAGGAAAGTAAAATTGCCAGCTGGGGTAAAAAATCACAGAAGTTCTAAGAAATTATTCATGTATGTGTCAAATGATCATCAATCGTCTGTTTTAATAGTCAATCATATTATTGGTTTATTTATTTATTTTTTCTATGGCCAGGGCATGACTTCATTACTAACGAATGTCATGTAAACATTATATATTATATAATATGTAATATTTGAATTGTTACAGATGGACGATGTAATTGAAGACATTATAAGTTTGGAATCTAGCTACAACGATGATATTCTAGGATTCATGGATGCAGGACTTCAAATGAGTAATACGGTAAAAGGCCTCATATTTCGATCAGAATTGTAGTGTATCGTGCACGTTTATGTTAAAGATTCATATAAGCACCGAAACAGTCAGCACATGCATTGACATCTTTGTGGTTATGGTTTATCCTTTTTAGATTCCAGTTTCTGCAAACCTGTTGGACATGTACAACAATTACGCTCTTCCTCCAACTGGGGTTACCATTAACAACTCCTGCCCGTCTAACCTACCGGCCGTCAAAAGGGAATTATCCGGTAAAATTACCCATAATTAATGTTTATGACAACTTTTGACTACCATGCCAAAACCCGCCATTCTTAGGAAAAGTAAAAGTATGCATATTGTGTGCAGTTATGAATGCACAATACCAATGAAAGATATATTGTATTAAATAGTTACTCCAGCACCTGGCATGATGCACATAATGGACAAGCCTGGATCATGTGGCAAGTTTGACACTTATCAAAGGCCTGAAGGCTTTCCAGTAGGTATGTTGCCCTTTCCTCAGCCTCTGAAGGCTCTAAACATGAGTAAAGATTTGTTAGACTGTACATTTATATCCATAACATATTATTTGATAAAGTGTGTCAGCAAGTTTCACATTTGAAATTACATTTACATGCATACATATTAAGTAAAGGACAAATATTCTGACGCAAAATGCAGTGAAAAAATTACCTGTTTTTTTTGATAACGACTGTTATTGCACACAGTATGGGCACTTGATTGATAAACATGCTCCACATAATCACACATGCACATTTAAGCTTCATTTTTAAGTTTTTAAATACTGACATTTTTACATTTAATTAAACATTTTCTAATGCACAGTAATATATTATAATACACCGGCACACTAGGGATGAACATGTGAACTTTGTATTTTTGTAACGTTTTATAGCTTTGATTTTAAACTGTGAAGTTAAGTTAATATAATTATGTGTTTCAGAAGCAGAGGTCAGAGCTTTGGCAAAAGAGAGACAAAAGAAAGACAACCACAACCTCAGTGAGTCTGATGATTATATTTTTTTTGCATTAACTTTTTTTGGAATAGTTTTTTAAATGTCAAGTATCATAGAATATAATATTAATAATAATAATATCTAATCTTTGTTGGCTTTTCCATCCATTCAGTTGAAAGAAGGCGGCGTTTTAATATAAATGACAGAATTAAGGAGCTGGGGACTTTAATTCCTAAATCAAGTGATCCGTAAGGCTCAAAAATATAAACATTCAGCCAAATTTATACCAATATATATACATTTAGTAGTAGCACAAACATGGGGCATAATTGTCTGTATCTGTTTTTTCAGAGACATGAGGTGGAACAAGGGCACCATCCTGAAAGCTTCAGTGGATTACATTAGGAAACTGCAGAAAGAGCAGCAAAAAGCAAAAGAGCTGGAAAACAGACAAAAGAGACTAGAACATGCCAACAGACATCTCCTCCTTCGTATTCAGGTAAACCAAATAACAAACAAAAGCACACGGTACATACTGTGATTGGTTAAAAGCTCCTGGCAGCTAGTCACATGATCAGTTTTTTGTGGACAAGTATGCTTCGACATGCCCTTTGACAAAACGCTTTCTTAATTAGATGGTGAAACACCAAGCGTAACATTGCTTTGAAAGCTTATAAAGTATGCTCAGCACTTCAGTTGCATGAAATTCGAAAGTTACACTCGAGTAATGGATTATGGGGAATTTCCCTCATTTTGACACGTATGGCATTTGGTTTACAATACCCCTACTGTTTACACACAAAACTTTCACGCAGCACAAACATTTTTAAGTAATACACTACTCCATGTCATGCTAAAATGTGTGTATTTGTCGTTTCTGGTTTTGTCCAGGAACTTGAGATGCAAGCCCGCGCTCATGGACTCGCCGTTGTCACCTCTCCTAGCCTTTATTCCACCGACCTGGTGTCTCGAGCCATCAAACAAGAGCCTGGTATGGGTGACTGCACGTCTGATTTGTACCCACACCTCCCCAGTCCCGACCTGTCCCGCCCCACCACTCTGGACCTCAACAACGGCACCATCAGCTATAACGACAGCCCCACGGAAGAAGGAGAACCTGGGGTCTATGGCAGCCCCAACAAGGCCTCCAACAAGCTGGAGGACATGCTCATGGACAACACCCTGTCTCCAGTGGGCAGCAGTGACCCCCTGCTGTCCTCCGGCTCTCCCATCCCATCCAGCAGCAGCGACAGCAGCAGTATGGATGAAAATGAAAGTGGCTGTTAGCATTGTGAACAAACTTTAGTGAACCAAAGTTAGATGATTAGGTGATTTTTTTTTTTTTTTGTATAAAAATATGTTACCTGAGAGTACCAGTGTTACATTCAGATGGTTTCCTTTCAATCCAGATTATGTGTAACATGAAGAGCACAATTACGTACAGTACTTATATTGTATTATAGAATATTTAGTGTTTATATATATTTTTCATTTATCATGTTGGAGTTTAGTTATAAGTGACTGATTTTAACAATTTGTTGATTAATGAAGGAATTCCCTGTAAGAATAGCTAAAATAAAACCATACTGTGATTTCTCGCTTGGTATTGTACACAAAGGCAAATTAACTTCTTGGGGTGTAGCTTTTCCAGGGCTGGAGTAACTAGGCATGCACAGTTCAGTTCACTTTTACTGGACAACTGTTAATTAAAACTAAGCACTACATCAAAATCACAACTGCAGACATATCTACAGGAGAAACATCCATAGATTATAGAAGCAATCTAATTTAGGACGTCCAATTTATTTTTTAAAATTCAATGAAAGATTTTTTTTTTGAGGTTTGTTAATTTACTGACATGAAGTTTGTTCCTCATACCACCATGAGAAAGCTGGACTGGATTTTGAACACTTAAGGTGATGAAACATGGGGCAACTTTTTAAACAATGTTGCAGTCAAAGGGGAATTGGGTGAGACAAAGCACCCCAGACTGATCTGAAGTATGCAAACAGAAATGTGTTGCTCATTTTCAACGGGAAAGTGCCCAAGAAACATTGCATGGCAAAACTGCTCAAAAAAAGCATCATCACTTTTAGATTTATATTGTGTCACTGTCAACTTTCAAAGATCTGTTTTGTAACATAAATCTGTGAATAAACAGGAGTAATGATAATATAACTGCTCAAAAAAATAAAGGGAACACTTTAACAACACAATGTAACTCCAAGTCAATCACAGTTCAATCAGTTAAATCAAACTGTCCACTTATGAAGCAACACTGATTGACAATCAGTTTCTTATGCTGTTTTGCAAATGGAATAGAGAACAGGTGGAAATTATAAGCAATTAGCAAGACACCCTCAATAAATTAGTGGTTCTGCAAGACCAAGTGTTCGCTTTAAATCTTTGAGCAGTGTATAAATATATATATATATGACTGGACAAGACTAGAGAATTGATTTAAGCAAAGTGTGTTGATAATTTTTTTTAAACAAATCGGGCTTTATTGATCAGTACAGTATGTACTTTTTCAAAGCGTCAGTTAGTGGTGGACAGGTTAGACACAATACTCACGTTATCAGTATAAAAAGTATAAAAAAACCTGTCAAAATTATGATTTATAAAAAAAAATTATAAAAATAAATTAATTATCACAATGATATATTATAAGGGTCATCTCTATTAAGTCCCTTCTATAGTTTTGTCTCTTCCACTGTACGTTTTATACTTGTGATCGGATGTCTACTGCAATTTTTTAAAGGTCTGAAAAATTCTAAAGTTTTATTTATGCAACATGTCATTGAAGAAGAAATTTTCAGAGTATCCGATCGAGATCTAGAAGTATGTTTGTATTCATTTCCATTATGCCTGTTTGAAGAGTACAAATGAGAACATTCATTGAATACCAGACCAATGCTATTATGTTTTCCACACATATCTGTGGTATTTGTGATAGTTTTCACAAAACTGAAGCTAGTGTTATTCTTTCTTATCATAATAGAGACTTTGTTTATAAGTAAATTGTTTATTATAAACTTGCATGCATTACATTCAACACATCAGGCAGACTTTTTTTCTTATAAATCAATTCATTGTTAACCTAAAAATGTCCCTTTATCAAATATTAAATGAGGGGAAAGAGACCCTTGAACAGAACTAAAGAAAAATCTTCACATATCAAGTCATCCTCCTTCTATTCACGGCCATTTACAAAAATGGCAATTAGTCACGAGAAGCAATTGTTTTAAATGTAAAACACTTAAATGCCCATAATGTATAAAAATAAACAGAAAAAAGCTAACATAGGATAATACATGCATATAAATTGTTAAAGCTCCCCTATATGTAATTATTGGCTGAGGTCTCATCGAAGTGAACCAGTGCTGAGTTCATCACACCACTTCTCGTACGCCCGGAACAGAGCGCCTTCATCAGTGTCGTTGAAGACTTCTAAGTGAAGAATGAGAAAAAATATTTACTTTTTCTAAATGTGACTAACACTTTCCACAATATCTTAAAAATCCCTTTTAAGTGATTTTTCTTTTTTCTTTTAATAACCTCAAGATTTGCTCATTCTTGCATTACATTGTGCGTGTATATACTGTGTATATACTGTATATATATATATATATATATATAAAACTATAATTTACAAAATAATTATTTTGTTTGTGCAAATAACATATTAAAGCAATGTTAAATTGTTAATTTATTCTCTTGCTTCAGCCTCTACAATAGTTTGGGTCATACATGTGTTTTAATAGTGGTGGATTTATTTGTAGTCAGCAACTAAAAACATACTGTAGCATGCTTCCCTTTTCCTTTCTTGTAAAAGTTGATAAGCCAGTTCACCCTAGCCATTAATGATTGTATGTGTATGGTGGCCGAGAGAGCTCAACGCGCTGGAAACTTTAGAAAACCCATGCAAAGAGAAAAAACGGCAACACATTAAGAAACCATCTTCATCAGTTTGACAACACAGGCGCTGGAAACACAGAAATGTGCTGCAAATAGCACGGACCACAACAGAAATGTTTCAGGGGGACCAAAAAAAAGTGACAAACCCATCTGAGGGTAACTCTAGCTAACATAGCATTAAAATAATGTTTCACAGTTAAGTGTGTAATTCGTCAGAAAACTCACCTTTTAGTTCAGCGACAACATCTCTGCTATGACCAAAAGCCATGGAACAAATAATCAGGTCACTTTTTGAGGTCCTACTGAAACATTTTTGTTGTGGTCCCTGCTGTTTGCAGCACCTCTCTGTGTTTGGTTGAGTTGTGAGAATTTGCAGTTTGCATGTGTTTTTTTCTGTTTGCATGTTTTTTTTTTCTGTTTGCATGTGTTTTCTTAAGTTTGCAGCGCATTGAGCTCTCTCGCCCACAGTAAATGTGATTTTTTTTTATGTTTTACATTACCTAAATTAGTTTTTATTATATTACCTGCTCTTCCGAGGCCTGTCGGTAAAGGCATTCTCACGAGCCCTCCGGAGTGCTGTAGTCTGTCGTGCAGAGATTTCTGAACTAAAGCAAAGGTGCAGTCTTGATGCCACACCGGCAGCTCCAATCCCAGCATGCAACAGATGATCCTAAACTTCTCCTGCTCTGTAAGCAACCCTATTTCACACGCCACATACACCATGTAGGCCATATCGATATTTACTGCCTCACCGTGGAGTAAAGCTGGTAGGACTTTCTAAGAATTAAAAAAAAAGATAATTAAGTATTTCACATGTGCTCACATTGATGCATTTTGCACTTATTGTACACCTGCAGTCGCAGGTTTTTTAACTGTAATTTATAAAGAGCAGTTTTCAGACAGTCAGCATTCCTAAAATAATGTATCTCACACACACACAAAAAAAACACAACATTAAAAGCCTTTAGGCGAAACACATCAATCCTGAGTGAAAGACTTATTTTTTAACCCCACCCAACCCTTTGGAAATAGTAAAATATGCAGCTGATGAATTGAAGATACCATCTCTAGTTCTGGGCTGATCAGGTGACCGAAGTCGACAAGTCTGTCAAGATCATCCTCCCACAGGTTTGGGGCCAATTCTTCTAGCATGGTTTCTATAGCGACACGGGTAGAAACAGAGGCAGGGTCAATGCGGTCGTCTTCTAGAACCAACCCAGACTGGAACTTGGAGTCTAAAAGGAACTGCCCCTGCTTTTCCAGAAGTTCAAACAGCCCTCTGTGCTTCATGAGAGCCATCTAGAACAATATAAATATTAATAAACATTATAACACAAAAATTAGGCCTAATATAACCTTATATAAATAAATATCTTTCTATCACAGTTCTGAAGAATGACTTTAATTTTTCAAATTGTTTATAGCCTACTGTATACATCCTATTTTGTGAGAAGGTGTCATGTGCTAGACTAGAGAAATTGGATTTTTTAATTCAGGAAATGTTATGCAGGATGGTGTAGTAATAAAACTTATCGTGTACCTTCAGCATTTCTGCAAGACCATTAGATATGTGTCTGCGAGGAATAGTCTGTATAAACGACCTGTCCAGGAAGGCAGCAACAGGTGCAATGTAGGTGCCTAGCTTATTCTTGCAATTTGCAAAATTTACGCCCGTTTTTGCTCCGACGCTAGCATCGATGTATGACAAAAGCGTGGTGGGAACGCGGATGTACGGAGTGCGCCTTCTGTAGAGGGATGCTGCGAGACCCACGATATCCAGGCAAACCCCACCTCCGATGGCGATGATGGGCTCGGTACGTCGGTCGATGCCAAACTGGTGGACCTCCTCCAGGATCTTCAGGGTCATTTCCATGGACTTGTTCTCCTCCGTCGTGGGCAGGGGCAGGATCCGGTACAGGACATGTCTTGCCTCGAGGTAGTCGGTGACCTGAGAACCATAGAGATTGTACACTACCTCATCCATGACTATGAAGCGTTTTAAGGGCTTGGTGCTGGAGCGTACGGCCTCAAGCTGCTGAGAGTCTCTGATGTGGCCCAAAAGCAGAGTGTCATTGCTGGGGTCAAGAAGGTTTTTGGTCTGAGTAACTGTATATGTGAAGGTGATGGGGGTGACCACTGTCCAGGTGGTGCCACTAGAGGAGGTGCTTTCGTAGCTGCAACATATAAAGCTCATAACTCATTTCTTTAGCTTGTTTTTAATAACAAAAACAGGTCAGATTAAATATTACGAAAATATAAGTGGTGCTAGCTGACTTCAATATTTCTGTTTTCAAACTAATAAAAATGTAAAGTCTTCACTCCTGTAAGCTAATTTAATTTAAGCAGCTTGGGTGAAAGTCATTTATATTTTCTAGTAATTTTTATAATATATATATAGTAATATTTAGGTGTAAAAAGCCACATGGATGCATAGCAACACAAACTACTACAGCACTTTGCTGTAATACTGATACAACCTGCTTTGCATAGGCGGATGATTGATATGTAAAGTAAGCTCATATTTGACTCCTCCTGTCATACTGGTGACATAGTTTGAAGAAAAATTAAATAGCCTATGTATGAACTAAAACCATATCTATTAGTAATAGTAAAATGACATACATAAGTTATTATACATTTCTGCACATAAAAAGCTATAAAATGCCAAATGTAATTAAAATTAAAACACTTTAACTTTATATATATATATATATATAATAAAGCAGTTCAGGATCAGATAAAAACATTCTTTGACTTGTATTGGATGCTTTCTAAGTGTGTCAACAAAACTGATCGCAGTTTCCTGGGACAGTATGACTTATTTGATGTGACCTTAATGCACCTCGATTTAGCCTGACGTTAATAAAACCAGCTTATTTCACCGTTTCCATAAATACACTTTTGTTTCCATATAAAACACACCGACAATATAGTTTATAGAAAAAATATATATATTTAAATGTTCCGCAATACTTAGTGATTTATACGCACATTTTGGCAGCTGACACTCGTCCTTTTATTCCTTGCTTTACGTTTTGCCCAGCTTTTCGTTTCCACGTCCCTTTCACCTGCACCAGGCTGAATACGGTTTCCTTATGTCTGTTGAAGTTTTCCATTTTCGAGCTCTCCAAAGATGGGTGGCGAGGAACAGCTGGCAGGCGAATTTCAGGTGTATTAACTGTTAAAGGTTCCTCAGCTCTCTCCATATTTGTAGCGTCAATAAATAATGTCATGAGGCGCATCAGCAGGAATCTGGGAGGAGCTTCCGCGGAAAACTTATGAAAGGTTCTCCCTCTCCAAAACCGTGCTGTCTCAATGATTTTTAACTTACACAACTCACATTTGCTATAAGAACAGTTATGTATGATCACGCATGCGCAAAACGCCCATGGATTATGAAATATTGCCAGAAGTTATATGTGAGAGCTAACTGATAGACAAGTGCTGCATGTAAATGGACCTGTCCAAGATTCTAAAGTCAAAATATATATTTTTTTCTCTCCCTAAAATTGATCACCAAAGTGCACGGTGTTCATGAATATGGAGAGTGTGCCCCATGTTAATGTTTAAATAAGACAATGGCTTTTATTTGATGATAAGCTCACAGAGTGTGCAATGTTTTTGCCATTGTGCATTTCATTTATAACAATCATAAGGTTTACTCAAACCATTTTTTATCTCACTCATTGAGGTTTTCTCACAAACAAATAAATGATTAGCCTACTAATACACCCAAATTAAATAATCAATATTTATAAACGGAAGCAATAACAAAATAATTAACATAAGGAAAAGACCACTGTGATCATTGATGTAAAAAGAGAAGCAAGTTTAACAGGTTTAACTGTTTGATAAGGAATCACGTGTAGCCTACACAAGCAAAGCAAACCTTGGTTTTGACAATTATAAAAATTTATGATAGGGTATGAATTACGATTTTTGGAACTTTTGTACATAGCATCTTTATTTTTAGTGCATATAATTTTTAATTATGCTGTCAGGAAATATTATGATTTAGAGGAGCAGATTTGGAAAGTTTATGAAACGTCAGTCACATTTAAAATGTTTTGAGTTTTAGATACCCCATGGCAAGTACAACATACTTTGGATCTCTTTAATTAGAACTTTAAAGTCACTTTGATTATTTATTTATTTTTATTAAAGACACTTTTTGGTTACCAAGCATGAGAGGGACAAAAAGAAAAAGAAAGGGGGAAATAGTCAGTCATATTGCAATATCATTTTACACTTTAATTTGGAATGCCCCATGTCGAGCTATGCAACATAACTTTGGATTTTTGTTTATTTATTTATTTTTTTGGAAGCTGGGGGTTTAGAGGCAAAGTGTGGAATTCCCTTAGCAATATTTAATCAAATATAAGACCTGAGTAAAAAGCATGTTAGGTTTAGTTTTAAAAAAAAAGTCAGGGATATTGCAAAATAATTTGACTTTTTATCTGTGCATGACCTATGTCAAGCTATCCAATATCCAATACTTTGGAACTTTGGAATCACTGTCATATTTGTTTGTGTGTGTGTGTGTGTGTGTGTGTGTGTGATGTGTGAGGTTTCTTTAGTAATTTCAATTAATATTGGAGACTTGAATAAAGTGAATTATTATTAAACAAGTTTTAATGACAAGTCTAAAATAATAAAATAACTGAACTCATGGGTTTCAACAAGGACTCACTGTGAGTGTTTAGAAAAACAACATAAAAACCATATAAATAAAAACTGCAAATAGAGTACTTTTTAAAAATTGTACATTTTTGTACGGAAAATTCAGCTTAATGAAAATTAATCTTTTAGTACTGCCTTGCAGTCAGTGAGAGACACAGCAGCAGTTACGCGGTTACGTAGTCAGTGCGCGCACACGTGAGAAAGCTGCAGACTGTCACTGAAAGAGAGCCGCGCACTGCTGCGAATTCGTTACCTTGTGTAAGTTTGTGACGTGATCTTTTGCATAACGTTAATGCTTGTAAAGTGGGCTCGTGCCACGGGGAACACGGCCAACACAACCTTCCCAACTGAAGCTACGAAGATTCGCTATGCAGGCAGCAAAAGGTAGGACTGTTTACGTGCGTCAGTTCGTATTCCAGAACTTTTTACAGATTGTGCACATTTTCGGAAATTGTCAATTCCGTTTGTTGCAGCGTATGTACAGCGTATGTACAGCGTGTGTAATACAAAGTCACTCTTACTTAAAACGTACACACACACACACGGAGCCAAAAATAACTTTAAACGCCCGAGTGCAGTTCCAGTCAGGGTTAGTGTGTTACTAAACTCGGTCAGTGGTATCAAGTTGACAGTGTATCAACATTTGGTGAGCGTGCAGCAAAACAGTAAGATACAGCAGAGCAGACAACAGAAATAATACTTTTTTTTTTTTACTGAAATATCCTTCATGTCGCTGTCTTTATTTATGGAAGCTTTTAAGGGAAGGGAAAGGGCGATTGGGAGGAGGGTGGATTCTGTGGTTTAAAAAGCTACATAGGCCTATAAATATTCATTTTAATGTTACGCTATTCATTTTTGGACGTTTTGCAGGCTAAACTTTATGATCTTGCTCCGTGAGTTCTGAGCTGTATTGCAGAAACATCCCATTTATCAGAATAGGTTCTGTAGGCCTATATAGTAATTGAATTAAGAAAAATAGCTTTAGGTTGCACTTTATTTTAAGGTGTCATTGTTACACGTTACATGTACTTGCTATTATAATAACAATTGCATGCAGTAACCCAAAGCCAAACCCTAATCCTAACCCATAACCAAGTACATGTAGTTCATTAATATTAGTGAAATTAATAATTTCACAACGACACTTTAAAATAAAGTGTAACCTAGTTTCTGGAATAGCCTACATCTAAATTACAGCATATTTATTTATTTTTATAAAACAGCAACAACTAGGCTAAAATACACTAATGTTCAATGACAGCTAGATTTATAGTTATTAATGAAAGAAGAAAAATCTTGTATGGTTACGGTTGAAAAATAGCGCAGCAAAGTGGTGCATGTTTGACCCCTAGGGGTTCATAGCCGAACTGCAAGGGGCTTACGAGGCAGGAGAAGAAATGCTAATTAAATTAACTGTTTTTATGGTCACCGGCCAAAAAAGGATGGAAACCACTTTGTTGCTTCTCTTAGCAACAAACTGCACCCTTTTTTCCTCTTGCAATGGTTGCAGTAACATAATGACGCACAATATGTGATGTTATGTGGCCTGTATGATTAATACATTCTACAGGTGTGGTGTGTTAAGTAATAATTTCTCTACTAGGTAGCACATCAGTAATATGCTTTATGACCATTGAAATATGAATTGTTACCTCTATGAATATCCTATCACATACTATTAATTTACTAATCCTTCTTAATATTAGTTTCAGACACTCCTGTGGAGTTCGTCGTTGAGTACCTGTTGAAGGCTAAAGAGATTGCAGACAATAATGCAAATGTTCCCGCTGAGCTGCGTGATAATCTTCAGAAGGCCCTGGACATCGCTTGTGGATTGGATGGTTACCTTGAACAAATGAGCAGTCAGGAAAGTGAGCCGTTGGCTGAGTTGTATAGGTAACTATGTACCTGAAACTCTGTGTGGATTGCAGATTATTAGTTTTGTGAATGATGTGCCTTGTGTAGGGTGTGTTTGCGGTTACACTGTGTTTATCCTGGAGGTGTTTGTGTAGTGCAAGATTATTTTGACTGCCAGCCACATACAATTATGCATCATTGTAATGTTTTATGTCATGCATGCATATGCAGTACACAGTAGTCAACATTCAAAGTAAATCAAAACCTTTCATCAAAGTTGTCCTAAAATAAAAAAAACAATACCTATTCTTGTCTTAGGACAACTTTGATGAAAGGTTTTAATCCACTTCGAATGTTGACTACTGCATACACATAATATATCTTTTTTTAAATTTTATTTTAAGGAAATCAATTTCTCATGACTGGAATAAGGTACATGAGGATGGAAAAACCTTATTTAGGCTTCCTGTAACATGCATCACTGGACAGGTAGAAGGTATACATAATACAATACAAGTCTTTTTATTTATTTTAGTTTAATAGCAACATTTATCTCCATAAAAAATACTTTATTTTTTTAAGAACACATTAAATTGATCTAAAAACATTTATAATATCACCAAAAATATATTTTAAATAAATGTTGTTGTTTTGACCTATGCATTACATTATCCTGAAAAAAAGTGTATCACTGTTTCCACACAATTATTACTGTGATAATAAGAAATGTAACTTGAGCACCATATATTCATATTACTATCCATATGAGAATGATTTCTGAAGGACCACACATTGCATTCACAGGAATAAATTATATTGTAAAAGTATTGAAAATAATTATTTCAATTGCTCACAGTTTTCAATGAAAAATCGAACCAACCCTAAACTTTTAAACAGTAGAGCATATGTGAAAACTGTATTTTAAGACTGGTTATTGTCATTCTGTAGGTCAGGTATTGAAGATGCTGGTCCATATGAGCAAAGCGAAGAGGATTTTAGAGATAGGAATGTTCACAGGATATGGAGCCTTGTCAATGGCGGAGGCCTTACCAGAAGATGGCCAACTTATTGCCTGTGAGCTCGAGCCTTACTTGAAAGACTTTGCACAGCTTATATTTGACAAGTCCCCTCATGGTAAAAAGATAACTGTGAAGACTGGGCCTGCTATGGATACCCTAAAGGTGGGGAAAAACCAGTCCCACCATCCTTTGAGCTGATGCAGTAAATGTGTCCAGAAAGGAATTTTTGATTATTTGATTATGTTGTTTAAAAATGCTTTAAATGTGTACTATTCTGCAGGAATTAGCTGCCACGGGAGAGCAGTTTGACATGGTTTTCATCGACGCAGACAAGCATAACTACATAAATTATTACAAGTTCCTCCTGGACCATAACCTGCTGCGGATAGATGGTGTTATATGTGTAGACAACACATTGTTTAAAGGGAGAGTTTACCTCAAGGACTCAGTAGATGATTTTGGAAAAGCCTTGCAAGATTTTAATCAGTTTGTCACAAATGATCCTCGAGTAGAACAGGTGTGCATGGCTTTCTCTCAAATATGAGCTTTTATTCATTTTATAAAATGTATGTTCTACAATCAACAGTCCTATGTCTGAATTTGAATGGTTTGATCCCTAGGTCATTATTCCTCTGAGAGATGGCCTCACTATAATACGAAGAGTGCTCTACACACCTCAGGCAAACACACAGCTGAAGGTACAGTATACTAAAATGTTAATCGCGGATAATTGTTATATAGGTGTGTGTTGCACATTTATGCTAATCAACATAAAGCTTTAGCACAGCTGTTGATCATATCGCTGATGATGATCTGTGCTTCGTAGAGTACTGTGAACTATGATGAGGTTTTCCGAGGAGTTCAAGGGAAGCAAGTGCTGGACAGGTTACGATTGGATGGAAAAGTGGCCTATGTAACCGGGGCTGGTCAGGGCATTGGCAGGGCCTTCGCACATGCTCTCGGTGAGGCTGGGGCCAAAGTTGCCATCATAGACATGGACAAAGGAAAGGCAGAGAATGTGGCCCATGAACTGACTTTGAAAGGCAAGTGGTACTTCTGGCAGTGTTGTCACCCTTAACTAAAATTGCAACTGCAACAAACTATTCAAAATTAGAAATGCCAACTATGTTCAAGTAGTACAATTGCTAGAACAGAAATACAGATTCTAATTTAAAAAATAAAATTACAAAAGCACATTACAAAATACCTAAAAAAACGAAAGAAAAAAAAATCTAAAAATAAAAGCTAATAAAAATGTTACTTTAAAAAATACTATATTAGTTTATTAATAAATACTGAAATAAGATTGATTTTAGGTGTCCTACTAGGAGTCATAGGCATATTGATTTTTTTTAAATAAAAAATGTACTTATTGTATTATAGTGCACAATAAAGTTTCATTGGCTATTGGCTATATATATATATACATTTACATTTACATTTTCTATCATATTTATAATGCTTGCACTACTTGATTTAACCAGCAGATGGTATGCAAGTATCGTAGTACCTAACTGAATGACCGTTACCCAGCTGTTCAGCCTGTTTAGTTTTTTCCTTTTTTTTTGATTTCTGTAAATTTTGTGTGCACTGCAAAAACATATTTTCTTACTTTATATTATTGACTTATTTTCTTCCACATATATCAAAATGTACCCGAAGCAAAATTATTAAAGGTATTAAGTTGTTTTTGCTTAAAGCATGAACAAATATCTTCCAATGGGGCAAGAAAAATAACCTTGTTTTTACTTTGAATTATGATTATTTTCCTTATACCACTGGCAAACTCCCAAAATATTATATATATTTACAAAACAAGAAATTCTAAGATATTTGTTAAGATATTTAGAATATCTCAGTTCGTAATTGTGGTTCTTTTTGCGCACACACACTCACACACAAACTGTATCAATTATGTATAGTTTGTGTGTGTGTGTTTAAAACTAGGACAAACCCTACATTTATGTCTTAATACAATAAAGTGGTATTTATGTTCATGTGCAATGTTGGACTTTGTCTATTATAATTTGTTTTCCTATGTATCCATGTCGTTCCAGGCATTTCCAGCATGGCTGTGTCCGCGGACATTAGCAAACCAGAGGACGTTCAGAAGATGATTGATGACATTGTTTCAAAATGGGGCACAATTCACATCGCTTGTAACAACGCTGGCATCAACAAGAACTCAGCTAGTGAGGACACCAGTATAGAAGAATGGGACCAAACCTTTAACGTTAACCTCAGAGGGACTTTCATGTGTTGTCAGGTACCACTTCATTTTTTATAGTTAGTTTGTGATTAATTCCAGCTGAGATAAACCATTTAGTCTATGAAAAATGTTTTTTTGAATTGATAATGCGGCATGCATTTACTAATGATTTCATAGACCCACAGCTGTCACCAGACAAGAGCCTGGTTCAAATCCCCACAAAACACACAATAAACCAAGCAAAATTACCACTGAACTTGACAGCCATGAATCACCATGCATTTTTGTTGTATGTAAAAGAGCAGTTTTAACATTTTGTCACATGGGTTGCTATTATTTGCCAAAGTTTTACAGATTAGAATTGCTTTTGTATATTAGCAACAACTTTTCCATTAGTTTCTGACATTTCCCGGGAGACGGAATAAAAGCTCTGATAGGGGAAAAGAGAAGTGTGAAGGAAAGTGATTTCATACCTACAGCATTAGAAGACATTAAATCCTGCCAGGCACCAAATAAATCAGAGTAAGCTGTTTTACACAAAACCGAGAGGTGATGGAGATGCCTCACCCGCATTAAAATGAACGCCGGGAGTTTTTGACACTTTTTGTCTCCCTGCTCATCCAGGGATTGTTATTCCTCTCCCTGTAGACTGTAGACGTGAAGGTCTGATTAGTGAAGGTGTCAATACTGTGACGTTCTTCTGAAAGCACATTTGTCTCTTCTCTCCCTCAAATTACCGCCTCAGGCGGCCGGTCGTGTCATGCTGAAGCAAGGATACGGCAAGATAATCAACACAGCTTCCATGGCCAGTTTAATAGGTGAGTGATGATTTTTATGCCGCCATAAGCTGAGATATTACACTGTCTCTTCCCTCTGAATTTAATACTCTCATCAAACGTAAGGGTGGGGTTTTGGAAAGAGAACATCAAACAGGTAAAATAGAGAAAGAAAACTTAACGGTATTTTTTTTTTGTTTTTGATGTAGGGTACAGTATATATACATTTACACGTGCCAATGATCAATACAAGGAACCTCGAAATCTAGGTTAAAACTTGCCAAACTCTTAGAAGTGCCATGCCGGTTTTTATATGGTTTTGAAGAATATCAAAGAAACATTTCAGTTTAAAAAATGTGGTACCATCAAGTACAGTAAATTGTAATATTGTGAATTGTATGCAAGAAAGTAAATTCTATATTTATATATACACACACACAAAGAGAAAACAGCCTTGAAATGTATATTTAATAAATAGTATATATTTTTCCCCTTAAGATATAATGATAAAAAGGTATGTCAAACTACTTGATAAGGTTTTCTTTTTTAAGTAATTTCATTCTTATAATAAGGCTGTTTTATCATTATGACATCAAAACGAATATTAATACAAAACAAGCTCTTCACAGAATTATCTTTAGTTTTATAAGTTACTCCACATACCTTTTAACTCACAAAAAATACTGAAAGCTGCTAAATTGCTAAATGCCTCTTAAAAGACCTAATATAGTGTGTGTGTATACAACCATTTAATATTTACTGGCCCTTTTATTGTTTGTTCAACTACAGCCCATCAACTCTATTGCCCCTCACAAGCCTGTTTTTGCATCATTATAAACTTGAAAACTGTGTAATGCTGTTGAAAGGCTGTAAATTGCAACTTGTGGTTCAGTCTCGTGTAAAGGGACTTCCTGGTATGCCGCCGGTCCTGGGTGCTCCGTCTTGAACTACGGTTAGAAAAAAAACAGTGTTTTTATGCAGCAGCTATAAAGAAATGTTATTTGCTATGCAGTGTTGCACAATTCCTCCAACAGGTCCCTTGCTGTGCTACAGCAACACTCCATCAACAGTGTAGTCAAGTAGCCAATAAACTTGTGTACCATATGGACGCTAGTCCCAACTGTGGGTGCAATCTGTAACACAGAAGCATGCTGCTACAGGAAGTGGAGAGAGAGAAGAGAGAGTGAAAGAGAAAAAGAAGGGGGAGTAGAGGGCAAGGGAAAAAAGTGATCAATTACTCACATTACATACAGTCCTTCAGGAATTTTCTTTATTGGCCTGGACATCTGTTATAATATTGTCATAATGTGTAATCAGATGGGGGCTGTTGTAGCCAAGTTGGGGAATACATCTTGAAAGTCCAATTAAAATGCACAGTGACACTGCCTCTGTCCATCTGGTGAGTAGCATTGTGTTATTCTATTCTGCATTCCCTCCAATGTGGATTGGATTTATTTATTTTTTTTATGCATTTTGGTAAAATTCTAATTATTTGTGTGGGTTTGTAGGTAGTTTCCTGCTCTACAGCCTGTGGGTATAACCTTAAATGGAAGATAGGTGGCATCGTGCATTTACACATGAAGTGATATCTGAACAGACTGGCTGTTAAAGGGCTAGTTGACCCAAAAATAAAAATTCTGCAATTAAATATACATTCATGTGTCTAGGGGTGGGTTATATCACTACAGTAAATGAGTAATTTTATTTCACAGTAAAGATATACAGTGGGTACTGAAAGTTATTTAGAACCCCTTATATTTAGGCCCTGTTATATTGCAGCCATTTGCTAAAAAAGTTCATTTTTATCCTCATTAATGTACACACAGCACCCCATACTGACAGAAAAACACAGAATTGTTGACATTTTTGCAGATTTATTAAAAAAGACAAACTGAAATATCACATGGTCCTAAGTATTCAGACCTTTTGCAGAGTATTTTGTAGAAGCACCCTTTTGATCTAATACAGCCTAAAAAGTCTTTTTGAAAAAGACGCAACACGTTTTTCACACCTGGATTTGGGGATCCTCTGCCATTTCTCCTTGCAGATCGTCTTCAGTTCGGTCAGGTTGGATGGTAAACATTGGTGGATCTCTCCAGAGATGCTCAATTGGGTTTAAGTCAAGGCTCTGGCTGGGCCACTCAAGAACAGTCACAGAGTTGTTGTGAAGCCACACAACACACAACATGTTATTTTAGCTGTGTGCTTAAGGTCCTTGTCTTGTTGGAAGGTAAACCTTTGGCCCAGTCTGAGGTCCTGAGCACTCTGGAGAAGGTTTTTATTCCGGATGTCCCTGAACTTGGCCACATTCATCTTTCCCTCAATTGCAACCAGTCTTCCTGTCGTACCTCTCTCACCATCATCACTTCTCCCTCGATAGCTCAGTTGGTCAGAAGGCCAGCTCTAGGAAGGGTCCTGGACGTCCCAAACATCTTCAATTTAAGAATTATGGAAAACACACTTAGGAACCTTAAGTGCAGCAGAATTTTTTTTGTAACCATGGCCAGATCTGTGCTGTGCCACAATTCTGTCTCTGAGCTCTTCAGGCAGTTCCTTTGACCTAATAATTCTCAGTTGCTCAGACATGCATTGTAAGCTGTTAGGTCTTATATAGAAAGGTGTGTGGCTTTCCTAATGCAGTCCAATCAGTATAATCACAGCTGGACTCAAATGAAGGTGTAGAAACATCTCAAAGATGATCAGAAGAAATGGACAGCACCTGAGTGTCACAGCATGTGATATTTCAGTTTTTCTATTTTAATAAATATGCAAAAATGTCAACAATTCTGTGTTTTTCTGTCAATATGGGGTGCTGTGTGTACATTAATTAGAAAAAAAAAAAGAATTTAAATGATTTTAGCTAATGGCTGCAATATAAAAGAAAAATTTAAGGGAGAGAATATTTCCCGTACCTACTGTATATTCCATATAGTTATTTTTACTTTAAATAACGTCTTTTTGACATAAACATTTTGATACCGTATTCTTGTCACCAGTGTCAATATCACAGTAGACTTAATACTAGCCTAAATAAAAAAACAAGCTCACTGAAGTCAGCAATTAAATTAGAATGAGAAACTAATAAAAAAAAAAACGAAATACAGCAAGAATATGAGACTGCTGTCACTTTAAGAGCTACATGGATCCAATATACTGTGTGTATTTAACTTTTCATGGCCTATAAAGTGGGAAAAATATCTCCTGGGATTTATGAGCACCTCTCTGACAGTGCTCTAAGAAACATGCTACTGATTATGTTTTACTGTCTTAAATCCAAATGCAATGCTTTAAAAACAATACGTTTTCATGACCACGACAGAGACGATAGTCCATTATCTCAGCTGGTTAACACATTTCTCCAATCAAGCTAACCATGTCTACCAGTAAATTTCCCTCCCCTACATGTGTTATTTAAACTCATTTGAGTCTTTCTGTGGAGCACAAATAAAAAAGATAAGAAGAATATTAATGCTGCATATTGAAAATGTCAAAAATCCAGTGACGGCATTCCACAAAACATCTCTTTTTGTATACCACATATGCTATCAATACAGTTATATATGTTTGGCCCTACGTGATGGTGACTAAATGATGACAGAATTACCTGTTTTGGTGGGTGAAATATCCATTTAACCCTGGGCCTTGGATGAAAAAATCAGGCTCTGATGACATCACGTTGACCTGCAACATCTATGAAATTTACAGATCAGAGCGGAGCCTTGTTTCTTTGCTCTTAAAATGCGAAATGAAAATCTGGATGGATTTTAAATGCGATTTAAGATATGTTTCACTTTCCTTTTTATCCTCTCCAGCCAGCTGCTCTTTAATACTACAATACTCTTTAAAAAACATCAATGCCACTGAGAGGCATACAGTAGAAAAAGCCTGTTCTCTTGCCACATTTTCTGCTAGGATTAATACATGTTGGCCTTTTTGTGTTCTCTGATAAGATGGACCTTGAGGCTTAAAGCTTATTTGTAGGCAAAGAATGGCCTCTTTTTTGAATAACAGCAGCTTCCCTCAAAAACCAGGCCCAGAGCAACCTGACAATTGTCCGGTTAGCATTTCTCCTTTAAAACAAACGAGGGTCCAGAGAGCGCAAACCTATCTCCACAGGACCGGCCGCTGCCTTCGCACAGCTGTGCCGTATTTATCATCTCGCTCCCAACCACGGCAATTTGGCAGTGAGATCACCGGGTGACGAGGTTAACTACTAAAGTTGCATGTAACTTGGAGCCTCCCTCGTGATGATTAATCAAGCCAGCCCCTTTTTCCCTGCATCGCATGCAGCGTCGAGCATCTGTGATGGTCAAGGCAAACAAATGGCGTTTTGCCTTTGTTCCTGAAGATGATGCACATCGAACATCCCAAGTAATTAATTTTACATCGCTTCATCTGCGGGGTCCCAAAAGCTAATGAAAGTGTTTTCATGTCACATTGGAGTTCAAGACCCTCTAGCTGAGTTATGAGGGGAATGAAGTAATCGGCCCTAGTATTAATCACATGTTTAGATCATTATAGAGTATGAAATAGATTTTAATGTGTGTTTAAAAGTTGAAAAGTTGGTTTAATTCATTTCAATTCATTGATGTAACACTTACAGCAGTTGCTTTAAAGTGAGTTTGTACTCATAGCAGATGCATAGCAGGTTCTTCATGGAAAATACACAAAAATATTGATGGCACATCTTGCATACAGAAGTGTATATAAATGTTTTGTCCAATAAAATGAATCTAGAACAGAAATGTCATCTACCTGTAAAGGAAGAAGCAAACCAGGGTTTTCTCCTGTGACATAATCTAAAAATCCAAAAGGTGGCTTTTGCAGTGATTACAGTTTAAATTTTGGGTTCCCCTAATAACCTTTCATTGAATAGTTCCGAAAATAAGAACCCTTTCCACTAAAGAACTTTTTTTTTTGTACTTGTAAAGGGTTCATGCATGTTAAATGTTATTCATGCAATTCTAGATGCCAATTAAGGATTATTTTTTAGGAATCATTTAATTATTTAATGAAGTATTTGATAAGGGATAGTCTGTTTGATATATGCATGCTCCTGTTTAGGTAGACAAGAGTGTAAAAATCCTATTATTATCACGCAAACAAATGGATTTTTAATGCCAACATAAACCAAAACTCTTAGTTTAAGATCTGTATGGAGAAAACCAATGGGAAAAATTCCTCTGGACTCAAGGCCACTTAAAGTGCATCATCACAATTGTTCAGAATAGGATGACAATTTGGGATAGCAGTCTTAAAAGAACTTGGACTTGAAATAACTGATAAAAATGTACTTAAATTTCAAATGTCCTGTTTCTTTCTCAATAGTGCCGCATCCGCAGAAGCAGCTGTCCTATAACACTTCCAAAGCTGGTGTGGTAAAACTCACGCAAACCTTGGGCACAGAGTGGATTGACCGAGGGGTTCGAGTCAATTGCATCTCCCCGTAAGTGTAAAAGACCATAGACTGTGCTGTGTGTGATAAGTTAACATTTCACTGGAATACGTTTTCATTACTGCTGACATGATTATTTCCCACTTGGTGCAATCTTAAGCAGAGTCACGTGCTCTGGTTCTTCCCAGTATTATGTTTTCGAATGTAACACATGAATCAATGCCAACTTTTTGTGCAAACAAAAAAAGGCCTTTCTCTCTTCATATGTGCACTGCACCAATTAAGCAGAGAGGACTGTTTTGATATTTAAGTGGAAACTTAATTTGTTTTGACAGGGTCAAAATGCATTATTTTCCACAATGGGCCACACAATTGAGACTCAGTTACTAAATTACAGTGTGAAACAATGCAATCCTGCTTAATTGGATGACGTCTAGAGGGATGAGTAGAGCAAACAGTTTCTTTAATTGTTATATTCAATTAGGGATTCAAATTAGCCTCTTTAGCAGAAGTGTCAGCAAAACAATGGCAGCCTTGTTTGTATCTATTTGTCAGCGCAGTTCTTCTGAGGAAAGGAAGAAAAGAGCAAGAGGAAGCGTGTGCTTGTCGCTTGAAGCCGAGCATCCCCAAGCCCCCGTGCCTCCCACAGCAAATCCGCAACACGCACACATGTGCTCTTTATTTATTTCTATATAGCGCCAGCTTGTTTTCTAATTTTAATTTGCGAGGACACAATCCTTTTCTCTAGGTCGAACCCCCACCCCTCCCTCAAACACATGGTCTCTCAATAGGCCCCTGATTTCTGTGACGTGACGGTTGTTAAATATGCACACGGGCAGGGGGGACCACAATTAGTGTGTGTGAGGTTGACTGCCGCCTGATTTCATTGGCAACTTTAAACGCAACAGTGATAAGCCGCATTATCTGCAAAATTGGCTGAGGGAAAACAGTAAGCCTTTGATTGCAAGGACGGGTTCCCAGATAAAGCAGCGCTGACGAGAAATATAATTGAGATTTAAATATGTTAACCAAAGGTGTCACATGCTACTTCAGCGCCTCTAATTTAGCTGCGGTGTCGGATTTGGTATCAAGTCGAATGGAATCTATTCGTAAATGGTGCGGAAGGCTGAGTGTGTAAACACACAGGCTGTATTTCCCATGCGGCTGCCCCGACGTGAAGTACATTTGCTTCAATTTGGAGTGCATTTCCTTTAGTTAGGAACTACAATGCCACTCAAGTTTGAATGTAATTTCAAAATCGCAGATGATGTGGAGAGTTGGTGATACAGTTTATCATATGGAGCTCTTTTAGTGCTACCTATAACATAAGAAATATACTCATTGTATATTACAGTCACCAGAAAGGGCAATCGCAACAGCAGCCCAATTCATTTGAAAAAGAAAAAAGGGCAATAATAGTGTTTATCCTTTGGAAATTGATTACATTGTGTGCATTCTGTACTAAATGTCTTGAATATGATTGTTGCTTCATTACTGGGACATTTATCTGAGTCTCTACCATGATGGTGACCATGAAGTTAAATAGTGAAGGAAGCTCACCCTCAAAGTTATTTAATTTAATTTAATTTAAAAAAAAAAATTTAATTCTTACCCTAATTTTAAGTCAATTCATGTTTATCTATATATTTTTTAAATAAATATATTAGAACATGCTGTATTTATTTTACAAAATAATAATATAGTGAAAAATGTTTGTATTATATATTACAATTAAAATAATATATATTACTGTGATGGTAAAGCTGAATTTCTTCACATTCAGAAATCATTGTAATATACTGATTTGTTGCTCAAGAAGCATTTATTAATCTTAACACCATTGAAAACAGTTGTGTTGCTTAAAGGGTTAATGTAATTTGTAATGAATCACTTACCCTCATAAAAGCTTTATCTTCAAAACAGATATTTTGGATGAAAACCGGGTCGCTTGTCCCATTGGCTGCCTATTCAAACACTGTAACGTCTCTGTAGCGCCGTTTTCATTTCCATTTGGGTTGAAGTAACCCTTTAATAATTTAGTGGAATTCTGAGATGTTTAAAATGTTTAATGCATTTTATTTTAGTTAATCATCATTATTTTTAATATTGGCTGAAGATCAATTAAAGACTATTGGTGAAATGGGTACTGTTTTATAGGAATTATGCATTGTCTGTATGGCTTAGGAGACACTCAAATTGTTAAGTCTTTTTAGGGGTGGTGTTAATAGATATGATTTGATCAAAGATCATAAAAACAAAAATGCACAATAGGACCAGAAACTGGGTTTTAAGAAAGTAAAACGGGTCAGTTTTGATTTCATGTGGACATTAAGACTTGTGATGTTCAGTTTGGAGTGTGTCAATCACACTATCCATCCATCAAAGGACACTGAACCAGTGTAAACACCATCAGAGCTGTTCTGCTGAGGTCCTTAAAGAATAGCCAACTTCATTTTATGTCACTGTGACTGCTATAACTGAAACAAGTGGCCCTGAAACAACACTGTCTCTTTGCATCTCACATCTGATCTGTCTCTGTTGGTCTCTCTCTTTTTCTCTACAGTGGTATTGTTGACACCCCTCTCATCCATTCAGAGAGTCTGGAGCCTCTAGTTCAGCGCTGGCTGTCAGATATCCCAGCCGGACGACTGGCTCAAGTGACAGACCTCCAAGCTGCAGTGGTATACTTGGCATCTGACGCCTCTGACTACATGACAGGGCATAACTTAGTCATAGAGGGTGGTCAGAGTCTGTGGTAGAGAAAGTTTGCCTCTCAGATTTGGTAATACACTCTCACCCAGTGTCCCTAAAGGATACAGAGTCGCTTACTTGATTTTAATGATGCAGTACACTAGTGAAGATATGTACTGTACATTGGAAGTAATCAATGGATCCACAAGCTTTTTTTAGTGTGTAGTGTCTCAATTGTAAACAACTCTACTTGTGCGTTATTTAACTCGTGCATTTTGTATAAGGTTTTACAATAAACACTGCCTTTAACAAAATTTTGGTTTTAACAAATTTTTCAACTTTATTTATGTTTCACAATTTAGTGGTATTTGCTCAAACTTATTGTTGAAGATTTGAACAAACCCCTAACCGTAAGCACTGCATTTAAACCAAAAAATTGTCAAGAATGACATGCACTACTGTTAGAATTTGTATTCTAAAAATGGTTTGTGCATAAAACAATACAAAATCTGTCAAATATGGTAGAAAAAATAATCTTTCTCTTTTTGAATTAAGCTTATTTATTTTATCCCGTTGGCATTTTTCTTGTATGAACCATAAACTCACTTAATGTTAATACATTGTTCAACAATGCTGTAAAAAAAATCTGTAAACGTTTAGGTTAAAAAAGTTTTAAGTTAAATTTACAGTTAAATACCGTAATTTAATTAGCTAATATAATGTTAATATACCAACCTATTACAGTACTGAAATCAGTTTTGTATCTTAGAAATTCACTGATAAACCAAAGCCTAATCACAAGCAGCTTTAAATGTATGTATGTATATATATATATATATATATATAGAAGGTGCTTAATGTCATTCTCACAAGCACTAAACACCATCATGGTGAGACTCATTAAACTGAATTATGCGACAAACATTAATTTAGAAACATTACATGTAACATACAACCCTAATAAACATAATTGATAAGAAGAAGAAACATCAAATTTAAACAAAATTTTAAATGCAATGCAGGTAATTCTGGGAATGTCAGTTTATGTTTTTTTCCCTGTATATTTTACAGGTGTTTACTGTTAACCATTTAACAGGTTTTTTAACAGCATTTTTTAATTATTATTATTATTTTTTTTTTACAATTAAAACCATGATCATTTTTTACAGTGAAGATTTAATATATGATGTTCTTTTGTTTCTCAAATTAAATGTATCTTAATTTAAGAATGTATTTATACTAGAAAAACAAGAAAATGTATTGCAGAAAGTATTAAACTTTATAACTCATCATGTATCATTTGCGCTATAGGCATGGTTGATACCTAAACCATCTGGATTGTTGTGGAGAGGTGCGTTATTACTTTTTGAAGTGTTCAGTTTGTACAATCTTGGCTTGGAAATGACATGAGCCATTTCTGAACACTTTAAATATGTGCAGCACAACTGCTCCCAATGTAATCACTTCTAAATTTGCACCATGATTTAGATGCATCATAACTTTTACAGTGCATTTGCAATGCTATGTACCCTAATACTACCTGCTATCACACTCGCTCAAGTCTATCCACCCATGTTCAACCTTGTGTATAACACTAGCGGTCTCTTTTATCATCAGCAGTCGTGAATGATCCTGTAAGGGCCTCTCCCACAGATATCTTAATTGCTCTCTATTCTGTGTATATGCTGAAAAACAATACTTGTATGAAAAGGCCAATGGCGAACTTGACCCCAGTCACTGCAATTATTCTAAAGGAGTGGCCAATTAGTTCCATTAGTAAAGCAATAGGATAGCAGGTATGCACATAAATGTCTATAATTTCATGCCATCAGTTCGGATACTTGGCCAGATATTTACATAATTAGTACTGTAAATGAGGAGATTGGTGTTGGAGAGCTTCATTGTTATGTTAGATCGACGATTCTGCCACTGATCTGAAGCTCAGCATCATATTAACTGTCAAGATATTCACTTTTAGATCCAAGAATACAAAATATGCATGTGTGGATGTGTTAAAGTCAGAAATTTTACTAATCGGGGAACAATTAGTATTTAATGGCAAAGTTATATTTAACAGATACTCTGAGTAGCTTTAAAAACCAGTAAGACTTGATGAGAATCAGTGATTAGATTAAAAGTGTGATTCAGTATCTGTCCACAAAGTGGAAGCATGGAGTCAGAAAGCTTCACTTCACCACGTGCTTCGTTTTTTATACCAGCATGTATCACTAAAGAACTATCAACCTATCATTGCCTTTTGTCTACACTCTGTACGTGAGGACGTGCAGTTTATCTCCTTTTGTAAAGAAGTTGAATGTTTAGAATAAACAGCTGCTCAAACTATTTAAAATAAAATTTTGAATACTAGGTTAAATGTTATAAATATAAACAGGTTAAATATCTAAAGATTTACTTTTTTTAATGCAGTTAACAGTGACCTTCAC
The DNA here is from genome assembly GCA_032353835.1 of Enteromius viviparus. NCBI lineage: Eukaryota > Metazoa > Chordata > Actinopteri > Cypriniformes > Cyprinidae > Enteromius > Enteromius viviparus. The sequence goes on from JAUCNO010001758.1 coordinate 8,843,977, forward strand.
ATTTAGTTATAAAATGCACTGCACACTTCAGTGTTTCATTAAACACTAATTTGTTTAATGATTAATAAAAATTATATTAGTTTTATAACAATACAACTCAAATAGTATATTCATCATGTATATGTGTGTACAAGTATACAAATATTATAATATATAAAATCTTAAATTACATATTCCTACTATTATATAAATAATATTAAAATAATACCTATCAATCTGAAAGTATGAGGCTGCACTGAAAAAAATATATATATATAATTTACAAAAGTTCTAATACAAAAATATACAAAAGTTCTGATACAAATATTTATTCGTATTAGTACTTTTCGCTTGTTTTCTAAATATTGTTGAATCAAGCTGCATTTACTGGAGAAGCGAAATGACTAAAGATATTAAAAAAAAACTAAAAAAAGAAGACTGAAGATAAGTTATAGAAGAAATTATTTTTGTCTCTTTTTCCCCAGAAAATTTCTTAAACACTGCTAAACATGTTATATTAGGTTTATAGCTGTAAACTATTTCCAAGCTCTCTTTGAAGACCTTATTTTCCCTGAACCCTTTTGCACTGTAGTTTTTTTTAGGCTAGGGTAGAAGCAGCTCTCTTCCAACCTATGACTGCTCCATGATGTGTAAGTGATCTTGAATACATTATTGATGACCTCCTTGAGCTGCAATTACTGTCAGGAGCGTGGGCATGGCTGTTGTTGCTAAACATGTCTTTAGTGGAAAAAGAAACTTGTGCTTGCTTCTACTCTTTCACGAGTAGCCTATACATTCTTCACATGAATTTTGATTAATGGATTTCTTAATTTTTTTGAGAATTGTATAGAAATGCACAAAAATGTGCATGCACAGTTGAGTGGGATACAATTTTTATCCTATAAGAAAACTCACACACACACATATATATATACTGTGTATATATATATATATATATATTTGTTTATTTTAAATTGTTTAAGGTCATTAATTTATTTTAATTATTTCTTTAAAATGATTTATTCTTAAACATCTACATATATGTCTTAGTCTGTATTAATAAGAGTGTTTTATATTATAACTTGAGTATACAAATGTCAGGCACACACACATTCATATTCGCACAGATGCCACCGCACTGTAACCTTTCTTCACTGCTAAACAGTTGACATTTGAGAGTCCTTGCTTCAAACTTGGGAATAACTGTGAGTTGTAATTACATGCATTTTGAAATGAGCAATTATCGATAAAGTCAAATTACTCAACCCCAAGGGGCTTGCTATGCCGGCAGTGCTAGCTGTTTTTCCTGTTTATGAATTTTGATTTTATTCCATTTTTTCTTTTCAGTGACAAAATAGCTGACCATAAACATGCTTGTTTCTCAGTCGAAAACTTTTAGCTGCATTTCCAACTGTTTGTGAGTGTACAAGTGTTTAATTTCGATGTGTGAGCTCTGTTTATGCCCTGTTTGTGATCTCATGCCTTATTGATGATAGCAAGCTTGTGCTGTTTGCTCGGATCAGACTCATCTGCCAACATACAGGACTCCAAAAAAACATTACAGTGCGTAGAAAGGCACACTTTCACTGAATTATAAAAGGGCAACATTTTGTTGATTCTATTTAAACAGAGGCGGGAAACCAGCCACACTTGCATTATTCACGTAGACGATGAAGTGTATGACACATCATTCTCACAGATTAAGATTGTAGCTACCTAAACATTAAAACCCATGAATTACTGATTTACAGTTTGCATTTCTGAGTCACAACAGAAACAATAAACTGTTTGAAAACAACTGGTCTATACGTGAACATCATAAATGATAAAAGCTGGCTTTCACTGATGTGCTGTCACAGAAGTCATGTCAAAAACCTTTGATTAATAGCTTGATCTAGCATCCACCTATTTTAATGCATGTCTGAGATATTGGATAAAATACATAAAAATGTACATTAAAACGTATGTGCACAATTGAGTGGGATAAAATCTTCATCCGATAAGAAAAAAAGTGCATAAACTAGGATGGAAACCCATTTACCAAATAAATTCCACCATGTGCATCAAAAAAAAACTTAAAAACATCTATGTGTACTCAGCTGTGCTATTTGTTGCACCATGAATATGACATAAAATGCACTTTTACATACTATTTCTCTATTTTTGTAGTACACTTGAACCACCTTTCTAATCTAGTACACTCAAGTGTACTACAAGTGGTGACTAAACACTTTTTTAAATAAATAGAGCAAGAGGAGAGCAAGAGCAAGATATTTTCATCTGAAACAACTCAAACATGCATATTAGTCTGGGACTAGCTTAACCCTTGTCTGTGAAACTGGGGGAGTTTGTTAAAAGCACATTTGTGACCCTGGACCACAAAACCAGTCTTAAGTTGCTGGGGTATATTTGTAGCAATAGCTAAAAATACATTGTATGGGGCAGAGTTATTGATTTTTCTTTTTTTGCCAAAAATCCTTAGGATAGTAAGTAAAGATCATGTTTCATGAAGGTATTTAGTAAATTTCTTACCGAAAATATATTAAAACTTAATTTTTGATTAGTAATATGCATTGTTAAGATCTTCATTTGGACAACTTTAAAGGTGATTTTCTCAGCATTTAGATTTTTCTGTACCCTCACATTCCAGATTTTCATATAGTTGTATCTCGGTCAAACATTGCCCTATCCATCCGAATTTTACATCAATGGGAAGCTGGTTTATTCAGTATAAATATCATGTATAAATATCAATTTTGGAAAATTAACACTTACTACTGGTATTGTTGTCCAGGGTCACATTTTAGTTCTGAAATAGCAAAGTTCAGTACACTTAGATGATCTTAACGTTTATCTTAAAAAGTTTTTTTTTTTTACCTGGGTATATTTAGTTATTTCTCTTCAGTGGCAATAAAAATAAAAAAGCGAAAACTAACTAAACTTATATAGGAGCTTGAGGAAAATGCTCCTTTTAGAGGAACTTTTTAGATGTCACTCTTCATATATTCTAAAAAGCAAATTAATAACCTTAATAACAATGTTGCATTTATGTTTTAGTTAAATATATACAGCTGACATTGTTTTTTTTGTATTATATAACCTACAACGTGCTATTCAAACCACTATATTGGCACTTTTTAACTTTTAAATAAAGAAAATTCCACATGAAACACTCATGGCCTTTACAGAGGATTGTAATACACTTCAGTTTTCTGTGAAATCCATCTACTGCTCCTTTATCCCCAACCAACTTTTTTCCCCATTATGTACTGTATATTTGTCTTTGACTGCAGCTTGTCTGCTAGTTAAAAATGGGTGGGAAAAGTCATAGTACAACCAAGTTTGTACATGACATGAGTCTAAACACGAAGTTATGAGTTTGTTGAGCTGAGGTTGTTTTGCCATTACATAAGCTATAACTTCTGGTGATTAATGAGGTGGCCTATTACCTAACACACTGTTGGTATACTTGTTTTCTCACACTGACAAGCATGTTCCTCAGGGGAGAATTCTATGGGGAGCTGGATGCATATGTGTTCTGCCATTTTGATGAATGAAAAAGTTGACTCGTATGGTGGAAAATTGTTGTCTCTCTTCAAAAAGAGTTTGAGTTTGCTGCCGGTTTCCCCTAAGGGACGTTTGGAGAACAAAGGAGAACAACGCAATGAATGTGTCTTCGGAAACCACTCTGGAGGAGTTCAATAATGTATATTCAACGTATGGCATTCGGTATATGTTAGCACAGCGCTGTAAATGTGACCTGTAAGTTGCTGCGGTGTCTTTTGCTTTCAACTGTGCTATATAGAAAGCACTAAAATGCACTTTCAGCACATCTAGTTCTTGTTTATAATTCAAAAAGTGATGCATTTTCCTGTAGAAGCTTCCATTATGATAAACCGGACAGAGACTTGGTTCCACTCGTTCTTAAAACACCAGGGGTGGGAGTCGTAAGTAAAGCCTCATTTCAAATTCTATTAATCTATTAATAGATGCTCCTCACAGCCTTGTGTTATTGCTGGAACCTCATTGCTTAATTTATGCACGTCCAGAGAAAGCTCATTTGCATTCTATAGACATTCCATATCCTACTCGTGCGTCCAGAGAGATCATTTCAAAGGCAGATTCAGCTGCTGATGGAACATATTCATTTGAGCTACAAAACAAGGAACACAATTCAGATTAGAATTGCATTATCACAGATAAGAAATGCCATTACTACTGGGTTTAGATTATGATCTGCTATGAAGGAGAAAAAAAGATGTTGGTTATGCAAGTTTGTTGAAGAATACCAAAAATAAGCATTTTAAGCATGTTTTATTTGAACGCGATGGAGTGTGGTATTATTTAGAACTGATTATATTTATATCCTCTCCTTTGGGGTTTATTCTGTATGCCATGCAGTACATATCTCTATTGATACCGCTGCTTGTGAATCATGCATGCCAGGTACTCAATAATAATGGTGCAGATCACTTTTGATATCTGGCTGTTGGTGACGGAAGCTTTATTCTGTGGTCTGATTTCACGTGCACCACATGAAAGGCTGAGGTTTCTCTTCAGGAAAGGGCTGAAGGAGGATTTTATGGACTTTTCCTCAAAAACTAATTTGACTAAAATTAGAAGTGGCCTTGAGAATCACATGCACTTTTAGTTCAGGTTTTGTGTCATTTCTTTTCTCTCCTTAAGAAAATATAAAATAGTTACCACCAAAATACAATGTTTTTTACTGTTTAACGAAGACAAAAAGAAATTTGTATAATTTTATAAAATGTAATATTTTATATTAATATTAAATTACATATTAAGATTGGTTATTTATTTTGTTTTTAATAAGTCCCTTATGCCCATCAGAACAAAACCCAGTAATATTTTGAAATATTATTACAATTTTTAACATAACTGGTTTCTATTGTAATTTATTACACGGCTCTCTGGAATGCTTGATTCTGATTGGTCAGTTGAGACATTTGCAGGTTCGTTCTTTTCGAATA
>JAUCNO010001758.1:8849046-8861106 GCA_032353835.1 Enteromius viviparus
AGTATTTGATAAATCAAGCTTTGGTTCATATATATATATATATATATATATATATGCAAGCTTTTAAAAATGTATTTATTGGGTCTAAATGTTCAGTAAAATATTCTAGATTCTAGAACATTATTTAGTGTATTTGGTATAATGCAGTGTTGACGGTATGTGGCTTTCACCCCTCCTCTCCTCAAGGATATAGATGGGGGCCTTGTCAACATGAGTTTATCATGATTTTATATGACACCGGTGGTTAAAAACATACTGAAAGGCACCATGGGATGAGAGATGGATGCAAAGAGATTGAAAGAAAGCAAGGGAGATAAAAGGAGAGCAAGCGGCAAGTAAACAACGCTTAAGTACTCTAAATAAAACATTTGTTTGTGATTGAGGTTTCCCGATACGAGCAGCGTGACCTCTTTTATGGAGAAGTCTCCAAACACAGATCCTGTCTCTCTCTTGTTTTTTTTCTCTCCCGATCTCTGCCAGCACACAACCTATCCATATTGCATGAGAACAAATTTTTCTGACAACTTGAGTGATAGATTTGTACAAGGCCTGGATGTTTTCTCCAGAAGAGGCCTGTCAGAGTGACACAAATTGCCATTAATAAAAATTTTAACAATACATGCCAAATGAAGTTTTTCTGTTAACACGGCAGAGGGGGAGAGTAAATGGCGTCTGTGGTGGGCTTTTGGGGAATGGGGGCTTGGCTTTTCTTTTTTCCTTTCCTGTTGTTTTGTCATGAGGAAAGCCGGTGCTAAGGATAGAAATGTGTTTGAGTGATCATGCTAGCACGCTGTCAAAGAAACTGACAGCAGTTTACGGAATGCTTCTTTGGCAGATCACCAATTATTTATTTACTCTGTAAGACCTCTCATCCGAACGATGTCTAATGGTGCTTTCACACTGGAGGTTTTGGTGCTCACCCAAGTCCATTTGTCTGCCGTTTGGTTCGATTGGTTAGTCTGAAGGTGGTTTTATGAACTTGTGTGCACAGAAGCAAGTCTGCTTAAAATATAGGTGTAGAACAGAGGTTTTTAAACAGTTTGAACATGAGAAAGTGTCAAAAAACTAAATTAAAGTCTGCTTTTGTATTGGTTGTTTTGTTGTTTTACTTTAGTTGATCTACTAATTCGTCTCCTCCATGTCACCTTATAGAGCCATTTTGTACATGAATGTCAATTACCTTGTTTATGATTTGATCTGAACGTAAACTATGCAAACAAATTATCCACACACATGTATGTATTACATATGTGATCCTCTTCAAAATGATGCTATAGTGTGACACGGAGGAGAGGAATTGTTAAATACATTTTTTTTTTTTTTTGCGCACAAAAAGTATACTCATAGCTAATAATGTCGCTTATGTAGCTAATAATGTCCTTGCTATGTTTCTACAAATATCTTCTGTAACGACACAAGGGTGAGTAATCATGATTTTCATTTTTGGGTGAACTAACCCTTTCAACATTACAGTAGTGGTGTTTGACTGCTGATTTATTTGTTTTTCTCCTTAATGAATCAGCAATTTCAATGAATCTGTTGAATGAATAATTAATCAGCTCTCTCATAAAGATGGAATTATTAACTGGCATGACTTGCAGAAAGAAAAGCTGAAAAATACACAGGCAGGCAAAAACATGTAAATCATGAGTTATAAGATTTGATCTTTTTCCTTAAAGCCATACCCAAGTATTTTGCTATTTATCAAACGTGTCCTTTAGGGACACATGGGATAGTTATGACAGCTGCATTGTATAATTTCATGTAACTGGAAAAAAAACAAGTAGTTTTAAACTGTGGACGTAAACTCAACCCGTTTTGTTTTTTTCTCACTCTTTTTCTCTGCTGAGGTGATTAACTGAGCACATGTTTGAAGGTGGGATTATGCTTGTCTAATTGTGGTGTACGTTGTCATGGTGACTATCAGCCAATCAGGGGTAAACAGCATTAATTGGCAGCGTTCGGGTGAAAAGCGGCGTGTTCTGATGTCAACATCAGAGTTACAATGGCAAAACAAGATTATGTTTTGGCAGGAAAATCAAAACTCTTGCCACGCTGGACCTGTTTTATTTTTACAAACAACCTATAAGGTAATCTGTCCTGGATCCTTTGTTCTTTCTTGCTCTTTTGGCCAGGATGGTTTTTTATAAGATATGAGTCATGTGAGACTTTCGATCTTTGTTGGCACTATTCTGCTTTTGGAATATCCTGTTTTCAGAAATTGGTGTTTTTGTGTGGATAAAAGAGAAAATGATTTCCTCTTCACAGATCCTCTACAGCCAGCCCCTCGTCTGAGTTGAACCGTTTTTTTTTATTTTGGTAATAAGAAAATACACGAACGTCATCAGTGCATTGCAGATGTTGTGTAGACTGGGATCAGATGAATGCAGATTGGCTTTAATTCTAAGCCTCCCAAGCACACCTGCTCTCCTGCACAGCAAACCTGCTCAATTAACTGAGGGCCAAGAAGAAAACATCACAGGAAGTCAATAAACCCATATCACCCCCGCAGGGGCCTGGAATCACAATAACCCACCACAAACACATTATTATTACATATTAAAATTTGCCTTTGAGATATTGTGTAACACCAAGTGTCCAGCGACATCATGCCTCTCTAAGACTTTATTAGTTTGCTTTCTCAAATGTACTAAAGGGTGCTACGTTGAAATTGAATTGCTGTTTAAACACACTCTTCAACGATTTCATGGAGTTCAAAGCATACTAAGTGTTTGTCCTGGAGACACTGCAGGCCAGACAAGAGCGTTTTAACCCTTATTTTCTAGACTGCATAACATACTTATTATCTAAGCATGATTATTAGACATATATTTCTGCCAAAGTAATCCAATGTCTCTGAATTATGTTGTATTAGATAATTTATTAGCAAATCTAATTTGGTAAATTATGTAATTAAATTTGTTGATTTGATATTGTGAATACGGAAATTGTGTTCTTATTCAATTACTTAATATTTAATTAATAACAAATTACAAAAAAAAATTATCATATACAATATTTTAAATGATAATAATAATGCTTTAATGTATAATTTACATAATTATTATGATTTAGAAATTAAATTAAATTTACTTGATTAACAGCCATTATTATTATATATTAATAACTATATATAGTGTAATTTATTCTTGTGATGGCTAAACATTAATTAAAATAAAAAAAATATTTTATATATTATTTTTTAGAAATTGTTATTTTTCAAAAATGAAAAGTGACAATAAAATATATTTATAAATTTATCAAATATTTCTACATCAAATAAATGCTCGTCTTTCTATTCATCATTCCCCCCTCCCCCCCAAAAAATGCAGTAAACTAAGTTTTCTACATTACATTCTACATTAAATTTAAAAAGAAGTTTTATTATATTGTGTAAAAAATTCTAAATACTACTATACTTTTTTTTATCACACTTCTCTCAAAAACAATAAAAAAATAACTTGGCAGTACGTATATAACGTATTATGGAAATTTGTTTCCCTTTCTTGCTCACTCCTTCTTCATTCATTACTTCATTAAATGGTTGCTTAGAGTCACAGATGAGTCACACTTCTATTTCCCATGGGGCTTTACTACGTTAAGATGCTTTTAGAGTGCATTGCTCCACAGCGTCCACCGTCCTCCTATAAATATTGCATTGCAATGAAACTGCATGGAGGTAGATGCTCCCCATGGCCTAATGTACAAACACGTGCTAAGCTACACAAAGGGAGATTAGGAAAGTGGATAAAAAGGAAGAAAGGGATACACAGAACAGACTTGATCTCTGTAGGAAAGGTCTATGTACAGCCCACCACAGGTGCTTAATAAATCATGAGAATATAAGGCGTTGCGCGACTTCAGAGCGGCTCTGGCTGGGTGAAGGAGATAAGTGCATCACTCCAGGTCTGGAATCAAAAGGCCCTCTTATGGGTTTGTCAGCAGTCAACGCTTGAGCTTCTGACATTGAGAGCAAGAAGACTCTTGTGTTAACAATATTTCCACAAAACACCATGCTTTGATGAAACACAGGCATTGATCAAAACACACTCACGCACGAAAAGCACACACCGTGCAATCATTTCAATGTCAAAGACCTCTTAAGCCAATTGCTCTGACCTGTAAGAGGACCATACCTCTACTCGAGCTTCGTACTTCCGTTTTATTCCCTCCTAAATATCCTGTTTTCTTTGCTTTCGCCCCAACAGGAGAAGAACAGCTGATTTCTGTTTCAAAGGGATGGAAAGATTACCTTTATTTCCATTATAAAGTACTTTTGATATGACGGGAATCTTTGAACACAGTGGGAACCTGAAATCTAGTACACTGGCCTTCATTATTATCTCTCTCAGTCTTGGATGAGGAGGAACAATACCCATGTAAAAGAGCAGTGAATGGCGGGCATCCTGGATTGACTTGTTTGCTGAATATGAGAGTAGATTTTTCTGATGTATTTATAATGGCCTTATTAAAAGTGCTTTTGATGTGAAGAATGCAACAACAGCACACAGAATTATTTCGTAGTTTGTGGTCACAGCGTGCAACAACCAGGCCTGCCCAAGACACATGAATGTAAATTTTTAAACCGAAGATGTGAAATGATTTTATTGTTTTCCTTTTATTTGTTCTTTAATTTTTTATTTATTGATTTATTTTTTGAGGGGTCAATAAGTCATTGTTTTTAGGTTTTTAATGATTTTTGACTGCAGATAAATTGTCATAATATTTTTATTTCCACATATTTTGTTAGATGATCTTTTACTTATATTATTAATATACAGTTACTGAGTAACAACTTTCATTTTGTGAATAACATAAACTAAATTTTGTGTTAAAAAAAAGAAAGAAAAGAAAATTTCACATAGTTTTATATGACAAAATATTTAGCCCGTTTTATTTTATTTTATTTTTTCCACCATTTAATCCTTGGATTTAAATGTAAATATATATTTTCTTTTAATTAAATTATTGTAATTTAATTTAATTTAATACATTTTTATCTGATATTTTATTTTTTATTTTTCCTGTCTTTAATTAATTTTAATGCGGTATTAATGCCTTTCCTTCAGAAGATTTTGAGCTAATAGACAAGGTCACTTTTCTTCTATATATAGTGTGATGTACATCAAACCTCTGACACTGAATAATTAACAGGATGTTGAGGTCATATAGTATAATGATTGACATCACAGAAATTGTAAAAATGAAAATCTTTTCATCCTGAGAACATCTTTATGTCAAGATCCTGCATTTTTATTCACTCAAAATTATTGATAAAAGGCATATAAAATATGAATGCGTTTGGTATATTGCACAAAATATGTTTAATGCATATGTTTTCTTTAGTAAGATCAGAGCGCGTTAGTGACATTTCCATTTTGAATGAATAAAAGGTACGTTTTCTCACCTTTAATGTGTTCCAGCATGTTAAAATCAATGATCTGTTGTTTTGCATTCACAGAGTCGACTTGAACGCCTTGCATATCGGTTTCCTGCATTATTATTTGCCAAACAGAAATTTGAACACTTTCTTATTTGCATTTGTAATGCAAATCCAAATTCTTGCTGTGTTTTAATAGCATATATTTTCCTACATGTTTTGTTAAACAAATGATTGACCACAATAGCTGCTTTTTATTTTTTAGGCTCCATGCTTGCAGATTTTTCATAATAGGTTTACTACCACTAAAGATAACAAGACCTTTCATTTGCAAGGCCTTTCGGAGCTGTCAACAACCCATTCAAGAGCCTACAGCATTGGCTCAGTTTTAAACAATCTTTTTAAAGGTCAGTCCGAAGTTACTTGTCATTTGGTTGATGCTTTTTCCCCATTTGATTTGTTTATAAAGTGTATTTCATTAAATGTTGCGCATACTAGATAGCAGTACTCCGGAAACGCTTGGCTGTCAGAGTTGTTGGTCGTCTGCGGTAATGAGTCAGTGGCGAGCTTAACAAGGCTGAGCTTTTGGATTGCAAATATAGGCCGCTGTATCCATAATGAGACCTTTGCAATCGTAGATTAAGCAAACATGTCATGTGATTGGACTCGTTACAATTTTAACAGCAGATGTTGCTTTGTGTTCTTTGATTTCTGTCAAATATTTAATATAGGACCTTATTTTCATTCAGGCTTGCGAGTGACATGAACAGACGTGCATGGAGCAGGGCTATTTTTATTGGCAACGAGCATCAGATTCTTCGCTACGTTCGACCTTACTATGCGTCGCTGGCGTTTGAATGCTTGGCACGTTGTTATAAAATGTCCATATTCATCAATTCCTACTCTTTTACATCACTCTTTCGGGCTATGAAAAGTGGTGTTTACAGTATCAACAAAAAAACACTTGTGCATGTCGAGGGAAAGAAAGTCTGCGGCTAGCCCTCGAAAAAAAAAATTAAAAAAATTCTTTTCTTTTCAAGTTTGCTACTGCCATCAGCCTTCGCAGCTGAAACCAGAAACAAATGTATTCTCTTCTTGGACCCCATCACGCGGACTTACCGTGCTAGACAATTTATAAACAGTGCTTTCCTCCCCACCCAGCACAAATACCTGGTTCAAATTAAGAGTCTTTAGGAGTTCAGGAGTTTAGGAGTTATGGATATCTTTCAGAACTTCACATGTGCTGAAAGCCATCTCTGGGTTTTTTTTTGCATAGCCCACATTCTCTGAAGCAAAAACACAATTACCTCATCTGTAAGGAGCTTACGAAAATGTTGCAAACGAGGTTTATTCAAACATAATAAGTCCAGAAAAATGTCAGGGCGGGATTTGATAAATCTGGATGTGGCAACAAAGGGGATATTATTCGTATCGTGAAGCACTATCTCAGGAATTAGATTCAAACACATATTAGAGACAAGACTGATGGCCAACATATACAAATTACCAATGAGAGCGACAAGCTTAATGGAGAGTGCATAGGTAAAAGTCCTCTATCTCTTTCTGCTTGTACAAACAATGCTTTGACTCCATTAAAGCCAGCTTTGTTTGAATAGGTCAGTATGGCTGAAAGATGTAAGCAAATGCTATCTGTCTTAGCATGTGTGCGTATTTCAAATAATTTTCTATTAAATTATCATTATATATCAAACCATACTGTCCTGTACGGCGATGAAGGCTTTTTTACTACCGTAGATGTTTTTCATGCAGGTTTCTGACTAAGCCTTTTTATTCCGAATCCATTCAAAGCACATAAAACCATCAGAACATTTTAAATATCAATAAATCAGGTGACTCCTGGAAACTGGTGAAGTGGGACGCGCTCCAGATGTGCGGGTGGCACACGGGGAACGAGAAGGGGAAAAGGCAGGAAGAATGAAGGAGAACAGAGTTTGCAGTTCAGTAGAGGAGAAAGAAACGAGAGCGCGTCTCTATACCTGCCTGGCATGGGCTGCACGCTGCATGCAAAAGCCAAGGGGACTTTTTTGCTGGAGTTTGGAAGCTTTAGGAACAGCCTTAAATCGTGAAGGTTGGCATCAGTCCTTTGCCTTTGTTTAATCGGGATCGAATAGTAGAGAATCAATTTGTGTGCCTCAAAAATGTGCTTTTATTTGTTTCCATGTCACCTGGTGTCTTTCTGTAAAAGATTAATGGGTCGCCAACAAAACTTTTGACAATGTTTGATGAAATTTCCTTTAATAAGATGTCAACATTTTCACATTTCTTGCTTCACTTTCAATTTTATCTGATCTTTAAAAAAAATCTAAAGGAAAGCAATTTAAAGGTGTTGCATACACTGTAGCGTTTTTTTTTTTTTTTATAAAACAGATTAAAATTTCATATTTAATCCAAACGTTACTTTTATTATTTGGAGTATTTTCTTCAGTATGTAGGAATTGCTGGTAAATTTCACAAGCAGCTACAAAATGCACACTGAATTAAACTGAATTAATTAATAATAAAAAAAAAAGTATAGCATAATATCCAATGTCTTTATAATGTTCTGTTTCCTATAAATCTGTCCCTTTTTCAATGAAAGTATATAGAATTTTTTTTTAATCTATATAGCATTTCTTTTCTGAACAAACTGCATGATTTGAGATGTCATTCGATGCAAAGTTAAGTAAGAGCAATAGTAATAGCGATGCTTGCCTTAGCAAGCATCCCTAATAAATAAATGTCACCATCTTTGCAGATTCTGCCACATTTCAAACTAAACAGCAGTTAATTATCGCCTCAGGCCGTGAGCTTTGATGAAAACCTCTTTCCCTCCATCTATTCCTGGAAGTGCTTTTCTTTAGGTCCTGAGGTAAACTAGCCCACTGGCTCTCAGCAGGCTTACCGCTGCTACCGCTGCTATGAATTAACATATACAGCAATAATGAAGGACTTACAGAAATCTGGACTCAACAACTTTGCGGGCGGCTAAACTTGTGAGATAAGTCTAGGGGGTTCATAATTTTTTGCTCTGTTTAAAATAGCCCTCACAGGATCGAGCTGTGCTTTGTTGTTGATTTATCGTGGATGAGGACGAGCGAGTCTGTTTGTATTACTTGTTTTATTCCTAGACTGCTTCCAAAATCAACAGGTTAGAAACAGTTCTCCCCTTTTTTGAGGGTTTACACCTTCTTCTAAGAATTCTTTGAACTTCAAAAGTGTTGCATTTGTGTGTTCTGAGGAGTCGCGCTTAAGGGCCGTGAGTTATTGGGTTCTAGACTGAAGTGTATAGCCACTGTTAATTCCCCTTGGCTCTCTGCCCTCTCTTTGTGTTGAATATGGATGCTATAAGCCCGTATGCACCTTTCATTAACATGTCACTGCCGTTTCTTGTGATTGACAAGACTGCTGAGTGTAAACAATGCGTGCAATCAGGGTTTGCGGCTGAATTGCAGCGAGATATGCTGACTGTGGCAACCTGCTCTGATTGGTTGCAGGATTGTCATGTCAGTCATGTCTGTCGACACCTTTATTGCAAAATCTGATCGGACTGGAATCTGGAAGATATCCAGTTTCAAGGTGTAAACATGAAGTAGGAGCGAAAACCTTCGTGAAAACAATAGGCACACAGATTTCGAACACACAAACAAGGAGATTTAAGTTTATACAAACAGAAATTGACTAAATAGACAGCAGTGCAACAGCCGCCGTTGTGCACTCACTCTGACCCCTGCAACTGACAGAAAGAACAATGATGGGACGATGAACACATACACATACACTTATACAATGGGAAAGAAGCAACCGATTTGTCTGATGAATGGTGGCTTTGAAGTTTGAGGGTGATCCTGTAACAACATGTAACTCCCTGGAGAATTCACAAAAACATCACAAATACAATAGCTCAGTTGTGTCTTCTAGTATAAAGTCAAATCTATTGGAAATGGTGTAACGTGATCAGTAATCAGATTTAAGATTGAACCGATAATATTGATGGCAATATGTTCTTTGTAAAAAAATATATATAGATATGTAAAAAAAAAAAACAAAGAAGTGTTTGGTTGAAATTTTTTATAATAGTCTTTAATTATTTAAATTGACAATATTATGATAAATACTTTAACAATATTTAAATGATCGACTGTACGTGATTTGTACAAGTAAATAACAGGCATGTGGGTTTAAATAAGGGAATATTATTTGGCAAATTTTTATGCTCAGTTTATGCACAGTAAAAACAACTTAACTTATGTTTGACAATTTTAAATAACTGAATTTTCAGCAGTCTAGTTATCTGTGTCAAATGATCCTCCAGAAATCAGTAGTATGCGGATTATTACTATCTATGTTGAAAAACAGATGTGCTGCTTTGTATTTTTGTGGAAACTGGGACACGTTTTTTTGATAAACAGAAAGTTTTTATTTCAGAAAGACATCTTTTACTTAATTCTAAATATATTTTCTGTCTGAAAATATATTGTAAAAATAATGGCATTGTGGCTATATAATCTGTTTTGATTAATTTAATGCCGATATACATCAGGCACACACACACACACACACACACACAGACAGTATATTCTGGGAAAGAGTCCGTTGTGTCTTTTCTGTTTTTCTGAGAAAACTAAAAGGTAATCACAGCAGCTAGTTTGACAGGTTCCTGAAAAGGACCATCAGTGATGTCAAAGTCACATTATATTACCCTGCAAATATACTAACAAATAACTCGCATATGTTACAAACACACACACACAGTTGTGCCACCATATGTCCCCCCACACACTGTAATGTTTTCTACCGATGCGTTTGGAAGCCCTGCCCTCAACCCTATGTTCTGGGTTCCCCGTCTGTTGTCCGCACTCATATGTTTCCTATCGCCAGCACGGCTGTGGTTCCCTTCCCCAATACTGCCGGACTGGAAAAACAGAGCTAATATGGTGTGATCCGCAGAGCAAGCTTTGATGCAGGACCTTTCACAAACACCCCCACCTCCCGCCGCCATATGGTTTGAATTGGTCTCTTAATTTATTTCCTATAAATGTCTCTTGAATATTCAGTCGGGCCACGTGTGGAGCCTGGGCTGGAAAACAGAAGGCCTCGGAGAGCAGTTTGTGGTGACGTGTGATGAGTATATTTTCCTTTTATTTGTTTTCATTCATTTCTTGTTGCCATCTATTTGTGCGCATATGGTAGGACCAGACAAGACTTCAAGCTAAGCGTAGCTGGCCCACATCAGAATAACAAATAAACGAATCAGGGTGAAGGAAAAGACGTCGGCCGTGATACCAAGGTAATATGAATCAGGAGTCATTAAAAGGCAATAAGCAGGAGAAGTGGAGGATGAGGTCATTGTGATTCATGTGTTGGAGGTCAGGTTTCATGGGTTTCGAGCTTGTTTTAGAGTGGCCAACTCTGGAGTGCATGGAAACAAAGCTTTCCAAAGTGACTGTAGTTTCCTACAGCAGAAGGCAAGAAATGATAACGCTCGCTAACTCACACGAAGCCTTCGTTTCGCTCTAGCGCCTTTTTCCATGCTGATTTTGGAGGATGAACTTAAACATGATAAAATTAGTTAACGGAACTTAATTGCAACTGAAAGGATGAGCAATTCGGCCAAACTATTCAATAAATTAACCTACAGCCCACATCATCTACATCATAGTGTTACAGACAAATACATTTAGAAGAAGTAGACACAGCTCATGATTGATCCTTCAGTTGGTTTATTGATGGTTGAACGTTTTTATTTATTCACTTTTTGTAAAGATTACTTTTTTTTCTAAAATTATGCGAAGAGATGTTGTGTTGATTAGAATTACAAAGCTGATAATAAATAAAAAAGTTTTGATCTGACATACTTCTACATGTTAAAATTGCATTTAGGCCAGATTATACTTAATTCCTTTAAACATTGAAAAAAAGAACTAAATTAGCTGGGCAACAATATTATTTTAGTGCATTAAATTGTAGATATACCTCTTTAATTGCAAGTTTTTGCACTGTATACTCAACGCTATCCCACAACCAATTCCTATGTATTTTACGCGGTGGCTGATTTGTACAACCTTGTACGATTTGTCTAGATCCTAGTGATGTGTAGGTGTAGGTAGTCATGCAAGTTGTGTAAATTGTACAAATTGTTTTAAATTTACTCCAAATCATTGTATATATTTGACATATTTGACACATTGTACAATTTATTATATGTACAATTTGATAGCAAAAATCGTAGGTCATATGAATATGTACGAATTTGCCACCTTGTAAAATATGTAAGAATTCCTATGAGATCGGGCTGATATATTACTGTTAAATATTTGGAATATTTTATTTTCATATTTTGTAAATGATCAGTAATTTTCTAGCTTAAAAATTAGGGATGTTACCGTCGTACCGCAATATAAATTTTTTTCGATAATACCGTGGTCGCATGACTCGATAAAATGAAAATCAACTTAATGACTTTGTCTCTATATTTAGCGACTATTCAGCCCCCTTGGCGACATTTTTCCCTAAAAGCGACTAGCGACAAATCTAGAGACTTTTTGGACAAACTCCAGCGAGTTTCTGGTAGTGCCGCGTGAGCGCGAGCTTTCACAGAGCACACGCACCCCTCTCTCTGCGTCTGTTCTGTTCAGCGAGCGGCTGAGAGGAGCAGGGCTTTCAGTTAAAATAGATATTAT
>JAUCNO010001758.1:8868570-8879162 GCA_032353835.1 Enteromius viviparus
TGAAATCTGTAATAGCTCTAGTACAAACCCAGGATTTTTACCTCAGATTAGGAGAAAACTAGCTGGCACTTTTATAAGTGAATATCAGAGAGACAACAGCAATAAAATTAAGAAGCTCCAAATAAGGGATAAAATATTACCAGCAAAAAGTCTAACCATAATTTTATACTGTTTCCTTTAAATCTTGTCTTCCAGCATCTTTAATTAATAATATCCCCAATGACATTTATGTATCAGAGCAATAAGCTAAGCGGGAAACAATTTATGTCACCTAAAGCTTTTTAACAAATCAATGCAACTATTTGTAATTGCTTGTTTCACAAGATTAAAAATGCTTAGGCCTGATCTCTGTCTACTGTTTAGTGGCTAACATGACCCCGTGCATCCCTCATAAAAAGCAAACTCCTCATCATCAGCATTAATTTCCATCAAGAAATTTTAATGCAGTAACAATTTATAGCTGGTCAAATGCAGTTACCTAAATTGCTGTTGGTAAAGGACAGTTTAACTGTCTCTTTTTAATTAGAAGGTAATTTATTGTGCGAGCTGCCGTGATAGTGCCGGTCATTATGGACTTCACGACGAGTGTTCGATAACAAACATCTGCGTCTGCAATCTGATGA
The DNA here is from genome assembly GCA_032353835.1 of Enteromius viviparus. Lineage (NCBI taxonomy): Eukaryota > Metazoa > Chordata > Actinopteri > Cypriniformes > Cyprinidae > Enteromius > Enteromius viviparus. The sequence continues at coordinate 8,869,194 of JAUCNO010001758.1, forward strand.
AAGAAACTGATAAATGCAGTACAGTTCTGCCTGATTTGAGGCTTATCTTTGCATATCATATGTGCATATATAAAAAACAATTATCTGTAGCTTTTATTATAGTGTGACCATAGCAGCACAGGTGATGAAAGATGCATAATTCAGAAACAAACTGCATTTTTATTGCTTCTGTATCGAACATGCGAGTCAGTTTTAGACACTCAGTATAACGGAATAGTCAGCAAAGAGAGAATGAAAAGATTTCAGATCAGAACAGAAAAAGCAGGAATTACAGAATGAAAATGAAGGGAAAGGAACTAGAAGAACTGGAAAGATTTACAGGCATGATCATGATCGCAGCATGACTGCTTGAGTATGAGTTTCTATTCAAATTATTATAAATATATAATATATAAAATTATATAAAAAAATGTAATATTTGCCTTAAAAACAGCGTTTTGCTTATAAGTTTTGCTTCTGAGTTTTTTTAGACCATAAGGAAGTCTTGAAGAAAACAGATGAATTGTCTACACATTTTTGCTCGACATAGTTTTTTGTTTTAGAGAAGTCAATATTTTTTAATTGTGTGCATGATTCATGGATTTTCCTCAGAGCAAACATTTTTCTTCATCAGATATATATATAGAATCATAAAAATGTATAAAAAATATATAGTAATATAATATAGTTATAATTGTTGTTTTTTTTCTTGTTTTAAACAACCCCTGTATCTTGAATTAATTGTACACCTGACTTCTAGCTAATCTAGAGCAGAAAAGCAGGATCTTTTTGAAAGTATTAAAAACAGCTTAACACAAGGAACGAAGGGAAAGAGCGCACAAAACTCTTTGGTCAATGATAACAGAGACAAATCTGTTTTCTATTTTACAGTTTTTAGAATCCAAAAACGGTGGATTATCCCCGGATCCATTCCCTCCCCTCTCTCTCACACACGTCTGCGAGTTTTCTTTTTTTTCCCCTCCAGAAAAGGCAAGGATTATGAAGTCAATTACATTTGCAGCACAGTTCGCTATTGGAATACATACAGCAGTAGCTCATTTCTTTGTGTTTTCCGTCTTTTTTAATAGTAAATACAAAGCAGTTGTGATAAAGCAAACATGGTGATACAAACAGTATTTTTTTTTTGTTCTTTGAAAAGAATCAGGAGAAAATGAGAGGACACACAAGCTATAATGTGGTGTATGTACAACCTATTTCAACATGAGTTAAAAGAGCAGAGACAGGAAACAGTTTACCGCATGTGAGAAGCAAAATAAATCGGAGATCATATCGAAGCAAGCCGAGTGGCATTTCTTAACAATAAAAAAAAAAAAAGCCTGAGGTTTGGATTGGTTTAAAAGAGAGACCCTCATGATAAACAAGCTCTGATTTTCATATAATAATTTTTTTTATTTTTATTATTTTTCTTAAAATAGTTTGCTACAGTTTTAGACTAAACATGCAAGACATACGACTAAGTGCAACTGAGTGAAATGTTACATCTTTTTCTTAGTTACTCATTCCCTATAGGTTTGAACTGAGGTATGTATACTAAGAGTTTCTCATGCTGTATTTCTTCAGTAATGCCGAGCTACACATGCGGTGAATGATCTCATCTACCTGCTCATGAATTACAATCAGAAACGGCTCTCAGATGAGCCCCGAATCTATCCCAACGCAGCTGCCCGGATGCTCCGTTCATTTCAGTGAACCCTTTTGCTCAATACGAAACGCATGGATAAATTTACAAATAGTAGTAACTGCCATTAAAGTACCTTGTACCCAGCTTATTGGTTGACAGGAGTGTTTTTTAATATAAAAAAGTAATAAGTTGACAGACACTAAAACACAATCATAGAGCATTGCCAAGGTTAACAAAAGGACATCGGGAATCCCGTTTCAAATTTACAAGATAAGTGGCATACAATCTTTTCAAAGAATAAAATGGCAAAAAAAAACAAAAACAAATCTAAAGTATGAGAACAAATGAAACTCTCATCATTGTGTGGTCCAGTTTAAAGTTCAGTTCACATTGTGTTATGCAAATGTTTTCCCCCTCCTGGATTTAAATTTCCTGTGACGACAGTGAACACAGTCCTAAACTCTTTCATCCATATCCTTCTCCTTTATAGCCATCATTTCCTGATAGAATACTCCCTTTTTTCCTTTTCAGTGGCCCAAAGACAACATTGCTTTGATTTGGTCGTGTGTTGGTCTCGATCTCTGCCTCTCCTCTACTATTTTGGTCACAGGCAAAGACATACAGCTGCCCATCCAACAACCCCTTTGGCTTTTTTTTTTTTTTTCTTCACCATAATAAGCCCAACACACTCTCAGACATTTCATCATTTTTGCGTCCGGCCAGTGCGGGGAACACTATAAGGATATTTGGCCTTTCGTTTAGCTATTGCATGGAACATAGAATACATCAACTTGTAGTATCTTGTATCTTTGGTAGTCACAGATAAGAGACACAAACATTAACTTAAGTAAAAACAAACTGACAATAAAAATGGAAGTAATAAATAAGAACACAGAAAGTGGTTGGTTGCAGTCATTCGAAAAACAAAAAGCCTAATCTAAAGTTTGTTTTTCCAAAATTTCAATCTAAGCTAGCTGGTGACAGCAGCTTCCAATTCAATGTTGCTTTCCGGGTTCCGGGATAGCCTGCGTGGAAACAGCCTGTCGGAAACAATTGCGATGCGGCAAAAAGCGAATGGACATAGTGGGCTGCCCCAGTGCCGTAATGCTCAGTGGTCATGGCTGTGCCGTCAGCCTCGGTTCCTAATCCCTTTAACGTATATCCCGTGTGTAAATATTATCATGAGGGCTGAGACTGTCATTGATATGGTGAAACTGATATTGAAACTAGAGGGAATGCATTTTATAGTCTTTTAAATGACAGAATTGAGTAAAAAGGAAAAAAAAAAAAGTTTCACATGCCGACAATAACGTTAAGGAATTGCGATTAGCTTTTGTCTAACAATCCTCTCTCCCTGGTGCTTATTTCAACATTTTTTGACATTTAATTTTGCAATACAGATGATGGTTTCGATCAGAGATTTGGTTGACGCTAACATGCATCACCACAAAAGGGGATTTTTGAAAGTATAATTTCAGAACGATAAACGTTAACCTGCGTTGATTTCTCTGTCATTCATTCCACGGGAAAATTAAACTTCATTGGTGCGTGGAGAGGGAGCCTTCATTACGAGTAGTGCATTTGCAGATGGACTTCATGAGTGGGAAAGAAAGAGAGAGAGAGTGTGTGTGTGTGTGTGTGTGTGTGTGTCGGCACGCAAGGGCAATGTGACTGCAAAGTGGCGATCCGAAACGCTAGGAACAAATGACAGAAAAATACTACACGTAATGCGACATTCTGTTTCAATTTTGAAGGGAAAGAAAGAGGGGAAAAAAGAGAGCATGAGAAGCCTTAACATTCATCCAGTGCTAAGCACACCATAACTCCACGTCATTATTCATGAGGTCTGATCAGTTACCAAAACAAACAAACCCAACAAAAAGGATATATAGCTAACAGCACAGAGTAATGAGAGGACACTACGTTTAAATTATTTGCCCAGGAACCCTCAAAATCCTCCAGCTGCGATGACAGCGAATTTAAAGGACATAGTGCACTTAAAAAAATGAAAATTCTGTAATTTAATCAGAATTATGTCATTCAAAAGCTGTACGACTTCCTTTTCATCCATAAAAACACACAATAAGACATTTTAAAGAGTGCACCAGCTGTTCTTTTTCATGCTATTACAATTAACGCAGAGTGGAGTGACATAAAAGCATCATAGAGGAGATCCATATTGTTTTCTTATATTCCACTTCTGTAGATAAATTTAGGTACAATAGAAAAAATCGAAAAAAATTCCCTTTGTTTAAGGCATGAGCAGATTAGAGAGTCAGTGAGTTGAACTCGGGAATCAGTTTTGTTTTGAACTTCATCAACCAATTCACTAAAAAGATCCGCCTCAAAAGAGTGATTCACTCACCGTTCGTTCTCAAACCATCTGAGCATTCGCTTTCAAACCAACTGAGTACACTCTTCAAAACAAATCATTTTGTGTTTCACCAAAAAAAAGAAAGCCACACAGGTTCGGAGCGACATAAGGGTGAGTAAATGACACGAGATTTCATTTTTGGGTGAACTGTCCTCTTGAGAAGATCTGAAGGCAGAGACGATGAATTAAAGTCACATACGTACACGCACACTGTGAGTGGCACGCTCATCGAAGCGCTAATGATTTGTGTGTGTGAGAGTTCGTGATCAGTGTTTATTCGACTCAGAGGGCAAGGAGTCTTTCTAAGCTGTGTTTTCATGTCCGCTCTGGTCTCAGTGACACTTTCACCAAAAGGAAGTAGAAGCAGGCCCCAGTACCAAACGTCTCTTCATCAGGAGATGAGTAGAAATGGACGCATCTCGTCTTTAAACCGAAAAGTAGAAACAAATCAAAAATACTTCCAAATGGAATAGATTTTCTTATCTCGTATTTCGTTTCGTATTTAATGGCACTAAGAGTAAATCTGAACATTTTAATAGCTGTCAACAAGAGGATTGTGAATCCAGTCTTGGGCTTGCTATGTCTGGAGTGGTCTCGCAGGTGACCGCAGTTAGTATGGCCTCTTCGGCAGAGGACCTGGGAGAAACCAGGCTTACAGCATGTCCTCGTGACCGTGGTCGTCCTCGTAATCTCTGTTGTGGTCAAAGTCTGGACTGTGATTGGCTGTCGTCACGAGGGAAAGGGGACCTTCTTGCTCCTCGGGGTCCAGTGGCTCCTCTTTTACGCTGATATGATGCCTGCGAATAAAACCAAACAGGAAAGTTTTGTGAAATTTCTTTTCACAAAAATTGCATTCTCAAAGTAAAAAGCTATAACAATAATAATAAAAATAGGATTAACTTAAATATATAATGAAAATGATAGTAATAAAAAATAAATAGAATATAATAAATAAATTTATTACATTTAAACTTAAAAGTTGACATTAAACGTAATAAATAAATAATCTTTACAAGACTTTCTTTTTCTTTTAATTTGACTTTTTAAGCTGATGCTTTGAATTATCTTTTTTTTTTTTAGTTAAGACCCATAAAAATGTAAAAAAAATATATATATAGATAATTAACATATATATATATATATATTATATATATATATATAGTTGCCACACAATTTTCACTCAATTAAATAAATCCTGGCCATTTTGTTCCCTTTTTCCTTTAAAATAAAAATGAAAGAACGAATTAGTAAAACATGGCCACAATTCACCAAAACAAGGGAACATATTAGTAATTTGTGGGGATGAATTGGTAATTTGTAAAGTATATTTTTATCTCTAAGGGCAGGGTTCTGCAATATGTTTAAAAAGTTTTTTTTTTTAACATATTAATATGTAACAGTGGCGGCACAGCAGTGCTCCTGATAACTCCACTTCCCTTTCACTTCTTGCAGCACCGGGATACCTGCCGGCTTTATTTTCCACAGCTGGCCTGACAACAGGGTTTTCACTTTGAATTGATAAATGAGGGAGATTAACAACGTGCGACGTGGCGACGAGAGAATGGACTGCCGCTAGCGAGCGGACGGCCTGTCAGCTTCCCGGTGGCGTCGGATCAGTGCCGCTCCGCGCGCTCCTCTTCTCGCTCGTTAACATGCACAACCTGTGAGGCGGGTCTCTAGAGGACGACCCTACGCAAGGTTCCGTCATTAATCAACTTCAAGCGTGAAAAAAAAAAGCACAACACTGTGACCAGACAGCGCGGCGTACGCTTTAAATACACGCAAAATTAATGCGACTTCTAACCAAAGTGTCAATAAGGGGAAGAAAAGCAGTGGCGGGGAGGCGTGCGAGACGAGAGGGGAAGGAGGGAGGCGCTGACGACGGGGCCCAACACAAACGGCAGTGATAAGAAACAGAGCCCTTACAAGAATAATAACGCTGTCAGTTGTAAACAAGGCAAAACATGAACCCCGGCCCACAGTCTGGGCACAGGATTGTCCACAGAGATGAGATCTGCCAAATTTCTCATTACAGAAACACTGCAGGAATAGAGCGCCAATGAGCGAGCGCTGACTCTACCGGGGAAGACGACCAAAACCGAAAGGAATAAAAGGATAAACATTAGAAGCAGCTGTGGCGGAGCCTTTAAGTTAATTAGTCTCACATGGCAAACTATAGGTTTTCGCTAAGACATGTTTGGCAAATGTAATTAGCCACAATATCTTTTTTTCCCCCTCAAACAATCTCTTCTCTTTCCACGATTGTTAGGAAAGCAGCCAATGCTAATGAGTTATCATATTTGTGCGTGAATAATAAGAAAACTCTCGCCATTCTATCGGCTTTAGATCAAAGCGTCTCTATGTATCCCATGGCCTCCGGTTCTCAATCTCTAGCTGGAGGGCAAACATGAAATTGTTATTAATATGCAACTGAGCTGCACTCTGCTTTAGCCTTCATTGTAATTAGGACTGAAGCATCTTATTGCATGCATCTGCGACGATACATACAGGTGCAGAAGACGCTGTGGAACCCCAATTATTAGAAGTTCTCAATTGTGACTCTGAAGCATAAGAGACTGTATAATACAGAAACAATCAAGCTAGCATATAATGCTTATCTTAACAAAGTACTCGGGTGTTTACCTCATAATTACAGGCCTTGTTTACCTTGTAGCATGTTACGACAGAAATAATGATATACTTGGGCCGGCAATACTATGTAATCATTTTAATATTTGACATTTAATTGCACAGTTCAAAATAACTCATAAAAAGTGACTTGAAAGATGGAATTTATATTTGCTTTCAGAAAATTGTGCTTTGTTTTTTTGCATTTGCATCCAAAAGGAATGCTTACAAAAAAAGCACTGTGGGGATACCATGGTATCCAACATACTTTATAGAAATGGAATTATCATGGTAAAATACATGTTTTAGCATGAGACCATGTCTAGAATAAATTTTTTATTTCAGATAATGTCATCAGAATATTCTGAAAATATGCATGTGTTTGTAATCACAGCAATACATGCTTATTTGATATTTTAATTACAATGATAAATAATTCATAAATTGTTGCAAGGTTAAAGATATAACCCACCCTTCTCATTTTTACTTAAACATTTGAAAATAATAAAGCTTTTCTTGCCTCATCTACAGTATAAGTGACAAAACTGTTTTATTAGCGAAAAAGTTACTGAAACGCGATGCCCTTGATAACGTGATCCATAAATCTAGTTAACTTAATAAAGCTCAGTGCGTTTTATGTTAATGTTTTATGTATGCTCGTATATTCTCACACTTTGTACGGCTCCTGTTTGGGGCAACATCTTTGCTTTTGAGTGTGTTAAGTCGGCAAATGCCTGGAGAGGTGAGAGGCAGACGCCCCAGAGCAAGCACACCCATCCTGTCTCTCTGTATCCTGCAGACGGGGCAGGCCTGCAGCTATGTTACCTGCCATTAGCACTTCTCTCACGAGTTCATTACCGCACTGCTTTTTGAAAAGAAACGATTTGCTGATATTTCACAGAAACTGTAATAAATCTCGCCGTGCAACAAATCACCATTCTGTCCTCCGACATCTGGAAACCATGTTGTCTGCACCGTATTATTTTAAGCTTCAAACAACACGGCGGTCCCTCCCATACAACAAGTGTATGGGGAGCTGTGGTTTCCAGCCCTGACCGCAGCTCAGCTACATGGAAATCTTGGCGCGCTTTCGTCGAGGCTAATTACGACCCCCCCTCCCCTCCCCTCCCTTCGTTGTTTTACTCTCGATGGCTCACAGAGTTTACGGACGTGCTGCGAGTCCTGTCTGGCTGGAAAAAGGAGGCCAGTTCTGTCATCTTCTATTCACCGCTTTTGTAAATATTTAAACAAAATGGAGGCAATAATTAGGGAGGAACTCTGCGTAGTACGCCGCACACTATTGACCTGTAATAAAAGCGAGTTTAGAACAACTCCTCGAAATAACACGGAGAGACACTATTTGCTTTACGAGCTCCCCCAACGTAGAAACCCCGCCAAAGGTGGGGTTTCCTTCTAAGACTGCACTCACAATTCCTGCTTCCTCTGTAAACTGCAGTTTTCTATATAATTTCACGGTTGGCTAAACATCTGCTGTAATGTACATCGAACCCTACTGTGTGTTCCGAGACTTATTTTCAGCTTCTAGTGACCTGGTGAAAAAATTTCCACCACCTAAGCCATACGACGCTCGTGAGCCTAATGATTCCTGGACATCTTCCTTTACCTCACGCTCTTATCTCAGTCACACACACATTACGAAGGTGGGACGTAAGCCACTCACATAGCTGGCAGGGGCGAGCGTCCAGGGCTGCTGTCACTACCGTTGCTGTTCCCGTGGTCCATAGCCCCATTCATTTCCTCTCGGATGGCGCTGGCAAGCGAGTTAAGAGTGGGACTTCCGATGGAAGCGGTAGTGTATAGAGGTATGTTGTTCTCTGCCATTGAAGCCTAAAACAGAATGGAGGAGATGAACTCTGTGAGACTAATTCCTACAAAACATTAGGAGCGTTCAGTGGCCTTCGGCTCGTCCAAAATAAATAACCATTTTAATCATCTGCACACTTCAATTCCTTTTAGGACCTATTTAGCCGTTTTTAAAGTCATAATGATGACATGATATGTGTTCAAGTGAATTTAGCCAGAATGTAATCATTTTTAGACAAAAATACAGGTAGATGAAAGGAATGCAGAGTGTGCACTTGATAATTACTTATATTTGCATCATCATAGCGCCACAAGGGCATCGTGAAAATTGAAGTTGTGTCACGCAAGACTGTCACCTTATAAGCCAGCTAAATTAGTAGTATTTTCTGGCAAGCTATTATTGCTATTCTTCATCAACTGTGCACAAAATTATACTATATAGTACAGTCAATGACTGGATGTGGGCAGCAACTGAATAGATGAATAAATAAAACCATATAAATAATATGGATGAGGATTAGATGCTGCAAGATTGTGATTTTACCTGAAAGGCTGCAGAAAGAGCGGGACCATATCCCAAAGTGGTATGGATGTTCTTTACGAGAGCTGGACTTCTGTAGAGACAACAATACAAACCCACATTCAGTGCACTACAGAAACCGGTCTACTGAGCAGATTGATTTTACACTGAAGTCAGTATTTAGAGTACAATCTGATTTCCAATGAAACTCAATAGTAAAATCAATAGACGGCACTAAACTATCAAAAGCTGTTTAACACTTGTGCTCTGTCCCAATAATAATGCTGCCTTCTAAGATTGCTTTTTGCCTGTTTTTGGAAAATGTTTCACATTCTTTTTTTGTAAAAGTTTTTGTAAAATAGTATTTGTTATAAGCCATGATTCAAACTAACCAGATACATGGTGAGTCAAAGTATTTACAACTTTTATTTGAAAATATAAAATGTTAGGTTCCACTTTATATTAAATGTCTCTAATACCTGTGTACTTCCATAGTAACTAGATGTGTATGTAGTATGTAACCACATTGTAAGTACACACTGGTACATCATATCTACGGCTGTAAAATTTCTGTAACAACCCTCAGAATGGTGTGTGTAAGGACAAATGTGTAACAGGACATTGGTAACAACACTTTTTGATCATGAAAGTACAAATATGTAACAGGACTAAAAGCACTTTTTTTTAAAATAGTGTTACACTTTATATTAAATTGACAATTGCTATGTATTTAGCATGTAATTACTCTGATGTTACACAGCAGGGGACAGTAAATTAGGCTTTACTTATAAATTGTGGTTGGTGTCCAGAATGTTAAACTTTATATTAAGTAGGCAGTTCCTAAGGAGTTACCATGTAAATACACTGGTATTACAGAGGTGCACCAACTCCACCCACTTTACATATCCTTAAACCTACCCAACTACACCCCTGATCACCCCCTGTTCCAGTTACTCTTATACATACTGCTGTTACTAAATGTAGCTATGTAATTCCTGTTAC
>JAUCNO010001758.1:8879262-8933228 GCA_032353835.1 Enteromius viviparus
GGGTTGTGATTTGTTGTCGTGCACTTTACTGCAGCATGTTATGCACGTGATCGAGAAAGTATACCCACAGCTGATCATCGTGATCGAACTTAATTTGATCGCGATCACAAATCGAGATCGTATAATCGCCCAGCCCTACCTAAACCTCTAACAATTTTCTAAATATTTTAGAATTATTATACACATTTTAATTAGCTTAATTAAGACACCCTAAAAATATAATATAATTGGAATATTGATACTTAATACATAAGTTGTATTTGTTACATGACAAGAACTGCAAAACACCTACTAAATCTTTAAGTATTTTTACTTGCACTTTGCATTCATAGTGAAACCAACACCTTCTATCAAGTCATGTGTTGTTCTGCTGTTGCTATAATGATGAAAGTGTCTATTATTTTTATTAATTCTATTTTAATAACTGCCAATTACTACTTAATCAGTGGTAATAGTAACATCTCTACAATTACTGTGAGAGTAAGCAATGTTTCAAGACATGTTAATAGGAAGTCATAACTTAGAAAGCCAGGATTTAATCAAACATTCCTGGCCGCCTTCTCAGAGGCAGATAACATCTATCCATCTCTGCATGCATAAATAACTCCTGAGAAGAACTTCTGTATGAAAGATGAAATCACGTACAAAGACGCCAAACACAGCTCACTGGACATAACATATAAGTGCTCCATACTGTATTTGATCCAAACCTGATTAAATTAATATTTGTAAGAAGTTTAGCATGTGAAATGTGGTTGTAAACACATACATATTTGATGAAAACAGCAAGTATTTCCAAAACATCTTGTGGCCTTACTTAGAACAAACACCACGTTAACAAGAATTCACAAGTTTCTTTGGTTTCTCACCCACAAAGAATGACCAACAACATGTTTTTAAAATCCAGGTCACACACACAAATCATTCAAAAAAAAGAAATTAAGTAACTTTATTACTAGGAAATAGATATTAATGAATAAAGAATAAAAAAAAATCAAATCTACAGAATGAAAGACAATTAGGTTTAACACAACATTGAGACTCAACTGACATTCACTGTATGGAAAAAAAATGTCTTTATAAACATCCTTTCTTCTCCACAGAAGAAACAAGGTCATTCATGTTTGGAGTTTGGTACGGCATGAGTATGAGTAAATTATTACAAATTCAAATTTTCATCTGAACTATCCCTTTAACAGTATCAAGTATTCTCTTCCCATGATGCTCAGCTGAGCTTCTGTCCAAACATTTTCTCTGCCGTGTGTTTTCAGAGATTGACTTCGATGCCCTTCTCTGGAGGGACCATGGGAATGTAAAGTCAGCTGACTCTAGTCCAGTGGTTTTCAATCCTATTCCTCTGGACCCACTGCTCTGCACATTTTGCATATATCTCTTATCTGGCATACTCATTTAAGCTCAAGGAGCTCTATTTTAATGAGCTGACGATCTGAATCAGGTGTTTAAATTAGAGAGAAATCCAAAACGTTCAGAGCTGTGAGCCCCAGGGAACAAAAAACACTGCTCTAACCCAACGAGGGGAAGAGTTTCCGTTGGTTACATTTTTGCACCGATCCCACCACATACTGCAAACGGTGAACATGTCACATCCATGTAAGCACTGAGACCACTCACACTTCCTCAGAGTAATAAAATTTGGGTTTGACAGTGAAGTATTAACCTGTCTACAACACGACTCAAAGAGCAGAGCTAGTAATAATTTCACTCTGACTGAATGAAGTATGAAGACAAAGAAAGATCTCAGTGCTGACGGTACCTGTCTGGCTAACACTTCAGCAGAAAGGGGATTTCTTTGATGTGAAAAAACCCACTTCCTTCTTCCAGGACAAACAATGAATGCAAATAAAGGTGTTTGATGGTGTTTTGTAAACCCTACACTATTTCTGGCCTTTCAGATTGAAGCAAGACAAAGAAATTCTTTTTTACTCTTTGATACGGAGATCAAGTGTTTGGTAGAATGAGGAAGACCTCAATAAAACATCTGATATTGCGCACATTGCTGGGCTTGTTTGTCTTCCTCTTTCTGAATGCCTTTCGAACTGATTTTAAACACATGCTTATGGTAAATTGTAAGGTTAAGCACCGATCTTCCCAGAATCAAAGCCACAGTGCGTTTGCTGTATCAGAGCTTGGGATAATAAACACAAGTTTAAATCCAGTGGACTAGGAGCATTCTGATGCTGCTCTGGCTTGCGTTAATGTCCTAAGTGGTTTGACTTCTAAAGACAATTCCTGTCTGACACTTAAAATACAGCCCGGCTCCAGCTGTGGCTCATATACTTAGCTCAGCTCGAGGCGACGTGTCATAGCACATCATTTATTTGATTCCAGAGTCAAACCCTCAATCTCTAAAATGACGGGCTGTCCGCCATGTGGGAGGGTGATCACCACAGTGGTGGCATGTTTTTTGGTGTTTGCTGTTGCAAAGCGTTCTCTATTCTTGTTTAAAGGGAACAGATGAGACTAACCATCCTGAAACCACTGAAGAGCAGTACAGAACCGCCAATATGTTGTATACCTCTTGAAAGAACACGCTAAATGTCACGTTGGTCAATATGTGTGCTGCATACACAATACATAAGCCAAAGATGGATCTGTACTACAGTATACAGTGGACTGAGATTTTGAGTAAGTGCATTTTTATATTTGCTGCCACAGCTCTTGCTTAGGAAAAATTAAAAATAAGCATTTTTAAAGTATATGTTTATTTAGGACCAAGGTTGCTATTCTAAAATGATTTTTTAATTCATTTTTTATGATTTATTTCTTCCCTCAGATCTATTTATATATGTTAAGTCATCATTTCTTTTTGCATGACCATTTTCCATCCTCCCTGACCCCTAAAAAGGCTGTGTTTCTGCTACTATACCCATAACACTTTGTACACTCCCTGCTGAAAAAAACAGCTGCTGGTAAGGTATGTTTTGAAGTGGGGATGCTGGTTTAAGCTGGTCCTTTGTGGTTATTGCTGGTTTAAGCTGATGCTTTTGCTGGTTCATGCTGGTCCTTTAGCTGGTTTATGCTGGTCATGTGCTGGCAAAGGACCAGCATAAACCAAATTAAACCAGCAACCCAGCTTCAAAACATACCTTACCAGCATATGCTGTTTTTTCATCAGGCATTGCTCCTTTTTGCATGTTAAATGAGAAACTACACTCGCCTGTGCTCACAAAACTCACTGCACTGCTGGTAATGTTCATGTTTCGGCTTCTTTGCAAAGTCTGAGTTGCATTGTGACAATCCACTTGGCCAAAATCTTCACCTACCAGTTATATCTAACTTTTCTAATTCTCCAAACTCGGCTGCCAGTTTCAGATCACCCAAATGTTATTTGATTTCTCCAACCCAGCTTAAAGTAATAACCTAAATCTATTTAAAATCTGTTACATCTGTTTCCTAGATGCTCCAAAATTTGTACACTCAGCATTAACAGTACAGACAACACAGTGAACTCTGTTAATTGATGATTTATTTGCCAGTAAACATAAAATCGCTACATAATCAGAACTGCCTTTACAAAAAAACATCAAGCTCCTTTAAATGCCACCAGAAATAAAGAGGTAATTATTCACTGGTTTCATCACGTTCAATGAGACGGTGTAATAGTCCTCTCAATCCCAACACAACCACAAAGAATCTTTACTTACACAAATATACATCTGCACACCCAAATGCCATTACTCAATAAAATTGCATCAATTACATGTAATTTTGTCCTACATAAATTAAAACCTAATGTGTCATGTTCCAGCGTAATGCTGATCACACCCATGCACTTTAACATCCATCTATTAGTTAAAATGTTACTACATATGGCCTAATACTGAATATGTCTCAGCCCAGGAATGCTGCATTATTGTCTGGCCCACTGGCTCCACTTTATGCCTTTCAGTTTATTTAGATTGAGCAATCAGGAACACTGGCAACAGAAAATCAGATTGCTCAGAAAAACTGAAATACAAATTCCATTTCCTACAATTACTCCTTATCAAACAGAGCCAAAATGTTTTCTTTTGTCTGGACCATTTATAATCACAAGTTCGGAGCGAGAACAAGTTATGGATGAGGTCTGCAGGGACCAATGGCCAAATACATCCCTATTGTACTATAATGCACAAAGAGCAGCGTCTTTAAACGATCAGCCAAAATATACAAGAGAACCACACAACCTCCTGGATGAAAAAACTGCTAGCATGGATAATCATGTTTATGAGATTATATTAAATATACCAAAGCATAATTCAGCCACACTAAATTGAGTCAGGCTAATAGTCATTTTGATGAGGATATGCATATGAACGTATTATACAGTGAACCAGACAATTTATCTGTCTAGTCTCTGCTTTTGAAGCACACTGAACATGAGCCATCTTTACAGTAAAAAAAGCAGTGAAAGCTACATAAAAACATGTGGGTGCAGCTATGCACCACATCATCATTTCTTATGAAAACACTGCAACACCTTTAAACATGACTAAACTGCCCTGGGCATTGAATCTTATCCCATGGAGTCAACACTATAGAGACATTTGCTGTGTCATCTAATGCTTACACCCTGGATACACCACATCAAAAAACCCTAAAACTATTTAAAATCACTTGCTTTATTGAAATAAATCTAAAAACCTGATCAAATATATCTGTTAAATGAAATGAAATATACAATATAAAAAATTAAATGAAAAATAAATTAAATCGTTTTTTAAATGATGATTTAATTAAAAAATTAAATAAAACATTTTAATAAACTAAATTAATAAATTAATTAATAAATTAAATAATTAAATGCATTTTTTAAAATGAAACAAAAAACTTAAAAATGACCAAAGAACAATTTTTTGACATATATGAATAATATTAATATAGTTCAGTAGCGGTGTAGTCAAATTATGTCTTGTCAGTGTGCCAAAAAGGGAAATTGTTTCAGAGGTGAAGGAAGTTAGTAGAGTCTGATAAAAGATCAAAAAGACAAAGGTCTTGGTAAAAATGTGCATGAATTAAACATGTGCAATAAGAGCAGAAATGAAAAAAGAAAAAAGAAAGAAAGTATTTCTTGTTGACTTTAACAATCTGTTGTTGCATTTTAATTAATAAAAAAAAACTACACCAAGTCGCTCCTATTTCTCTTTTCTAACTGTCTACAGACACAAAAGACACTGATTTAAGCTCACAAAAACTCCCCTAGTCTGCTGCTTTCTCACACATATTTCTGCTGTGCTGCTTATGGCTTTTGGCTGTGACTGTAGTTGGACTTAGAAATATATCCCTTGACTATGGTTTATTTGTTTACAATGTTCCTCTTCAACACAGCAATGAATTAGTTAGCGGCTCCCTTCAGACTTACAGAGATACAGTATCTTCTCTTTGACTGACATTTGCTGCACAGATGATAATAATTAAGAACTGTTCTGGAGCGTCAGTGACAGTTTCGCATGCAGCGTTATTTAATTTGAATTAGGTCTGAGTTCATTGGTGTGAACGGGTCCCTGTCTACAGAGAGCCACAAGAACACGGCCCTCACAAAAATAAGTGAAATAAATATATACAGAGTGCTTCTTACTCAACTTTTTTATCTACGTTTGTGTGCTTACGTTTCTTTAATATTTACACAGGAACACTGATATTGTGAAAAAGGCCTGTACGCCAAATGTTTTGTAAAATGTCAAAGATTAACTTCATTTACATGCATGAAAGTTGACCAAGTTGTCGGGAAAATGGTTTAGTAACAAATCCAGTGATAAACTATCGCTTTTAGTGCAATTTCATCTGGAATGAGTCACTTTAAAGCCCTGAAATGATTCGGTTCTCCTTCCAGTGTTGAAATGTTTCCAATTAAAACGAGACATGATGGTGCTATTTTTTTTAATAGCCAAAAGTCTTGAGGCCTGATTTGCTACTTGCTATTGGCAAATGTATGAGTCAATAATTGTTTGGTCAATTTTCCTGGAAGAGAATATTTAGCCTTTAATTAATCCGAAATGTACTCGCATATATATATGTAACATTGAAAACAATGTTTTGACACAAAAATACTAAGCAGCACAACTGTTTATCATTGATAATAACAAGAAACTGATCATCAAATCAACATATTAGAATGATTTCTGAAGGATCACGACACTGACATCTGAAGTATTTGCTGCAAAAATTCAGCTATGCCATCTCATGCATAAATGACATTTTAAAACATGTTTAAATAAAACATCATAAACATTGACTAGAAGCTACACAACTCATTTTTATGGGCACATTCCCAAACTCTTTTCATTATGTAAGTTTGTTGATCATCCTGTCAAAGGCTAAGGAAGAATGTGGCCAACAATACAAACGGAAGCAAGCAAAAACCCAAACATTAACCTTAATCAAGCACAGGTTACATAAACATTGGATTAATGCTATATTTTCCTTTTAGTAAGCAGTTTTAATTTGTAGCAGGTATACACGACCTCTCGATGGTCAATTTTCCATTGGCTCCACATGTAAGCCCAGCCACTGATTGGCTCACCTCTGTTTCACTCGGCAACGCTGCCTCTGACCTCAACGTTTCAGTGGAGCATAAACGAGTGATGACAAGCGTGATTGAAGGGGCTCAGTCCACACGGTTTAATCTTTATCTTCTCCTGGCCACTAAAAGAACATTAACATGGGTCAAATCGAGGGGACCAAATTCAAACCATTTTCTTGCCGTTACACTGTCAGGAGAGAGGAATATTTGAATGGCCATACAGAAACAAAGTGACACCAACTTGGAAAATGAATATATATCATTGAAATCATACACAGATAAGACTTCAAAAACACAGCTGAGCCAGCAGCAGTTGGCGTCTACTCCGTCTCGCTGTGATGACTTCTGATGAACAATGATGCAAGTCACCGTTATATATTTTGTTGGCTGAATCTACATTCGCATAATTTCAAAATTTTGTACTGCAGTAGTCATAACAAGATGTCAGGGTCTAACCAAAACAACAACAACAAATGTGTCTTTGTTTTGATTTCATCAGGAGTCTCAAACTTTGGGAAAAGAGGATCCGAAAGAAGCACTGACTCACAATTGCAACCAGATCAACTGCATTGTTCCGGCTCAGACGTGACGAAAGCATGCCGGTCTGTAATCTTAACTGTGGACAAATCACAACTGACACTCCTGAGAAGAGATAAGCATGGAATTACCAAACCATCTCAAAATCACAACCTCCACGCCTGAATTAACCACTCTTAAACACAGATGTTGTGATAGCATTGTTGTGCAAATTGCACTCTAAACGTCACCAACTTGAGAGGCCAGTTTAGTCAGAGCAATAACCATTCAGGGGAAACTTGGGAGTCTGTGTAAAAAAGTGCAACAGTGACCACCCGCTTTCGACAGTCTTGGTTTCCGGAAGTATTTTTCCCATTTATTTCTCCATTGGGATTTCAACAAATTCCTCAATAAAGACTTCTTAGGGTTGAACCAAACCACCCAGCTCCAAGACAAAGCACAACATCAGTTTTGGTTCAATGCAAAAAAAATTGAAAAATTGATTTATTTTTTTTATTTTTATGGAATATATTTTATGGAATTTTTAAAGAATTTTTATGTTTTTGAAAGAAGGCTTTTCTGCTTACAAAGGCTGCGTGTATTGGATCAAAAACAGGAGTATTGCTAAATATTGTTACAATTTAAAATAAATGGAATCTAATGTTTTCTATTTGATTCTTTAAAATGATTTTTATTTTGTTTTAACTGCATTTAGGGTGGAGTTTGAATTATACATTTTTGGTGGGTACAATGAAATTTGCAAATTAAGTTCAACTCAATATTTTATAACACAAATTATTCCAGTCATGGCAAAGATACATTTTCAGCAGCAATTACTCCAGAATTATGATTGTTTAAAAGCCATTCTTATATTCTGATTTGGTGCTGAATTAACATTTAATTTACATTATTAACAATGTTGAAAACTAGTGTTTCTCAGGAATCTTTGATAAATAGAAAGTTGTAACATTACACACTACTGTAAAAAAATTCACTTCCACTGCTTCGCTTCTAAAAAATTCTCAGTCAAACTGCAGTCGGGTTATTTTGATTAGTTTAATAAAAACAACTGAAACTCGTAACTAACACATATATCATTGCTTAAAAACCTCAAAACTGACTGTAGGCAAGTCCTGACACGTTTACTTTTATCAAAATAAATTTCTGTACAGAGAAAATAAATGAGATTTATCCTTCCGGAACCCAACTCTATTCCAGGCCGATCCCGGGAAAAGTGCTGAGTCCTGGCTCTTTTTCTCAGTATTTCAGCTCCACTGTGCTCTCTCAGTTTACTAATAAGTGTGCTGCTTCCCTGTTGACTCTCTTCAGAAGCGAGCGTAATGAGGGCATGAACTCAAGAACCCGTTTTGAAAAAGTGCTGATCTCTCATTCTGGGATGCCTTTGGAGCTGCTTCCAGCACGCAGGCTGTCTTTATTAAGATGCACGAGACGTCCCTGTGTCTCCGGCAACATTCTGGAACGCTGACACGTTCTGAATGCAGGCCCAGGCCGCGGAGCCCGTGGGTGGGTCCGGAAACATGCTGGTATCATGCCGGACCTCAAGGGTGAGATCTGGTTCCACGGGCTCCCTTTGAAGAGCGAAATCAAGGTGGGAATAGAGGAAACCGGAGGGATAAGAAAAGAGAACGGGTTTAAACACTCAATTCGGGGACCAATCGGATTTAAATTACTTTTTTATCTCATTATTGAAATTCTACACGGTCTCACCTGTTTATCTTTTATCTATAACACACCCTACTATTGCATCACAGAAATAAACAAGAGTTTGAACTAAGCCTCTTAGTTCAGCTTCAAAGGCTCAAATATCCACACAAAAGCATTTACATCTAAAAGGGACACCAAATATGCCAGAATCAACAGTTTTGCGAGACTAACTGTGAATTCTGAGGCTCAAAGCACTGTACTATCCAAAGCCACAACCCAAAGCTATATCCTTCAACTCAAAACACGCAAGTTCATGCCATCTACACAGTTCTGTGTGTCAATCCCATGAATTCTCATTATGTAAATAGCATTACAGAGCTTGTTTCTAGTATGTTATACTACTGTACACACAAACAAAGCATCATATGACTTTGGAAAATATGTCACCCACTCAATGTTTTATCATGGGAGAAATTATGCGATACTCCTCAAAATGCCATTTCCCTCCTCCCACTATCCTATTTTCCTCCCTCTATCTCCCTCCCCTCCCTATACTGTATGTCTTATCTCACAAAAACAAAATTCACAAGAGGCCTCGTAGATGTCTAACCACAACAACTGCAGGCATGTTCCTGACAGCAGTTACAGTACCAACACAGTTGTGCAAAAAAAACTCACCACATTTAATCAAGTCACACATGCCTGCTAATTAAACGAGTAGTTCATTCCGTCATCACTCATCCCCTCTTATGTTGTTATGATATTGTTGATTATGTTTTCCCCATACAATGCAAATTAATCTAGGCTTGTGTTAATAGGGAAGTTCACAGCACAACAACAAACAGAGGAACAATATCATTAAAATTACTCTTCAGCTGATGAACAATAGAAACACTGACAGCCAATCCACTTGACTTTAAAGAAATTGAGAATTTAAAGAGGCAGGCAACAAATAATAAATACATTGTTTTAGTCTGTTAATGTGGATAAACGGACCTTAATTCTGAGAATATGGAAGTTCAGATCACAGCTATTGTATGAAGACAACAACACAGAGGAACAATATTGCTTTCAAAACATTTTTTCCCAGCTGATGGGCAATATAAACATTGAAAGCCAATCAGAATCCACCTAACATGAACAAGCTTGAGTTTTTACAGGGGCAGATGATATTACACAGTAAATGTTTGTAATTTCAATGATATTTTTTTAGTTTTCAGGGATATTTTTCATTCATGGATCCACTGAATTAATTTAATCGAATACTAGGGTTAGAGTTACACAGACTGGAATAGTGAAGTGACATATTGAGTAAAAAATAGTATGGAGGCTGTCATGCAAATACCAAGAACCGGTAAGATAATAATAAGAGCTTTGAGTTAAACCAAAACTTGACCAAAAAGTCTACTTCACTAACTCAAGTTCGCACAGCACAGGAAGTGGAATTATGAAGTGAAAAACTTTGTCTGACGTGGTACAGAGGTTTTTATTGTTCAAACACCAAGAAGTGTGGTCTATTGCTACACTTAAGTCAATCTAATAGCTATTTTCTACTACACTATAGATGATGTTTAGTGTTGGATTGTTGTTGGTGTTATTAGTGTTATGTTGCTGAACTGATATTATTCACCAGTTTGCACAAAGCTGCTGTTCCTACACCGCCCATAAAGAGGACTCTTATCTCAGTTTAGTCATAAAATATTAGGGCTCTGCATTCCTATGCATACAAAAAGCTTAAACCACAGGAATCCAAAGAATTCTGGAAGAACAATTGCTACTGGACAGTCTCTCGTGAGCGTCTCTAATAAACGCTTGTTTATTTTTGCATTCAGAAATCGTATACCAATACTGAGGAAGAATGCGAAACACACAGAGATGGAGAAATCAATGAACGAGCGCACAGAAAAGTCAACTTTCCCTGGAAACTCAATTTCCTCCTGTTGCATCCCTCTGGAGAGCGATCCCACAGTTTCCCACGATCTGTTATCCCAAATATCGAAGATCGGAAAACATCGCAAAGGATGAAAGTTGTTTACAGCGGGCTGTGTGTTTAAACGAGACATGACACCACGCAAACAGACTCCGAGCGATAAACTTCATAAAATCAATCCCACTCACCTTTGTGCTTATCCATTCTTCACACGCGAAGAAGACTTTCCCGACCGTCTGCTGTCTTAACACGAAACAGATCAGTCCAGACTGGTTTGAGTCAGGTTTTCTTGGACAGTCCCGATTCCTCAGTCTGAATCTGATGTGATGTTATCCTCTCCTCTTCTACAGCTCTTTCAGATGCTCCTCTCACTGTCGCGCGACTGCCGCGCCTCCTCAGGCGCACGTCATTGCTCAACACAACTTTCATTTGCACTGTAGTGACTGTACTTCGAATCATTACTTTCAACACAATACGAAATCCTATTTATTTAACATTTTGGTCCCACTTTATATTAAGGGTCCCTAATACCTGTGTACTTCCATAGTAACTAGATGTGTATGTAGTAGCCTAGTAGCCTATGTGTAAGTACACACCGGTACACAGTTATATTTTTGTAACTTCACACATGTAACAACCATCAGAATGGTTTGTGTAAGTACAAATGTGTAACAGGACATTAGTAACAACACTTTTTGGTAATGAAAGTACAAATGTTTAACAGAACTAACAGCACTTTTTGGTAAATAAAGTGTTATATTAAATAGACAATTGCTGTGCATTAAGAATCTAATTACTCTGATGTTACACAGCTGCGGGCAGTAAATTAGACTTTACCCATAAATTGTGGTCCAGAATGTTACACTTTATATTAAGTGGACAGTTCCTGAGGAGTTACCATGTATATACACTGATGTTACAGAGGTGCACCGACTCCACCCACTTTATATATCCCTAAACCTATCCAGCTACACCCCCTGATCACCCCCTGTTCCAGTTACTCTTATACATACTGCAATTACAAAATGTAGCTATGTAATTCCTGTTACATGACTACTTAGTGAAGTGAAAAAGTGTTGTTACCAATGTCCTGTTACACATTTGTACTTATACACACCATTCTGAGGGTTGTTACATGTGTGTAGTTACAGACATATTACAGCTCTAGATACTATGTACTGTAGCATTCTGTACTTACACTGTGGTTACATACTAAATACACATTGTGTTACTATGGAAGTACACAGGTGATAGGGACACTTAATACAAAGTGGGACCAAATGGGTCAATAAGGGTTAAGAAGTACAAGTATCCTACGCAGGCCATAGATAACAAGGAAGCTTGCTAAGTTTTGGAACAGAGTTTGTGTCAATTTGTCTTTAACTTTAACATCACATATTATTATGACACTCACGTGAGCCATTTCAAAAATGATGACAAACAGAAATGACAAAAGCATAAGATATGAAAAGCTACGTACAGGATGAGCGAGCACACAGAGGCGGAGCATGCAGGAAGGGAGCGGGGCAGAGGGCGGTGCTTACTGTACAAGCAGTTCATCACAGCTTTCGCCAGCCGCATGCTTCCTGGGGCGACCTCGTTGTATGTGGCGGCCGCGTTTAAACTCTTCGTCGTCTACGGTCCAAAAGGACCCAAAGTCATCCTCAACTCTTACAAAGCATTTATGCAGGGAGAGATTGGTGCGCACGGCACCCTGGGATGGGGGAGAGGGGCAGCAAGCAGCCAGATTCGGATGTAGCAAGACAGACAGACAGTGATAGAGAAGAGGATATGAAATGAATGAATGGATAAGCACAAGCAACTAGGGGTTACGGTGCACAAAGCCAGCACACAACTCACATAAGGGCACAGAGACGCACGCTAAAGCTAGCAGGGGGTCAATGGGTGGCACAGCACAGAGACAATGACATGGAGCCCATCCATCAACACCACGAGACACGGGTTTGGACAGCCACGCTGTTCGGGGTGGCGCTGGAACACCTACCCGCTGATCTTTTGCGGCCTTCTCTTTTGGAACTCTAGCTCGTCGACAGTCCATACTGCCCCTTTAACGTTCTCTACCCGCACAAAACACTTGTGAAGACTAAGGTTATGCCGCACTGCGTTCTGCAGTTAGTGTGAGAGAAAAAGAAGGGCTATGAGACACATTTTTTCATGGAACCCACATTGTCTTGTATTGTTACTGTAAGTTGAAAATAAATGATAATGAAAATAAAATAAATTCAAATTCTGTCAGAATTTACTCATTATTCAATGACACTGATTATCACACATATTGTAATAATCCCAATGCGGAGTTTGAAATTTGACAGCTAAGAAAGGAAGGCAATTATGAGTTAAATAGGGGTCTGTTTATCACACAAACCTTTTATTGAACTTCAGAGTCTTACAGTGTTTGTTCAGAGCTTAAAAGAGCATCAGCGACTTTCTTAAAAACCTCTTCTTTGGGGTTTGATAAAAAAATAATGCCAATTCAGGCAGGTTTGGAACGCCATACTGGTGAGTAAATGATGACAGAATTTTCCTTTTTGAGTGAATAATTAATTTAATGCTTGGAATGTCATTGATTTCTAGGAAAATGATCTAGACATCTTTAAAACAACCTGAAAAGCAACATATTAAATCTGGTTTCAGTATTTCATGTTTTCCCCTCAGTGTTTATCAGATATTTTGATCTCACTTAATATACACTACTGCTAAAAGTTTTTTTTGTTGTTGATTTTTTTTTAAGAATTCAGCAGTGAAGCATTGTTTAAAACTGACTGTAAACTTTCTATTTATCAAAATTCCCCAAAAATGTGTTACTGTTTTTAGAAAAATACTGAGTGGCACAACTGTGTTCAACGTGGATAATAATAGTTTGTTTCATGAGCACCAAATCAGCATATTTTAATAATCTCTGATTCAAGTAATGGCTGTTTACAAATTAGATTTTGCCATCACTGAAATAGTTGTTTAGAAGTATATTTCATCATTTGTATCAAATAAATACAGATTTGGTGAGCATAAGAAATGTATGTATTTTTTTTCATACAGTTTTAGCAGGGTAGTTTAGGTATTTTCCTAAACACTCAAATGTATTGATTGAGAGCCAGTTGTTGCAGCACCTTGGACTACCAACACAATTCCAGACTGCACAAACAGTCTGATAAACATGAATCTTTGGCAGTTATGACTTTAGCACTGTATCTGAACAATGAGGGGAAGGGATGGAATTCTAACATGCTCTGCTTGTTGCGTTCTTATAAATTACCCTTTCATCAGGCCATTTGTACAACATGTGGGTGATATTTAGTAAATAAAGCCCTCATTGACTGATGGAGGCCTGTGTGGGTGTTGTCACTCTGGTGCTTTATCATTCAGCTCTGGTAAAAGTCACAGATAGTTCATCATTTTCTGCCTCACTTCGAAAACGGAAACTGAAAACGCTCGAGTTAAATGCCAATGCTCAACAAACTCTGCCAGGGGAAAACATCCTACTCAAATGACCAGATTTCCCCTTAAAGAGGTTGAAATTCTTCCAGAAAAAGCTGTAAAAACACTTTCAAAATAAACCCAAATGAAGAAAGAATCTCTTCCAGAAACTTCTAAGGACCATTAAGTGAAATAAATCATAGCATACTTTCTCTGGGTAATTTGAACTTGTTGACTAAATGTCATTGGGCGAAATAGCATCAATTACACCAATTTTTTTGGTCTTTGGAATAATTCTTTTTTTTAATCTTCATTATGTTATGATATCTTAATATCTGGGAACAGAAATATGTTTTTCAGTAGTAGTTTGTTTAAAAAACTAAATTATAAAGTGGCGTCTAAACGTCTGAGAACACTAGTGAAAATATTTCTGTTTTGCAATATTCATTACTTTTTTAATTGCAGCATTATATTTGAATGACAAGTTTAAAAAAAAACATGAATTTCAATTTGTCACATATTTGCTTCCATTTGATGAGTTTCTTGTATCTTGTTCTTAAACTTTATTTCTAGATTTTTTGGATCCCACTGTATTTCCTTTATTCATATATGTTTGTCATGAAGGAAGTCTGTGTGGTTCAATGTGGAGGTGTGTCCTGAATTCTGATGGTTTTCTATTGCCAGGAGTTATTGTGGACCCAATAGTTCCTCCATACATCTTCAACAGAGTTTTTGAGTTTCTACTTTATTCCGTTTTTTTTCTCAGTCAAATTCATCATATATTATAGAAAGCTGGAAATAGAAAACAGGAAATGTGAGATCACCTTCCACGTTGCTGCATTGCGTCTGAAATATGCAAACATTCGCGTGAACCAGTTGTAGATCTCGTTTAGTGTTAGCTGTTTTTCTGGCGACTCTAGTATTGCCTGCAAAAAATACACACACACACACACACACAAATGCTGATAAGCAAAAAGCAGTTCCATTTCCGTTCAAACCTGAAGCAAAAACAAAGTGAGATGCACATGGTATGTCAAGTTAAGTTGATCGGAGGGTGCATGTAAAACAGCTTCGCGCTTTTCCGTTCTCAAATAGGAGCTACTTTGTTTACTGAACGCTTCCTTATGCAAATGTGCCAATTTGAGTACATCCTTTTCCGCTAAACGACCAGAACAAGAAAAAATAAATTATATAGCCAGATTATAAAGCGGCAATTATCCCAGGCCCAGATTAATGCCCGTGTGATCACAGATTACCGGTTCAGGCCTGATAATTGACTGGGCATCTCAAAGACGCCCCGTTCCTACTGTTGTGTGAAATGAATTCCGTAATAATCACATTGGCTGTAATACTTAATCAAAAGCAATTGTTATATATGGGCTTTTTTGCCCCCTCTATGAACAGCAAGTGCTCTCACGCTCATTTGCAGATGGCTAATCTTGAGCTCTGCTGTTAAATTGCATCTGAAATTTAACTGCTGTGGTGGAGGGGGGTTTAGGGGCTTGACTTTAAAGAAGTTTGTGTTAACGTTGAATATTTATACTGCAAACATACTGATATGCATATGCAGAATCTAAAGTGTAGATGTTCGATTGCAATGCAGTAGGTAGGTTAAACATATGATGAAAATGTGGCTGCTTCTTACCTGTCGTATTAGCGAAGCATATGTGAAAGGAGGTCGTACTTCAGCATTCATGTAGAACTCTTTGTTCTGGACAATATCTGTTCACAAACGCAGAACACAAATATTAAGATAACGGAACTAAAGAAACCTGCAGCATTTGTTGTATTGATATATATTTTTTTTTTTACAAATAATTGAATGACACAAGTAAAATACATTTATATAAAATCCAATAAAAAACAACAGAGATTAATGAATAATATTGCAAGGTAGTTGCTAAGTTTTGGTATTGGGTAAAATTAGGGATGTAGAATAACGCAATAATATGTGCTTTATTAGCACTAATATTATAGTCACATGAATGCTAATAAGCAATTAATAGATGTAACCGTAAAATAAAATATTGCCAAATAAAATTATAATAAAACAAACCAAGACATACTGCAGTAATGAGGATTTTTGGGGGAAAAATAGTTTACTTGGCATGAAAATTATGATCCTAAAATAAGTATATATTTTCTAGGCAAAACATAAATTAATAAGTCATTATATTATTTTAATTAATGATTTAAAAAAGTAAATAAATATATATATATATATATATATTTAGGGTGAAATGTGACTTGCACATATTCGTAAGATGTACCCACTGATCCTAATGATTCATGTATTGCGTGTCACAACGAAGCTTCGGAGCAGTCAGTCTGTACCTGGAGATATGGGCATGTTGTACTTGTCCGAGTAGCGTCTGCGCATGGGACCGACACTGTGCAGGCTGGTGGGGGTGATAACGGAGTGGGTTTGTGAGAGCGGCGTGAGGGGGGCCGTCGGGGTGGTGGGTGTCTGGGGTAAGCTGAGGGGCGGCGAGGCTTCGGGAGCCGTCTTGGACAGGGTGACGTTAGAAACCAGGTTGAGCTGAAAAGAACAGAAAGAAAACAGGCCACAGCATTGTTAGTCACGGCTGATGCCTGCGGATGCTAATTGTTAACACACCATCCAATCAATCTTTGCACTGCAGAGGAGCATTGGTGGCATGTCGGTTTGTAAATATTTGTAAACACCATGCTTTCGCTTTCTGCGTCCATCATTCTGCGAGCAAATAGCGTACATCCCCCTGGTCGCCTCTTTGTTTGGTCTGCTGGCGTGCTCCCAGAATGCTTTGCTCGCTCTCTTTGCTCTTGGGCGGCAGTAGCAGTCTTGCTGGCTGATGGAATGAGTTTCTCACCGAGCCCTAAGAGGCTCCTAATAAGCCGCAGACAGAGAGAGGTCAATCTACACTAATTACAGCCTCAAATTGTATTGTAAGGACCCTAATTAGTGGCTACTTACAGGGGTGATACTACGATTAAACGTCACATCTGAATGACCCTCATCAGCCCGATGGTTTGGCGTAAGATGGTTCTTCTGGAGAAATAGTTTCCAGAGAAACACTGTCTTCCTCCCTTATCAAGTGGCACAAGGTGGGGGGCTAGTAATAATGGCTAAAAGGTAAACTAATTAACCAGCGGGTTAGTTAAGGTGCAATCGCGCTTCTAGCAGCTACGTTGAGTCGTCAGTGTCACATTTCCTCTTCTATTGGAGTGGAAAATGCGAGCCTGACCCAATGCTCCTGCTATTAATTTGTAGGCGATGAAGAAAAAAAAGCTAATGACACATATACATATTCCCCCTCACCAAATTGTTCTAATTGCTAATTTGCCAAAGGAGGCCTTGTTACCAAATTAAACATGACTTGGACTGCCGTCTACGACGAGGGAGACTGTGCGACGAATGCAAGGACAAACAGAGAGGGGCAAAGAGAGGGCATGCGGAGGTGGGTTTTTTGTCGTGCGCCACAATCGCCCACAGATTGGGTGAGCAAATTAATGAAATGTCAAGGCTGTCAATTGCTTTGGAGGTATCAGATGTCTAATTTTGCTCTATAATGGCGTCGCTGACAGTGCAGAGGGCGACAAGGCGAGTGAAAACCAACAGACAGTGTTTAACATCTAACCCCCTGCCACGCGGATACGTCGCAGGCCACGCAATTACCACACACCCTATTAACGGTCATTACCATACAGATGCTCTGTTTGATAGACAGGTACATAATAAAGAAATTTAAGGGCTGACAGAAGCTTCATCCTTGACATGTCATTGTCTTCATGTCTATCTAACCTTTTTTGCTTTTTTGGGGGGCTAATTGGTTTCTCTCGGTGTTATAAATGTATATTTTTATACAGATAGCTCTGGTCCTTGGTCAATAAACAAATCCAGTTGTGCTAAAATACACCATATGGTACAAGTTATGACACCGAGCTACAGTATAGAAAGCAGCGTGGTAAAATAACAAGGATAGCTTTAAAATGATTTAATTAGAAGAATTAAAAAATAGAGAATTTTATATATATATATATATATATAAAATTTTATTTATTTATTTATTTTTTATTAAAGGCAGCAAATGAGTTGTTTGTCATTCATTTTCAAAATAGGTAGGCATTAGATGAAACACTTGGTTTAGGCCAGAGGTTTTGGATAGTATGGATGTATTTAAAATCTATGCACACCAGTAAGCTTTGTTATCCATATTCCTCATGCACGAACAGCGAGTGGCCCAGACCTTTTGTTTTCCTGTACCATTTGGGTGCTCTCCAGTATATCCGCAAAATGAGACTTCAGACGGAAAATAATTAAATGGTAATTGGTGATCTAATTATACTGGCTTTGACTTGACAAGCTTCCATGAAAAACAAAAGACAATCTGCTAAAAAAGGCTTAACAAACAATCACAAGAAAAAAAATCAGCAGTTTAATTATGGACAATGAAAAGGTCAGATTGCTGATGAGAACGCTTAGTGACACCTTCATTCGTAAACTCGTGGATGTACATGTGCACGCACAAACACGTAAACAACTGTGGCCTGAGGCGAAATCGCTCTTAAAATGAGCTGTTGATAAATATGTTACTGGGGCAAGATTAATGAGCAGAATATCAGGCTGCAAAAACATCTCATTTGTTTTTGAGTGAAAACGTGAATTTGAAACTAAACACCCATTCCAACATTAGCCAAGTAAATGACCACATTTGCTAAATAAATGTCAAGGCTTTTAGTACAACAATGCTGTTGTGTAAAACGTCACTAAATGGAATCTGTAAACACATTTCAACTAGGTCTGCGCTACATATTCTAATTACCATCAGGTTTCTAATAATAAAGCATACTGTACACCTTATAAAAAATACTTATTTCTCCTCTCCACTACAAGTCGCTTCCCCTATTACTATATCAGTATCTGAGACCGATTTTCCTACACAAGCGTCGCCGTGTCAGATACCTTTGTACAAATGCTAATCTAAACAATCAGCGTGTGACAGAGGCAAAGCTCCACTGAACAAACTATTGTCACCCGCCGTCCCAGGACACTGTGTCTGGGCTCCTGAGCACCACAGGGCCCCTGAGCAGCAAAACTATGATCAGCGTGCTCAGCAAACTGAAGAAAAAAAAGAATGTGACAAATCCATTTTTATTTTTGTAATGGTTTGTGAACACTTGTTCTCCATTAATTTTTACAAAAAATTCTGAGGGATATGTTTTTAACTTTATGAACAGATATAACTTAAAACATTCTCAGTAATAATGTTGGAAACTCTTAAATAGGATTTAGAGAAAAGAGATGCAACATGGGGCATCCAACAAGAAAAAAATAAAAAAATAAATATATATAAATAAATTTCACTTATTTCATATATTTAAAAAATTCAAAGTATGCAAGTATCAGAACTAACATTTGCATATTTTCATTTAAAACTTTATTCATATTTTTACATTGCTTGCACAGTTTTCTTTACAAAGAAAAGTGAAAGTGAATGGCAAACAACTCTGAACTGTGACCAGCGTAAAGCATGCGCGGATGAAAATCCACCAGAGAAAATACAGTATATCGTCTAAGCTATTTTTAACGTACTTTCGGTTGGTGTGCACTAAATTTAATCTCATATGCTATTTACAGACAGTATGCAAATTTGGACATAAGTCAAGATGCTGAGATGTCAAGAGTGCTGTACTCACTGGCTGTGGGGCGTGTTTGGGCTCTGTAGACTTGACATGAAGATGAGTCATCATTGCTTGAAGACGCTCTTTGTCTTTCGCTAACTTTAATGAGAAAAACAGAAAAAAAAACATATAAATTATGATTAAAATACGAACAGATTCTGACCTTTAAAACTGCATTTAAGTGTAACATTCTCTCAGTTATCAGTAAACCAAGTAACCCGTTGTGAAGGACATCTGACAAACATATTATTCTTGACATACATGTACTCAAATTGTGACCTTTACACTAGATACAGAAACACAACCCTAAGGGTTTATTAGCCACTGAAAACGAACACACAAACTCTAGCCTTGAGTCATGGTTTCTTCAGTCAAAGTGAATCCAAATTAAACATTAGAGTCCCTTTCTGACCTCCACAGACACTGATCTGGACTGCATTGCCCCAAAACACTGTTAGCCTAAATATCATTGGCAGCAATGATCTCAAAGATCTACTTAGGATTATAATCATTTTGGGGGAAACGCGGTCCAGTTCTGCTCCTTTTAGTTGCTATTACTTCTGAATCTGTATGTTGCAGCCCTTTCTCTTTACTGGCATCATAACATAAAAGACTAATTTTATTTGTGCTATCAAACATTTAAATATTGCATAAATGCCTAATGTATGTATAGATAAGCACGCAGCTAGAGAAGGATCATTGCAGTTTGATGTCTGGAGTGAATTCTAGCATGAATAAAAGGAGTTACATTAGGAGATGAAAATAATGATAAAAAATATTGAGCTGAATTTGACTTCAAAGAGCCCGAATGAGCACCATTGTTCAATATGTTAACCACTGCACAATAACTCTGGCACTTTTTAATGCTCTCTGCCTGAATCTAAGAGAGCATCCATCTCCCTTCTCCTCCTAAAAACCAAAACTTCCCATTCATTTTCTGTACATCCTGATTTCTGTGATGCCATTCACTGAGTATATGTCACGATTAATGTTTATTAACAAGCAAATACACGTCAATAAATAAAATGAGTCAATCAATTCATTGAAATGACTGGTAGCTCACCCACCATTGTTGGAACGCCTGGATTTTTTCACAAAGTGTTTTATTGTGGTGCCAAATAGTTAAAAGTCATAAACGACTTTAAAACCCAGTAAAATTCGAAATGTAATTATCTTGTGGAGTTAGCCCCAGGGCACTCCATATATCTTTGCCTGGCTGTCATGCGAACATAACACATTTTTAATGACTGGTTACTCACAAATGTACAAAATAATTTCATTTTTATCCCTCCCTCCTCTATCTCTGAGCTGCTACTTGAGAGCAAATGAGCGAGAGGGAAGGAGAGAGAGAGAGAGAGAGATAGAGGGAGAGAGTTCAAGAGAAAGAGAGAAGAAGCAAACTTTTGAAAAAGCCAAAAAAGGAGATGAAGGAGAAATAAGATGTTACCTGCAGTTCCAGCTGTTGAACTACTTGCATCTGTACCCTGCACTGCGCCGTGCTCCTATCATCCAAGGCATGTTCATTATTCAGATGTCTATAGACAGAGAGAGAGAGAGAGAGCAGCCTTCATTTTAGTACCATATTTTACAGCCATCTATTAAACATTTGATAAAACTTTCATGGTAAAATATTGAATTACATTATCTGCACATTCTGCAGGGCAGTCATTTATTTCTCCATATTGGAAAAGTGAAAATGGCCTGAGATATGCGCATACTAAAATGATAAAAAAGTAAATAAAAGCCAATGTCCACACATCCACAAATATCAAATTCCCCAAACACAAATGAAGAGTGTTCTAACAAGATCTCTGCATTACCGGAAATAGAAGCGCTCTTTACACGCCACATGCATAATTCAAGAACTGCCCGTTTTCACGCAAACCTACAGAAACGAAGTTGAGGAGACGAGAGAAGCACCTCGCCAAACTCAGGTGAAAAAAAACAGGTTGCAAATCGGCAGACGTGCGCTTTTAAAACTAAATGGATTCTTCTTATTTTCGGTGGCTTCTGCAGTTAATTATGTCATCTAGATTAAGAGAACTCAAATGAAGCCAGAAGGAAAAAGGCAAAGGACAACAAGGAGAAAAGAGATGGAATCTGTCATAAACTTGAATTATGAATATAATTATGCATGATTATTTTATACCGCCAAGACCTTTTTTTTCTCCCCCGCACGTTTATAACTAATCTAAATAAGTAGCTGGCCTCGGCAAAGTGGAGCAAGCTTTCCTTTTTTTTTTTTTTACCTCTCCTTTTTTTGCGGTGATTTATATAAAATGGTGGAGATAAGAGTCACGAGTGAAGGAAATATGATTGGAGGATTTTTATCAGCCC
Organism: Enteromius viviparus; assembly: GCA_032353835.1. Classification (NCBI taxonomy): domain Eukaryota; kingdom Metazoa; phylum Chordata; class Actinopteri; order Cypriniformes; family Cyprinidae; genus Enteromius; species Enteromius viviparus. Next base: position 8,901,330 of record JAUCNO010001758.1, read on the forward strand.
TCGCATGAATTATGGTTTGAAAATGCTTATGCAGGGGCATTTCATTAATCATTTAATCATAATCCGTGCAGGATGTTTGAACTGATTTCACAAATACCCTTTCATTTCACTACTTCATTATGCCCACTAATGGATCCAATATATTATATATATCATAAATTATATCGCATCTTCACTGACCATGTAGGTCACTGTCACCAGGCAGAGGCTGGTGGAACAGAACAGTAGCATTTTCCACATGCTCCTTTTTCCCAAATGCACGTTTACTGTCCTCTGCCGCAAATCAAAGTGTCGTGCCCAGACCTGAGCAGGGGCCAAGACAAGGGGAGCCAGAACTGAAGTTGATGGCCTAATAAATTTGGCAAGGTGGCGTGACATGATGGCAGCGGCGCCATTATTATGAATAAAGACAACATACGAGCACGGCTGAAAATACGTGTGGGGAAAACACACTCAACAACACTCGTGACGGAGAGCGATTTTGACTTCGGAAGTGGAGCACTCAACCTTGAAAGGGAAATGATCTAAACGTGCGTCAAAACGGACTCTGTTTTCCTTCAGAATGAGCACATAAATACCTAGCGTCTTTTTGATCGTTGACACAGCGGGAACGCACCTTTAAAGACATTCTGAATTGATCGTTTCGTTAAAAATAACACAAGGATTAGGCACGGCGAGTGTTTTTACATGGCCACGCTAAATCCACACCTTGTTTAAAACTATATTGCGTCTGTTCTGGCTTCCAACATTAATCAACTAAAAACAAGCCGCTTTTGAAGTCAGGGAAGGTTGAAGAGGGATCATGTAAACATTTCAAAACAACCACCCAGTTTTCATTTGTGGAGAGATAAAATAGGTACAGGGCGTCTCGCATTTTCAATGAACGCGGCTGGACGTGACATGCTTTGGAATTTGTGGTTCGCAGCACCCCACGAGCCCCCGCTACCTCTTTTCATCCTTTGTTACAGTGGACGTTTCTCTTTTTTCCCCGTCCTCTCCTCCGTTCCTTCTAATGACATGTAGAGTCACAGTGCATAATTAATAGGAAATGAAATATTCAAATGGCCCTTAATGCAGCCTCTCGGAAGAGTGTCTGGACAAGAGGAGCTGCGGAGAACGGCAGAATTGACGTCGAGAGAGACTATGAGCGCTGGCATGTGTCACTTTCTGGACTTCAAACGAAGGCTGTTTAAAAGCTTTCTGGCAGGATGACAGCCCCTAATGTAAACGGCCACAATAAAACAAGTTAAATAGACATTACTTAAACAGTCAGCATTTTGCATATCACTGAAGCTAGCTGTCCTTTAGCCCAGGTTTTAATGATGCTCTGGCAGGCTGACGCCCTGGAAGGTCTTTCTATTAAAGGGACGAACCATTGTTTATTCCCAAACATGCGCAGCTGTTTCAACAGCTAAACATCCGTCTGTTTTTCCTTATCTTCTTGCATTACGTAAAAGTAGTATGCTTATCTACTGATTTTATTTACTCATACTGCTTGTCTTTGATGGGTAAACACACTTTCCAGGATGAGAAATACAACACACGTGTTTGCGAAAGGTAACCGTAAGCGGAAACCAGTTCTAAGACCAATACCATAGAAACTGTATGCACATCACAATGTGCAAAGTGAATTTTAGTAGAAGTTAAATACCGATACACACAGTGTGTCATAGATGGCAGCACTACTGAGTTTGCCATTTCAAATACTTCAGGTCGTGGATGCCCTTGACCTCTCGTAAAAGCATCGTGAGATGTACTATAAATCTTCCTGTCCCATTGGAAAAACACACATTGGTTCATTATCGCTTCCTTTTTTATTTATTGGAAATGTTATCATCCCGCACAACTGGTATGAGATGTTTTCCTTTAAAGACATAATAAATATACGTATGGCTTAAAACAACACCGCCGCACGTCATCGGTTGTTGCCTTTGGCTTGGCCTGCAGAGAGCCATGTGACGTTAGCGAGCATCTCTCACCGTTCCTCGCCACGTCCCCCCAGGCGGCCGTCTTTAGCTACCCAGAAAACTCTTATCATCCAGCTAATTTACTCCCTGATTTCTGTTTATGGTTCTTCGGGCCCGTTGGGTGGAGGATGTACATGTGGGAATGTTTAGCGCATGGACGGTTAACACCTTCAGCCTGCCAGCTGAACTCTCACCCAGCCTCGCTTTTGACAAAAGCGGCTTTGTAGAGAGTCTCCAAATGTTTTCTCAACATGTTCCAAGCAGTTTAGGGCAGACAAGAAAAGTAAACAAGATGTTGCCATGATAAAAACACTTGAGTAAACACTGCGGAGTGTACTTAAAGAAAGCACTTCTCTCTCGCTCTTGAGCTTCTTTTCAGCTCTGAAATGCTAATTTCTCTTATTTCAATAAGCAAATGATGAATCATGGTTTTGGCCAATAGAAAAAAGGCAATGATGTGAACCGCAATCCAAAAACATACGGTAACAGATCTGCAGTTCAGAAACTCCAGGGCAGCAGACTTTCTTTCTAAGCTCTCGGCGGACAGAGCGAATGCACTTCTTTACATTTTTCTTCACAGGTAAACACAGATTGGAGACAGATAATGTTATCATCTGCAAAAGTGTTTACACAGCCTGGGCGGGTTTTAAAAATGGCTTCAAATAAACAGGCAAGAGAAGCCCATGAGCTATGACCCTGAGAGAAACAGAGGTGGAAAATAATAAAAAAGACGCACACACAAGACTAAAAAAACTGGTTGGAGAGCAGCTGTGGTTCTGCTTACCACACATTTTCTTCTTTTTTTTGGTCTAAGCTTGTGGGTCTTTTAGTCGGGCTTGTTTTAGTTTGAACTTGGGATAATGGAACAGTGTCATATCTTGTTTAGAGTGAGACTAATCCAGCCTGACACACACTCACTGATCTGCTGCCACACAGCACATGTTTTCATCATCTCATCACAAACACACACATAGTGGAGATTAAGTGAGACCAGGTCTTCCTCAGGGCAGGGATCAGGATGAACGCGGTGTAAAACGCGCACCTTTGGCCTGATCTTGGGTTTAGGTGTTATTTAGGAAGTGTGGAGCTGTGTGTTGGCCAGAATCGACTGGACTTTATCAGCATGGACGGGTCAAGCTTTATTCAGTTGAGCTGATACATAGTGGGCAGGTGAACAGGCATTGGTTCCAGATAAAACCAATGCAACAGAGTGCACATGCACAAGTGTGGTGTTTATGCAGGTGATGCAGATCACATTTAGTCTGCTGAAGATCTCCACTATACATACAATACATTTTTTTTTTTTTTAAACTCAGACGTTTCTAAAAGCAAGGACTCAGACTCAGGGAGAGAGAGGAAAAGAACTAGAAGCTCTCTTCTACTTGTCTGTAAAAAGGCAGACAAGGGCAAACCCGCTGTACTCTCAGAATGTGGGCCACCGTAGATAAACATCCCTACGTGTTTGTTTTGGGACAAAGTGTCAGTAATCACCATGGGGACTGCAGTTATCGCAGGCAGCACAGAACCCTGAGGAAAACCACACCACAGAGAGCAGGCAAAGAGCAGCACACCGCACACCCACGTAAAGAACCCAGCCCACACAGAGAGAGGGGAAAAAAAGACCAGGAAAGGGAATGAAAAAATACTGTAACTGGACACTAGGTTATTTTTTCTTTAAATATAGGAGCACACAAAATGTTAGTGAAACATTTAGCAAGAAATGTGCACGGATTCCTGTTGGATTTTACATGGATTTAAAAAATAACCCCAACAGATCCGAATGCAAATTTACTCACAGGATTACAAAAAAGATTCTAATTTGAAATTAAAAGATAAGGATCCTTAATAGCACATAGTTCTTAAGAATTCCAACGGGATCAAATAGGAATCCTTAAAGAATCAAATAACTGGATATTCTGAAATTCCTACAGGGTGTTTAGATTCGTATTGGTTCTTAGTCCCAACTGGGAATTTTATCCTGCTGGTAATCTTAATAGTCTAACAGGGGAACTCTACTTTTCAAAGCGATTTAGTTTTATTCAGAATCCTATATGAGAAAAAAAATCCAATTAGAATAATTTGAATTTGGTTCCAAATTACAATTCTGTATGAGATTCTAAAAGAGTATTTCAAAAAGTAAATCGGTAAACGTTTTCCAGGTGTGGAAGTGTGTGAGATACTTACTTCAGGAACGAATGAAAGTCTTCAAACACAGCTTCACATCCTGGCCATTTGCAGACGCCGTGACCATAGAGAGGGTGACTGTGAGGAGAATGATCATCCAACGTTGATCTATACGAAGAAAAGACACATTAGTGCGATTTCAAGGTGGAAAATATTTGATACACAACATATTCACGCATCATTGGACTTTCATGAAAGAGACTAAAGAGTAATTAATCTCCATAACACTGCTTGATGTAATATTAATGGCTTATCCACTAAAATATGACAACTAATAAAGAAACCTTCCCCTTCTGCACAAAGAACCATTGCAGTTTTATTGACACAGCACTGACTCTCACATGACCACTGACTTCTATAGGAAGTGTGTGATCAGTGCAACCATGTGATCTCTGCTTTCAGCATAGTTGGTGTTGTCAGCCTATCACAGTGCATGAGCTGCCCGGTGCTGGCCAATCAATAGCCAATTATGGGTCTCCTCTGATGCGCACAGAGGAATGCTTTGATCAGGGCAGCACGAGGCTCGGAGAGACAGCACGTCTTTTAGCCCTGACCACTGAACCATGGCCCCTGCCGTCCACCTGGAGCAACAAGTGTTTCCCACAACAGGAAGCTCCCAAATCCATCTGGCCTGCTCCCGCCAAGCGCAAATAGTAAACACACCCCACCTGTTATCAATTTATCCGCTTGCACAGGGTCGTCAACAGCTCAGTGCAGCACGCTTTCATATGAACTACACCGCAGGCACAATAAAGCTTAGCAGCAAAGATCCACTTTTTTTTCCTCAATTGCAGCAGTGTGGTTATAGCCCCAGAAGGAAATGCAATGGCAATTGTTGAATTTAAAATCTAGCCGAACTAAGTGGCACAAAGGTTAGGCCTAGTCAAACTTTCAATAGCTTCAATGATCAAGATTTAAAATTATATAATGTTTAGTAACAAACAAATAAAATATATACTAGAAAATAGAAAATGATTATTAAAAGTCTAACACTGTTAAAAAAAATTAACAGTGTATCAATACAAAATTTACATAAACAAGAAGTAATTGATTTTGCCAGTGCAACACAAAACATTGCAATTTCAAGACAAAAGTCTTGTATTTTCTGACAACAAAAAAACATATGCTTAAACATTACGGCAACTGTTTTCATTTTTAATAAAACATCTTACTATTTCTGTAGCATAAATTTATTTCCTTTAAAAGCAATTAACATGCCATGTCATGCCAAGTCTTGTTTTAATTCCAATATGACATTGGCTAAACCTATATAAATGACACTTGAGTTGTGAAAAGCTTAAGGGCTTGTGATTCAGGAAGCAAAGCTCATGTCGAACAATGGATGACTAAACTGTTTTAAACGACAACTCGGAGGAAGACTGACAGACACCAGGGGTTCTTTCTTTCTACACTGACTCTGTACAAAAAACAAATACAAAGAGTCAAAAGCTTGTCCGTGATCTTGTATGTGTTAAAGTGGGGTAACTTCTCCAGTTCATTATTTAAAAATAAGTCTGATTGTATTTAAACTTAAAATTGCGGTTTACTAAGTAAAGGTGCCATCTGCTTTGCATTCAAGGTTAAAAGTAAAAAGGGGCAGTAAATAAATAATAATAAAAAAGTCCCAGCGCATCAGAAACACCACCACATGTGCATTTATATCCTTCATCAGCTCTTACAGCAATAGCTTAAATGCTTTCCTGTGAGGCAACGTAGCTCTGTCCTATCATCTTTCATTACATTATGGTTTAGGATCGTATTATCACGCACCGAGCACCAAAGTATCATCGTTGCCGGCCTAACGAAGAAGAGAGAGGTCTGACGTCTGGAGAGCTCAGACAGGAACTGAGCACTTTGTCACAACACTATTACACTGCCTCATGTTTTCATGTGGGGAGAAATCATCAAAGACACACTCCTCCTCTAAGTCTCCTGGCAAATCCCCAGACCCCCGACTCAATCCTCTACAGTATGCCCAACCAAACGTCCCCTCCCAATCCCCGCAAAATGTTTTAATTATCATTTGCAGAGTTGAAGATCAATTAAAAGCAAGGTTAAGGGGCTCGTTTAGGGGGGGCAAATCAGATTATTTATTTCTTTAAAATAAATTGTCTGGGTTTTAATTCCCTCGAGTGTAGCATTCCTAAAGGATTCTGGGTGGAGAATCAAGTGGGGCGACTCAAACAGGGCGACACTCTTTCCCTTCCAATTAAGAGAACTGAAAACTGCTGAAATGGAAGGCATCTGTATATATTAAAATCAAATATGTATGGGCCTGTTGGATTGTGGTCAGCAGACACCTCATTTCCAATCACCTCAGAAAGGTTCACACAAAGTGCTTTTGTCCCTTATCTGAACACCGATGGGTCGGGTGGACTGGCACATCGAAGGCTTTTATCATATTTGGGTGTGCATGAGGTGGTTGTCTCTGTGCAGGCACCAGTGGGAGCCGATGGAGGCTGCTAAAAGCAGGGGAGCATCGCGTCTAAACATGTACGAAGTGATTGAGTTTCTCTCTCCTTCCTTTAAGACGGAAGTGAAAAGACAGTGAATGATGCCGCTGGATGCACTTAAGGTTTTAGTTGCAGGCGTCGCAGCGACTGGCCAGATTTTATATGACACATGAAACGGCCTGCGCGGTGCTTAAGACCCCGGCGGTAAACCAATCTGAGAGAGCTAGGGCAGAGCAAGTCCATCAGCGCACAGCCGCCCGCCTGTTTCACGACAAGAGGGACTTGGGAAAACCACATCAATTAAAAGTTCATTAACGTTCGTGTGTAAGGGATAAGTCCACATTTCATTTCTTCCACTCATAACCTTGGATTCCAAGAAACGGAGCTCCAATGGATTAAAAATGGTAGAAATCAGTGTTACGTGTTCTCTGAGGCCCCGTAGGGTGTAGTGATGGAGCACGTGCTTGCTAATAAAACTACATGGATATTAATGCTACACAGAAAATCATCAAAGCGCTAAGTTATTAGCACCGTCTCTCTAATGTGCTTTTGCATTCGAACTGTAATAATTTGGATGCATTTCCAGCTCTAATTCGTCAACTTACGGATGGAAGAGAGAGGGATGATCACCTGCTCCTTTTTTCTGACAAATCTGAGATACTCAGTCTACAAAACGCCTTCTTCGTGGCATGGGTTCTAAACTGCTGTCGACATCTTCTTTAATCTCTGACACAGAGCGAGAGGCAGGGAGTGAAGCAGTGAGTTTTCCAACATGTCTTTTTGAATGTTTCAAGTCTGCTATGGCACAAAAGAGTTGTGGTGTTGTGATAGAGTACTGGTTGTTTATGCACTTTGAGGAAATGAGATGATAGACTGTTACTTTCAGGGGACGGGGAGAAAAAGAGCTAGAGAAATTGAACAAGTTAACATATGAGTGAGTGGATCTGTTTAATAAACCAGTGAGCTGCCTACATAGACAGCATAATTGGTAGATTTAGTTAGGGGAACTTTTCTGTTGTCGAGTATGATTTCCAAGCTAAATCAAACAATCATTTTAGTTTTAAAAACCTTTTACTCTAGAATGACTTATTTTCGCATCTTTCCCTCAAGTTTCTTTTGATCTGAAAAAACTAAATCGCTTCTAAATGAAAAATCGCACAACTATACCGCAATTAAGGGAATGTTATATGCTTAATTCTTCGCAGTATGCGCTGCAACATGCTAACGTCAAAACTAACAATCAATGGAGAATCAAAGGCCTGTTTGGGTGGCATGAAAGAAAGAGAAAGAAAAAGAGTGACTACTAGCCCCAAGGCATCAGTGACATCATGGCTAGTTTGAATAACCCTTGACATTTTGAGCAAACCTGTCATAGAACTCCATTCTGCTCTACACTGGTAGAAAAAAGCCGCTACACACCTACATAACCTCTCCTTTTACCTTCAGCTAGGGCTTGTTTTGCAGCACTAAATGTGTTTTCATTCGCATTGCTTTCATAATGACACGTTGGTTTTTGATCAGCCAAATCTGAGTCAGATGTGAAGAGAGAGAGAGAGAGAGAGACAAATAAATGAGCTCAGAGTGCCTGGAGGCTTCTCACCAGTGGTTCAAAGATCAGGCCTGAACGCATGAAAACAAGCAAATGTGTTATAAACTAAATTAATCTCTTCCTTAAAGACAGAGCGATGCAATGCTTCCTCCAAATAAATCTTTATGTGTCAGAGCTTAAAAAGAGGCTTTACGGTATTTAGCAAGCTTTTCTGCGTTGTGCAACTGGTACAATCGCCTGCTCTGTATGTACGTTCTGTCGTACAAAACACATTTACTCAAATCTATCCTTCAAGTTTTATTAAGGTTATTATAACAAATGAAATAAAAAAAGCAAAAAAACAACATTCCTGCCTCCGCAAATAAATAAACAAAATTAATTATTAAAAAATTAAAACACATTTAATTTGGAGTGTAATTCAGCTAAAATAGGCCTGTTGCCATAATAATTAAAAACTAGAGAGTTTATTTTCATTACAGTAATCTAACCCTTCTAACAGTGCCATTCACCCGGGTGTTTAACTGGAAATCCCTGATGAACAGGACGAAGCAGACAGGTCTAGTCCTTAATGGAAATTTCAAGGTACTTAGCAGCGATTAATATTCCTATGCAGGAAATGCCCTGTGGGTACCTGTCCATCAGTTTGGATTTCCTTGAAGGGATTTCTACCTTCAACAGGTGCATTGATGCCTCAATGAAGTCGATACAACTGTATATAAATAATCGTACACGTGTCTCCTTTAGATTGCAGCAGTGCGACCAACAGTGAATCTGAACTTTTCTTACCCCTCTCTCTTGAGCGAGTGGCTGATGTACTGGCCGTTGGTGGATCCATGCTGGTTGTGGTTTTTGGGGGGCACGGGGGAGGGGGACGACAGGTCCAGACCCCGGTGACCGTTATTGGGCGCGCTGTTCTCCTCCTTCACATGGCTGTTTGTCACCTCCTTCCACAGCTGCTGCAGTTCGGCTGGAATCATGCCTGCCACAAACAAATTGGATAATTAAATCAATTAACAGCTAATCTGGTTCTACTCATGGCATAATTAAATAAAAAACAAGGGCTCAGTAAACAAAAGGGGGGCATTAATTATTCCACTACAGGCTGATACGCGGCGCCTGCCCTCTCGCTCTGCCATTCTCTCTCTCGCTCGCTCTTTTTCCCCTACGTGCTACGCGAAGCGTGTTTGTGTACAAAAATTCCCTGGCATTCACGCACATTTCATGCTTGAAGTAAATAATTAACATACAGACAAGGCATGAAATCTGAATAATCACCATTATTCCTCTGACAAGGAAGTCAGCCAGCTCTTTCTCACACACACACACAAAACAAGACCACAAAAAAACCTTCTCCATGAGAGAGAGAGAGAGGGAGAAAGTGAAAGAACGAACAAGCCCCCAGGGTAATACTCTTGAAAGCATGTTAATGTGCAAAATGCTTAAAGTTTTGCACCGCCTCCAATTGACACAGACGACTTAAACCTCATTTAACAAGTCAAGCACACTGCGGCTCATACGTCCTTTGAAAAAAGAGAGAAGATAAGTGGGAAGAAAAATTGCTTGAAGACAAGATGTTGCCTCAATTCTGTGACAAATGCACAAACACTTACATGCACACCCACATACACAAAGTGTTTCATGTAGCTGACGCTACAACTCAGCGCTGCCAGGATGAGAACTAGAAAGGAAGGGCTAACAATCAGATTAGCTGACTTGAGTGACTAAATAAATCTAAATAAAAGTCGCTTAAGTGGCTGCATTTATTTGATTAAAAAATATATAAAATTGTGATACTGGGAAAATGATTTAAATTAATTAAATTAAGACTTTTCTTATATATTTTAAAATGTTATTTTTTCCTGCAAAGCATCATTACTCCAGTCTTCACTGTCACATGATCAGAAATCATTCTAATATGCTGATTTGGTGCTCAAGAATATTTTTGTGGAAACTTATTTCTTTTCAAGATTCTTTGATGACTTCAAAACAACAAAACATATCTGAAACAGAATTCTTTAGCAAAATTTCAAATGCCTTTATTGTTAACTTTCTTATAAGAACATTACTGTATAATACACAGATATATACAGTATACACACGCACAAGACTGTTGCCAGCAATAGGGATTAAGAATGGAACTATGAATGGAACGCACCCACTGTGTGACTTTAGAAAGTTCTTTGTATGTTCTGTGAAATTAAACGGGAAGGGGCTGTTTTGAACGGTGGGGGATCAATCGCTTAACATCACAATTAAATCGATTTTTGAAATTAGTGAAAGCAAATGGGGAGCAATTTTTGTCTTGGTTATCTTCATTCGTCTCCTTGTTTTCCCTCCTCCTCCCCCGTCGCTCTCTCATTCTCTCTCCTTCATAATAATTCTCTTTACAGATACCAGAAGTGGCCTCTTTCAAGCGCTCCGGCGTAATACATTTGTGCAAGAATCGCTTAGTCTTAATTTATTCCTGTTGTGGCAAAATAACGGCGAGGTGAAGATCTCAATACGATCAGCAGAAAATATTTTTAATTTGATAAGCTACTAAAGATTTTAATTATGCCAGTAATGGAGAACAGTAAGCTAATGAGGCGGCTAAGACTCCAGAGAGAGAGACAAAGAGACAGAGCGAGAGAGACTAAAAACTGTGAAATGAGTCTGGTAGAACTGCCATAAATTCACACCAGATCGTTTGCATATAAAAGAGCCAGCGGAAATTATTGCAGGACGAATCAATAACCTTCCCACGTGCCACGTGGCATCTTTCGCTTCCTTGGGTTTTTTTGTGCCGTCTTGCAGTGTTTTAACGTCCTCGTGAAACTCTGACAGCGGTGTCCGAAGATATCGACTCGCCCGCTTTTTTTTGTCTTTGCTGTTGTCATTGCGAGGGAGGAAAAACTTGTCCGTGTGGATTCAAGAAGGTCACGGCGCTGGTGATTGTTTTTGGGTTTGGACATAGAGGGTAACAATCATTTTTCCCCCACTTGGAGTGCGGTGACAGTGTGCGATGTATTTTTAGCCGACGTGCTTGACAGGGCGGCCCACTCTCCCTCAATTACCCACAAGTCCAGGTGACCCCGACACCACTGTTTACTGAAACGAATCCAAGCCGGAGAGAGGAGGGGGAGCTGATGAGAGGGCTAACCGAGTGGGACAAAGCTGTCTTGTTGTGTCTGACAACCCCTATAAACCTTTTTCCTCTGCAGGTCTGAGTCTTGTTTCCATCCACCATCTCTCTCTCTCTATCCCACAGATGTATCTCTCAAAATGGTCTGCATATATCTTTGCATGACCCCTCAACCGATCGTGTGGCATTATCTTCATTTAGTAGCGGATGATGGATGTGACGTCTTGCAGATAACACACGGCATTAAAACAGTTCTTTGTCCTTAAATCAGTCTTTCAAACTCAAGATCGCTTTAACGGCTCTAAAGTCATTTTTCAGCCGTGCACCTCCTCTCATTAAAAGCCAAAAGATACACACTTTTAAAAAATGGATGTCATCGAGACATTTGACTGATCGCCGGTGAAGCAACTCAATTTTTACCGCAGCAGGTAGCGGCGACACCCAGACAGGGGCCCGAACTCTTGCTTCAACCTTTTCCTGTCCTTGTACCCCGGTACCCTGGTGACCGAGTTTGAGCAAGCGGAAAGTTGATTTAAGGTTCACAACCACATTAGTTGTGGCCCATCAGCAGCCCGATAAAAAATGTCGTCGTGCGCTGGGGCCACGGAAAAGCGACGGTCGTGTGTTTCTCAACGAGTCCGCCACCGCGCCACTGGGGGCAAACTGACACTACTATTAGTTTATTGTTCTGTGAGGCAGAGATCTTCTCTCCCTCCTGTTAAAGGGGTTATGATCACTGGGGCCTTTGATATGCAGCCCTAAGGCCTAAAATATGTTCCTCCCTAATGCTACAGAAGCTATTAAACAGTGCCGCACTGCCAGCCGATCAATCACTGCCAGCGAGGCCGGACGAGGGGCCGGAGTCCCCTGATGGGTCCGCGTGCACATCGCGCTTCATTCACTGCTTTCATATTAGTTGCAAATTTGTCTTGTCGGTGTCCTGTGGCCCTTGACTGGACAACTTAACTAATGTGCGGCTGGGGATGAGAATGAACTCCAGAACTAGAGGGATTCACAACGTGTGTGTAGGAGGGCACGGATTTAGATGAGAGGGGACTAATAGTGTGGAAGATGAGGGAAAAACACACATCCTGCAGATATGTCAAAACACACAACCAGGCCTCTTCTGCTTAATTCGAAAAAACCAAAGAAGCAATCGCAGGATCTAGAGTAGTGACTCCTGTATTGCATTCACACTATTTAGGGTATTCACTCCATATTAAAATATGAAGAGAAATGGAGAAAAAAGTATTAAAATGGTTTAACTCTACCAAATACAACTCATATGTATGCATTTCTCCAGTATCTGTTTGTTTTCTCACTCTATTACTCAAACTGCTAAATCCACCATTTTCCCCCTTACTGGAACCAGTTCATGATTTTTATCTCCTCCAACACATTGTTATAATTCATAGCAGACTTCAGTTGACCCGCTCCAAAACATTAAGTGAAAAAGTCCAAAAAGTGATTCAACCTCGAATACAACGAACTGAAACACATTGTTTTGATCGAAGTCTCAGATGTCTGCGTCATGCCAGAACGCTAGCTTGCATACTTGTAAACAGTCTTTTAAATCTAGTAGAAAATGACTGGATGTGCCTGGACATTAAATGTAAAGCTGTGATGTAAAAAGATTTTATGCAAACATCAAAGACAGAGGGTCTAATAAATAAGCCCATGTCACTGGCTGGGTAATCTTCCTTAGTAGCTTGCCCAAGCGCATAATCGCCACGCACACATAAGGAGGTAACATAAGTTATCGCACCAATGCTAACTACTTAGTTAACTACTGAATATTGTAGATTACATCTTGCGAATGAAAAACTGGGCTGCTGGAGCATGAAAGAATGCAGTGGAGTGTGAAAGAAAAAAAGGTCATCAATAACTTTTAACAGTGAAGCAGAAAATGCGCAGGACACACACACACACACACACACACACACACACACAGACAAGTGTTTTAATCAGAGTATGAAATTACCCCCCATGCAAGCCAAATTTAGACCCAATTTTACCAGCCACTGTGCCAGGCGACCTGTAAGACATCTCAGGCTGACATCTGACAAGAAACAGTGCTGCTTAAACACAAAGACGTGCACTTGAAGAAACACTGTATTTGATTCTAATGATGATTTTTGTATTCTGTTTCTTAACACATAACCACCAACAAAACCATTATGGCCACCCAATCAGGTGTATCCACTAACTAGGATTAATACTAGACAAACAGGTTCTAAAATAGGAAATAATCCACCCTTCAATGCCATGCACACTTAATATATAAGCATACCATATTTTATGTTCTGCAGTAGAAAATCAGCATGTGTCCAGTCTTGTTTTTCATTACTGGCCCTTTCATGCAATGTTCCACTGTCTAAGGACTGCTCTGAGATGTCATTCAATCACTTGTTAGAGAAATAAAATTGTTCTTGGCCGAGATGGCCTCTTGTTTGACACTAGCCTGTGGCTTCGCATCGTAAAGCATCGCCTCACCCAGCCCCGGGGTAACGTGGGTATGTGGAGTGGCTCAGCTTTCTGAGTATGCCCTGATCAAACAATAACAAGACTGAACAAACACAGTTTGTATTTGCGTGTTACCCAAGCACCCCCCTCCCCAGCCTTCATATGGCCTTATCTTGTTATGGGCTTGTTTGTCTTAGCCGGAGAGTGTACAGTCAGCTTTCGAAAGAAAGAAAACAAAACTCAAAACAAAACCGGTATGAATGCAGTCTTTGTCATTCTGTTGCTGCTCCTTAAGTAAATATGACAAGGAAAATAAAGCAATACACCTCCTGGAAAAGCACCTTTTGACTCACTGACTGCTTGTGAAGTGATTAATCTTTGACTAGTTTAGTGGGTTGAGGTTAGAAAACAATGGTGCTAGTATGTTGAGGGGCTGAAGGAGAGCCAACATAAGACAATAGAAATAAATCAAAGATATACTGTATGTATATGTGATGGAAGAGTGGAAATATAGCAGACCTTTTCTGGTTCTAAAAGGAATAAGCAACAGAAACTATAACGTAAAAAAACTACATAAAGCCTTTTCTCGCCAAGCTACATTTGTTCCCCTATTTTTGCACATTTTCTTATATTGCATTTCAACAACAATTAGGTGTGCAAGCACCTGGAGGTGGATGAAAATTCATGTTGTAATCACGTGATTAATTTATACTGCATTTTAATACACATTTTGCAAGCAATTTCTGTTGCTCTCAGTGTGAAAATCCTCTTAAGGTGCGATGGATGTGTCTGTGCTTACCCTGAGTGAGGGAGTGCAGGGGCAGAGTCTGGCTGGGCTGAATGGACAGCAGCCCTTGTCTCTGCAGGCTCAGGAGATGCTGCTGCTGGAGCTGCTGAACCTGGAGCAGCTGCTGTTGGAACGCCAACTGCTGCGCAGACACCTGCCGAGGGAGACGGAGAGGATGAGAGGTCTACATATCATCCACACACTCACATTATGTCAACATGTGCACAAACATACTTATTCACTCAAGGCTGATAAAAACACACACGCACACAAAAAGAAGCAGACAGGTACATTCCCATATTCCTGTTCCCTTTTAATTAACGAGGAGTCGGGGAGGCTCATGACAAATAATGAAATGTTGTTAATCATTCCTAATAAGAGCCACAGGATTTTAATTATGGCCATTCATAACTCCACAAACAACCTGTGACTGAAAGGAGCTCCTTAATATTCAGCAGCGTGTAAGTGCAGAGCCAGGGGAGCCAACCGTTTGTCTCCTTTGTATAAATCAGGGATGTGAAGCATCTTCGTAACCGTCCAGTAAGAAGAGAGCTGAACTGTGTGTGTTTATTATATTATATCTACACTTTATTGTTTCTGATGAGAATCTTCAGAGAGCAGAATTCCTTTAGGCAACATGCGCACTGAACAAAACATTTCATCGTTGTTTTATCTGAACACCTCTGATTGGTCATTGCAATCATAAGCTCAACAGAATTGTACTGTATGTGATTGGTTATAATGTGCAACTGTAAAAATGTGTCTGTCTCAGCACCAACCAAAGCGCTAATGCAGATTAGAATTTAGCAGCTGTGCCGCACTAAACATTCTACTGTGCCAATGCCAGTGTGATTGTATGACATATAAAAAATATTATTCAGTTACTTTTTTGTCCTATGGAAGCCGCATTCAAAATCCACTTGGCTCAAAAATCTGACGAGGCACATGAATGGGCATGACGCCTCAGGAACTATAACAAGCACTGCAGTGTATCATATCACGATGGAGTCCGTGTTAAATGTCTTCTTTTGGAGATAGACGCCAATATATCACTTACTCACATCTGGACAGATGGAATGGGATTCATGAAAAAGGAAAGTGGCATAGGACTGGGAAAATTCTGAGAGGAAAAAGGGGGAGAGTTAGTAAAAGTGGAAGGGAAATAGGGAGAAGCGGGTGTTGAAAGATAGAAGAAGAGGGAGGAATGGGCGAACGAACTGCTGCGTCGTCAGTACGATAAATAGGAGGAAATTATCTAACATCCCCAATCGCCTCTCAGTCAAAACAAATGATGGAGATACGGGGCTATTGAACCCTCCCGCTAACCCCTTTCAACGCTAGCACTGTTTTTTATGACCTCCTGGATGCATTATAACAACGGATAAACATCCGCTATAATCACAGGACGGTTCGTCTGAAGGTTTCTGATAGCCAGAGGTGAAACACCGGACCCTGAGGGTCACACGTTTGTGTGTATGCGTGTGTTTGTTGGTACATTAAAGAACAAACGTGACTTTGCCAAGCGGTGCCGCACCCTCTTCCCAAACACAGGATGCTTCACTTTGTGTTTACTTCTCCAAACAGAAGGCGCACAAAAAAGGTCCCGCAGCACAGGCACGGACAGGTCAACCTTTAGACCCAGAACAGATCTGAAACAGCCTGATAAAGTGCTCACTCTCTTTTTTTCCCTCTCCACCCATCCTCATCTGCCTTTCACAGGTCTGTTTCTTTTTCTGTCTCTCCCCCTGCTCACAAGGCTTTAGACTTACAAATGCTTTAGTTTAACTCTTTTTATTGGCAATTCTCAATCAGAGAGTTATTACAAGTGAGAAAAAAGAAAAACCATACAACATAAATTTTTACAATATTGGAGAAAAGATATTGCGTGGTAATTAAACACATTCCTTACTCTCAGAACTATATTTAGAGCAAAATAAAGAAAACAACAACAAAACAAAACAAGCAAACAAAAAAAAAACAATAAAAAATATATAAATAAATATAATAATAAATTAACAAATGGCACCTGAGTAAGCCATTACTGTTCAATTCAGACACTTTCTTTTCCTAATACACTCTTAGATGAGTTTTAATCATTCAAAAACAAAAAAAAAAGACACAGACAGGGTTAGATATGTAAAACGGGTTACATATAAATACATTATTTCTATTCTATTCTATTCTGTTCTATCTATTTGAATAAACTGCAACAGATCATACTATGAAAGTAGTTGGGCGAAGAAGGGATTTTTTAATTCAATAGTATAACTCTTTTGGCAATTATTAAGCAAAAGGCCAATACACTTGACTGCAGGACTTACAGATGCTTTAATGTGAATGATTGGTGTGGTGGTAGTGCAACACATGCAAGCTGTGGAGCTCCCACAGAGAAGCAGGTTCAGTTCCAGGTCATGTTCTGATCAAAGTACCCTTGTCTTTTTTTTTTTTTTACCATCAGGACAATAAAAAGCAAAAAGTTCAAGAAAATTATGGTTTTTAAATAAATAAATGTAAGAGATATCATCTACCTATCATCTAGGTTTAAAACTAAATGTCACAAAATTAAAATTTCAAATAAATAGCTAACATTAGCATAAAGTTATTTCTGAGGTAGAGACATTTTTTCTTTCTAAAAAAATTAAGCATATTTAAATATTTATAAATTAAGTAGATCAAAGTTAAGAATTCTTATTGTTTATGGAATATTGGTGATAAGTGATTTATCTATATGCATCTTTTACTTATTTAGTTTCATAAATAAAATCATTAACAATAGTGCATTAGGTATTACATTATTATTTTATAGCATTTATTAGTCTAATTTTAATTTAAGAAACTTGAAATGTATATTATTTACAAGCGATGTATAAAGTGTAAGTAGAGGATACCTACTCCATGTTAATAAACTGGTTCGTAACATAAAGCGTGTTCATTTTCATCCGTACATCACCCTGAAGGAGCGCCTGGGCCACTCCAGATCTCCCTCGGCACACGAGCGTCAACCTAGCGCCGGCCTGGCTTGTGAACAGGAGGTTAACTCGGAGTGGCACGCGAGAGAGGCGAGAACAGAGCAGATGACAACATGATCCAGACTGACGCTGGCAGACCCTTTTATTGCCTCGCCTCCAATCCAAAGTTAAAAATCTTTGAAAACCTAAGAAATTTTGTTGTCTTTTAAATAAAAGAGGCACAAAGAAGCAGCGGGGGGTTATTGTTTGACCCCCGTGGGGGGAGTCGCTGCAACAATTCGTATTCCATCTTTTGATGGCTGTGCGAGAGAAAGCCGAAGGAGGGGGAGTGAGGGAGCGTGCGCGAGAGAAAAACACGCGCAGACGGAGGAGAGCCTCTCGAGGGCTGCATCAAACTCCTGTGATCATACATAATACTCTTTAAAATGGTGTTTTTCTTCCTGTTCGTCACGTTCCATTCAGCTGATCAATTGTTTCTCCTTTTGACGGTGCCACCCTCCCTCTTTCAACCCCCCTCCCGTTCTAAAGTCCCCTTCCCCTCGTCTGTCCTTCTGACACGAGAGAGAGGGAAAGAGAGAGTAAGAGTGACAGCTTCTGTCAGAGGCAAGAGAAACAGTCCTGTCGCATTGATTTATGGAGGCAACGCACCACAACTTGTCCAAACTGAAGCCCCCAGTTCATTAATTAGCGAGCTGGGGGACTTTGAAGTAAGCATGTGAGAGCTAGTGTGTGTGTGTTTTGTAACATTCGCCTTCATTTATACGCTCTCTCTCTGGTTACAGAATGAAGCTCTCTGTGGGGAAGTTAAAAAGTGAAACTCTGATTGTCTTTGAACTGCTTTTGACCGCGCAATAATCGCTTCTTTTGTCCAGAGCATTGCCTTATCCTGCTGTCATTAGAGCAGCCAGAAACACAGCTGGTGATACAGCCTTAAAGCCAAGGAAGACAGCAAAAGACAAAGAGGTAGAACACTTCAGATATATTACAACTGTGCCATATTTCTGTCAAAAGGGAAATCGCACATACCCTTCAAACTGGTCATATTGTGCGCTCTTAAAAGGATCTCTATGTATTCTGTGTGTAGATTTTTTGTAGAATTGCAAATGTTTGTTAGCAAAATATTTTGGCATATACGATTGTATTTGCAGATTGATTTTATACTTTTTATGTCACAGATTTTTCCACCAAAACCATACCCAAAAAATGATTTTAACCAAGTTTGTTTTTTTTTGGTTCATTAACACTTAACACAGAATGTGACAACAGTCAGACGAAACATATACTACGCTTGGTTACTACCAAGTTTGCTTCTCAAAAATCAATATTTGTACACAGCAAGTGTGCATTAAACTGATACAGAAAGTCTTTTAATGTTAAAAAAAAAGTTCTTTTGAACTTCAAAAAATACTGGAAAATGTAGAATATTAAGCAGTTTCCAATTGTTCATTCAACATTTATAATAATAAAATGTTTACCGATTTTAAATTGTAATATAATTATATATAATCACTGCTTTTACTATATTTCTGATAAAAAAAAAAGCTGCCAAAAAAATGAAAAACAATCAGTTTATATTTTACAAACTAATTATTCTTGACCTATTAGATTATATTGAAGGGACAACATCACTGAAATACATCAACTGGTAAGCACAGAAAATCAAACAACATTGAAAAGGATGGCAGCGTTTCTTGCTGGTTATATTTTATACATGTAGAAATAGAAGAGCAGGGAAAAAAGGATCTGCGTATTGTCAAAACTCAAAATAAAATGACACAGTGGTGCTGGAATGATTTTGCTTTTGTACTTCTGCTGGTGGGAAACAGCTGCTGGATGCACTGGGGGCAGGTAATGAACACCAGGGCTGAGTGTATGTGTAAAGTAATACAGTCAGCATACCTCTTTACTCTGCTGTTTGTTGCCATGTTGCTGCTGGATGAGCTGAAGGTGGAGTTGTTCTTGCTGTTTCTTGTAGAACTCCTGGAGTTGCTGCTGCAAAGTCACACAGAGTCATAAATTAAAGACGCCTTCTCAGTACTTCTGCTGTGTTTTATTTTTTCCCCCTAAAACAGATTTTTACTTCGACCGTTAAAATTGTAAGATATTTTGCTACAGTACAGTAGAGTACCTACAATCTTATATATAATACATATTTGTGGCACAATACTAATTATATGTTTATTTCTAAATGACTAAGAATAAGAAAACGTACACGAGGAAACAGTTTGAATGCACTTTGAATATTCAGCGAGACACCCCTTATTCTTGCTTCATAATCACACAAATTTCCTGAGAATCAGGAAGAACCTACAGTTAGAGAACGCCTACATCAAGCATATTCAGAATGTGTGGAATTCTTTTGAGTCATGCTTCACAGATTTACCATAGAATTGCTTCATTAAAATGTTTTTGTAATACATAAACGACAAAAAATGCCATTTTATCATATTCCTGTTGTCCCTACTATAAAATAGATTACATATTAAATTATGACTGTAATATATCATGAAGTGATATTTTTTTAAATAATTATTGCATTTATTTATTTTTTGCTCTGACACAAACCCTTTTGGCTTATTGCTTTATGGTTTAATTTAAATCTTGTAATATACATCATAATGTTTGCCAATGCCTGAGTAATATTTAAAACATTCGAAGAGAAGGAATCCATATAGAATGAAACTGAACGAGAGCCAGTACCTGCTGTAACATCAGTGCTTGTTGTTGCTGCAGTAACAGCTGGAGCTGCTGGGGGCTCAGAACTTGGTGTTGGAGGATTTGCTGCATCTGCTGAGGAGTTATGACCTGTGGTGTCATCATAGCAACAGAAACTGGGACCTACACAAACACAGGAAAAGGACAGACATATGAATACAATGACATCTGGATAAGCATAATACATACACTAAAGATAACATATCACATGTCCTATCAGTAGCCTGTCACCAGATAAATGTGGCAAGAGATCAAGATCTGTTTCTCTAAAACCACCTGAGGAGCTTGCAGAAGCAGCGATACGAGAAGCCAAAGCTGCACTGACTGATGGGAGACTGACAGATACAAAGAGAAAACCCATACACAAACACTCGAACAACCACATCATCAAACGTTCCACTCCACTGACAAGGCCACTGGCCATTATTCTGGAGTGCTGTCCGTGTTTTGCTTGTGACTGTGTGAATACGTTTTGTATTTTCGTTTTTTTTCATGATTGTTTTCCCCCCTCTTCATCAGCGTGAAGCATCTTGTCCCTGCGATGCTTCACTAAAATGGGTCACAACTCTCCCGGTGTACTGTTTCGCTGTGTACATAAACTTAAAAATCGCTGAATATCAATTAACACGAATATAACCATGTCAATGCAGGATGTGTTGTGTTCGTTATCCCGTCAAAAAACTATTCAGGAGTACAGAGAAAAAAAAAAGCATCATGTCAAAACACACATTAAAGGGCACACAAACAAGCCCAAGCGGAATAAAAAGGGTGAACATATTATGGCCGGTAAGGAAAATGACGTGATGACATTGAGAGAGGGTCCTCACGCTGTTGACAGGGGTCTTTAATTAGAGGAGAGGCTGCGTGAATACAGTACACGCTTGTGTCTCAGTGTCAGCTTTTCTCTATGATACTCCGCGCCATTAAAATCTCCTTTGTGACATTGGGTGACAAACCGCGTCTGTGCTGAACTTGATAGCGGCGGGCATTTGCAACTGTTAACATATCCCCAGCGTGTTTTAGCGAGCGTGTGCGAGATCGCAGATGTATGTCTCACATCTGCTCCTGATTGGCCAGACATTAGGGCGACAGTCTCCCTTCACCAAGGTTACCCCAATTGCATCTGACTCAGAATAGCTGACAAGCGTTTGAATTTGTCCCGTCTTGATGAACGTAATTGAGTCTGTTCTCTCTGAAAGAGGCGGGGTCTTAACCTCCACATTGTCTCCGCCTATTTCAAACCACACCAAGTATAATGATAAAATAAACAGAACACCTTCCTAAATACACTCAGTGTAAGAAAGACAGGGGTTGAATGTGTTATAAACTCATCACCAAAATGGATACGTGGTGCTCGGATCAAAGTAAAACACACGGGTGTTACATCTTAATATGCGGCCCATTTTTCACATGGCTTAGCGCACCATTTGCATAGGCTGCACCCCTTGATTTCTTCATTTCACAGTCATTATGCACTCATGTCCTTATTTCTCAGCGCCACTAATTTTGATGAACAATTCTGAAGGTCAGAGAGGCAGACGGGTAGGTGGTGAGACAATACAACCTAGAACACACAGACATGTGTGTATACTTGGCAACCGAATACTTTTTTTTTCTCGCAGTATTTTCCAGTGTGACTTCAACTATCATTGAGACACTATTATAGTTTTTAATAATATTTGAAAATACTTGTGTTTAATTATTATTAACGTACTGTATTTTTTTTTTTTGAAATTCAAGTTTGAAAGAGTACCTCAACTTTTTACTCAATTAAAAAGTTAAAAATTAAAAATATTATTTTTTGTACAATTTAAATGTTTGAGATCTCTTTGGTTTTAAGATAATGAAGATACATTTACATAAACGCAAACATTTCAACTTGAAATAAACTTTGCATTTAAGAGTTCATATTTCTACAACTATTTCTACTACGTCATCTACTGAAATGATCAAACAAAAAAGAAAAAATTTTAACTAGCACACAAAATGGTTTAATTTCGTAAAGGCTGGAACGGTTCTTAAACCAAGCAACATTGCAACATATTGCATAACAGTTTTAATTACCAAATTAAAACTTTAAAACATCTGACGTAAATGTAAATGCTTTGAAAAGAATTAACAACTCAAATTTACTAACTTCTCAGGCCATGACAAATCACAACTCCAGCCTGCTCCAATTAAACCCTTTATATCCACACCTTACAGACAAACTGACACCAGCTTCACACCCTCATTTACTGCATGAATGTGTGCGCGCGCGCGTGTGTGTGTGTCCACTTCTACCAAACCTCATCCCTAGCGGAAAGGCTATTACAGCTCACATTTTACTGCCCATTACCACTGAGGTCATTAGTGGAGAGAGGGATGGGCCTCCTCTTAACCTATTGATCATTGTAACTACTAGCATTTAATCCGCTGGTGAATGAGCTGGAATCTCTTTAAGACAGGCCCGCCGCAGAAGAGAAGCACTTCAGCTGAAAAATATCATCCTGGCCACTATATCAGCAGCACTTAAGAGGAGTGAGGGATACTGCCGCTTACTGCTCAGAGCTGTTCACTCTCCTCCTCTGGTCGTAATTGTGGAAGTGTGTGAAATGAAATTATTATTATGAATTGCGGTAAACGGGCATATCGCTTGATAAGAGGTGAGGAAAGAACAAATACATATTTCAAGCAGTCTCACGATGAAAGCGCTATGAGATAAAGTAGATATCTGGTTAAACGAGATATGAGGAATTTTATGAATGCATATTTCAGCTGTCATTTGGACAGTTTTAAATAGCACGAGACTCTGCTCAGAAAAATAAAGAATTGTTAGGAGAGGAAGAAAGGAAACAAACTGGAGAAAGCTGACAGTTATGGATTTCACTAAGGAGGGGTGTAGGCCAGGTGTGAGTGTAGCACATTAGTACGCACACACACACACACATCGAGAGAAACTGTAACATACTCAAACAGCTGCTATGTGACTGTAGGCAATGTGCTAGCGCAGGCCTGCTGTCCACCAGCCCTACCCAAACACACACACACACACACACACACACATGCTGTACACTCAACATATACCTGCCAATACATGCAAACATCTGCAATTTGCAAAAATTAATAAGCAAGGCTTACACTAACTTAAAAAAAAACCCTGAAAATAATAATCTAAAGATTTAAGAAATTGTTAAATGTAAAAAAAAAAAAAAAACATAAAAAGGCAAACATTTATGTAATTTTAAAATGTAAATCTTAAAAAAAAAAAAAAAAAGTAAACATAAAAACAAAAAGCATAAACATAAAAGGGTTAACAAAATGTTATAAGACAAAACAAAATACACATCTGTTAATAAATTAGCTTTTCCAATCGCAGATAAAACTGAACAATTTATGGGCATAAAAATGAATCATTCAATTTTATTAAACTCGAAGGTGTTGAATCTCAATATATACAAAAACAGAATGATGCCAGCTGGGACATGGATCGTACTGAACACAGCTGTGAACCCAGCTCATTTGAGCCTGGTGCTCAAATCCACCGTCCAGTTTGTCTTCAGTATGACTATGAGAAGGAAACGGCATCCAAAAATACAGTTTTAACGAGGAAACATCTGACGAACCTCAGAAACACTGATACTGACTTAATGAAGAACGCATTCTTCCTGAGAGAGCAAAATGTCATGCACGGAGAGAACGAGAGAAATAGAGAGAGGGGAAAAGAGAGACAGGCAATTAAGATGAAGAGTGAAGGGGGGCAACTTCAATCAGAGCGTCTCATACATTGAACTGGCCGCACGGAAACAGGTTGCAAAGAAAGAAAGAAAGCAAGAAAGAGGGCAGGAAAAAAAGAAAATCAAATTTTAATGCCAGCTCCCCGGTGTCATCTTGTTTTGTCAGGACATCAAATAGAATTGAGAAGTACAAAATAACAAGCCCTTGAGAAATCAGAGGAGGTTTGGTCTGTTTGAAGCCTCTTGGTTTACCTTGTCCAGAGATATAGGGAATAGCATTGTCCGTGCGCTCATTGTGTGCCGTGAAAAAAAAAAAAAGGATTTTTATATTTCATGCGTGGTGTAATTATTTATTTGAATGTGCAATTGTAGTTTTACGAAATTTAGTTTGGTTCAAAATTTAAAAAGAAGTTTAAAAAAAATTGCGACTAAAATTTCTGAATTTTAGAAAGTTCGAAAAACAGATTAGTTTGAGAACTGAATATTTAATTCATAATTGATTAAATGGAGTCATATTTATGCATTTACTGTATGAAAACATGCACATATAATTATTAGTCTAAAGCAAAAAAACTCTAGGGCAGTAGATATATCCATCTCCCCAGCCGCTTCTGAGCTGCGAAGAATTCCACTCCCTCTTCCTCGCTCTGGCTGCTCTCGCAGCCCGTTTACAGTTCACATAAACAGGATAATCATAGTCACATTTTCTGCCCATTTACCGAGCAGATTCTGTGGGGGAAAGCGGCCCATTCAAGGCAACTGTAAAAACAAAAATCCAGATTGCACTTTAATTAACTTCTAAACCACAAACAAACAAGTTCTCAGCAGAGCTGGCCCGCGCCGCTGTAAAACAAACACGCAGGGGCGAAGGAGAGCATGAGGTTCAGCTTTGCCTTTCCCACACTAACTCACCCCCACTGCAGGTGGGTGTCCCGAAGGGGTGGACCATCAGCCCCGGGACAATCTGAGCTTTACCTCAGGGAATATTCACTTGATCTCACGCACTAACTGTGGGTGGGTGGGTGCATTATGGATGTGCCACAGGCATGCGTCGTGCCTCGATGAGTGTTTGCCTTGGATTCGAGCACAAAAAATAAACATGTTTCCCATCTCTCTGCAAAACGTCATTAAAACCAGAATACTGAATTTATATTTTATATTGAATATCCTGACCCTTGACATATACTGCCTTCAAGTTCCTAAAGTGCCTATTTATGAGTTTGGAAATTGTAATTGCTATTTGATGTGCACTCAAGTGATTGCGGTCAGAATTAAATAGGCACTTTGGGAAACTTCATAGTTATTTCTTCTGTTTTCCCTTTTTGACAGTTTTTTTTAGGCTTAGTTCAAGTAAATAAAGAGCAAAGGATTTGCATTAAATGAATAATCTAGTTATTTACATTTAGCAGAAACTTACAAGTGAGGAATATCACTAGCAATTCATCACAAATATATATTTATTATTTACTTACTTTAAATATTTATTATTGTGCTGCCACACAGAAAACACATTACCGTGTAACTAAAAACCAGACTACATTATTCTGCATTTTCTTTTACCTATTAAATAGCTATTCTTCATCAACTGTACACAACATGTTAACAATTACAATTTCCGATGGAAACTTAACTAACACACCCCAAACTCACAAGATCAAGGCTCAAAGACTGGAATTATCTCACAACTGGCAGAATAATAATTTCACACCACAACGCAACCCCAGGTGACCCTTCATGTGACTCTCCTCACACGCGCTAAAACACTATCACCAAGCGGGACCGCTAAACATCTCCCGCTCAACCCAGCCTGACATGTTCCACTAAAAACAATGGTGTCGACAAACTGATTTCCACCACTTTCCACCTTTCCACTACACCCTAACGCCCTTTCTTCCCTCCCGCTCCCTCCCTCTCTCTCTCTCTCGCTCTACTCATCCCACTGATATGATTTATGGTTTACCAGCTCAGCGAGGTTACGCAACGTCGCGCATGCCTTCAGACGCGTTATTGGAGTCGGTGGAGATTTAATTAAGATCACAGTCGCACAAATCCTCCTCAAATTGAGAATTTACTCGAGACAATGGTCGTCACATCCTAGCATGGGAGAGGTCCCATTCTGCGCAACGCCAAACGACAACCACGCTAATCCATGTTTCCATGACATCACATGAAGGCTTCAGTAAATTGCGCTTCGTTATTTGATCGGCCATGTTGTGATGTTTGTCGCCAGGGTTAATTAATATTGGGTTAGAGATAGTGTTAGCATGTGAGCTAATTTTGAAAAAGAACAGACAAACGAGCATGATTTTGTTCAATAAAATCAAAACTTACAAAAATATATATTATCACTGTTCTATGCTAAAATTAGTTTTCGAAGTATAAAGTTGCAGATGTGAGCCTGAAGAAGTATCTGCAACCTTTTTTTTTTGCTGTATATCATAAAATTGTCTTTCAGAGCAATTCGTCACTACGCTGTTTCTTCCAGAGAGGATGCTCACCTGGTGTGCTTACTGGAAACACAGTGCAAGAATAGGAGGAAGAAATGAATCTTGAGATAAAACGAGCAAAAACTTTTCTTTCTTTATCTATCTCCTCTGTGGGAGAACGAAGGAAAAAGACTACAGAAAAGAACAGCTGGTAATGCCGTGTGTCATCATCACCAAAGTATTCTCGATTCTTACCACATAATGTAGAGCAAGACGTCTGTGAAAGAGGTCAGCCGCATGAATGACTGACCAGAACCCCCCCGCCCCCCAAACTCTTCATGAAAAAAAGAAAAAACTTTCCTATGGGAAATATCTATATGACCTACACACAGTTTGCTTGTTCTCCCATCTCACATAAACACACACATATGAATATTCTCTCACACACCAACATTGTCGTCGCCACTAATACGTGTCGAGCAGTAGAAATGACAGGTGTTGGCAGGCTCACGGCCTGTCAGGGCACAACATAAATGCGGTTCGGCCCCAGCCAGAGTGGGCCCTAATGCACTACTAATGAACAATAAATCAAGTCTGATTACAAACTGTCAGCCCAATCAGCTCTCACCCCTCTCTCGTGCTTTCTAAACGAAGGGGCCCGGTGGTCACAGCTGTGCGGCATTACCCTCTGCGAGGCTCCCTGTTTAGCCTTTACTTTCCACACTTCCAGTCGTTACCTCTTCCTGCCATCCTCATATCAAACCCCCAGCGACATCGAGCCCCAAACTTTACAAACTAAACAATGACAACAACCAGAAACTCATCCTAAACACTGCATATCATCATTCAAATCATTTGCCTTTAAATGCATCAATAAAATATAAACTGATAATTTTACAACATATCTTTAAAACAAGCAAGTGCCCCACAAAAACTACAGGAGAGTGTCAAAACTTTGCCTTAGTTTTAGCGATCGCACTCCTGGCATGTGAATGATCACACTCTTACACACACACACACACACACACACAAAAACGAGAGCCCATGACACAAGTGTCAAATCGGAGTGTGTCCCTGCCCCTTTTTAAATGTGGGTAACCGTGAAGGGGAACAAACCCTCCCCAACACACACACACACACACACGCACAAGCCACTAATATTACCAAGAATGAAATGCAAAACTAATCAATGCAGCTTCAAGTATTAACAATTCCAAAACTGCACAGAAATCTAGAAACCTCTTTACAAAAATAAGTATCTGCATAACTCTTGTCTTCAACTAAAAACCTAAATGTAACAGCACGAAATAGCATTTAACAAACATCTTATGTTAAAATCCTGCGCTTGTAAACTGCAACTGACAAGAGAAGCTTCAAACATCAACTTGTAATCGCATCACAGTGTTTACACGTCTCCTAACCAACCAGCATGACAGAAACTAATACAAACAGCATGCGGAGAAATCACGCTCTCTTCCCCTTCCCCTTCCCCTGGACATACTGCATTTGTAAAACTTTTCTACGGCAACAGAAACAGCTCTTTCACTGGAAAAATTACAGAATCAAGCATATTGACAAACCTGACAAACTCCATTTGGCTGGCAGGGTAAACAGAGAGAAGCTGGGCCGTTTGGAGGATCGCGGAAGATGAGAAGACACGAGTCGCGGAGCGGAGAGGGAGAGAGAGCGAGAGGCAGAGAGAGAGAGAGAGAGAGAGAGGCGTTTACAGCGAGCGTGTGCGCGTGCTGCCGCGTCTCGAGCCTTTTTCCCGGGGATATGGACAGATTGCACGCGCAAGGTTGCTCCCTAGCTGACAAGATACAAAACTATCCAATCAACCACGCCCTTTCTCCACCAATCACAAGCAGCCCTCTAAACATAATCAATTCAAATGGGGACACAAGCAGCGGCAGGGGCCGCCGCAGGCCGTGTGTGTGTGTGTGTGTGTGTGTGTTTGGGGTGGGAGGGGGGCAGGTGAAGCAATGCCTTTGTGTGGGACCCTATTAAAAAAAAAAAAAGGAGAGAGAGAGGGAGAGAGAGAGAGAGAGAGGGAGAGAGAGAGAACAAAAAGGACCTAAACAAAACAAAAAGAAAAAAGCAGCACAGTTGATGGCTGTTAACCCTTTGACCCTAGTAAAGGTTTTGTCCGTGCTGGAGAAACAATGGAAGAGTAAAGAAAAGAAACCCTTTAATTAAACAACAGATAAGCAAACACTATTTGACAGAGAGAAAGAGTGGGAGAAAAACAAAGAGATTCCGCAAGTTGTTATTGTTCTTATAAAGTGGAATTGTTTATCGTAACACAGGCTTCGCCATTCACTTTAGTTAGAAAAAAAAGGGAGGATTTAATGTTTCATTTCTATTTAAAACATAATGACAGTTATGTAAATTATATGAAATTAATATAAAAAATTAAAGATCTTTTTAAAATAAATTTTACCATAACTCTTACAGTCATTAAAATAGCACCTTTTAAACTATTTGACCAGACACTAACTTTATGGAAAAGGTCACTGTTTCTATTCACAGACTGACTTTGTGTGTGGGTGCAATTCATACTCTCCCTCCGATCCAAATCCACTAATTTTCAACATAAAATAACACACACCACAGCCCTACTTCTGCTGTGAACGGCTAGAACATAAGTGCTCAGCGCTAGCAAGTGATTAAAACATCACCACCTTCTCACACTTTTTTTTATAATAAAAAAGGGGGGAAACACAGAAAAGTTGCTTCGCCCCCTACTGGCAAACTTTATATTACACATTTAAAACCTAGAGACAAAGGCTAAACTTAGGCTACTGCATTTGTCAGTAGTTGACCAAAAATAATAAAATTTACATTAAAGGCTAATTTACAATATTACCATTGCATGCAAGATATGCACATTGCATGTACATTTTAGCAAGATATCTTGTTTTACATTTTAAATATTTCTGTTTTTTTATGTTTATTAATAAATAGATAAATAACTAAACACTATAACCTATTACAACACTATAAATACTGAGGTGACATCATAAACTAATACCATGGCACTGAACCTCAACAAAAAAACACACAAAATGTATTAAATTTAGTCAAGAACAATTTTTTTTTTTTCAGTTAAATTAATTAGAGATTTAAAATAAGAAATATTACGAGCATTTCAAAAATTAAAAGACATTATTGATTTAATTAAACGTATTATAAAAATAGATTTTTCCAAAAATAGACAATTTAAAAATGAATAAAACACACACACTTCAGATGTGTGTATTGCTATATACAGTAAATAAATTTATTCCATTTTTAAAGAAAAAGTAATACCTTTATAGATACCATAGTTCTGTACTTCGACATAAACAACAACATTAAATAACTATCATATGCAAATACCGTAATGTGTCCAAAACATGTGTAGTGTAATTGCATGAAAGGCAATTTTTGTAGACCCTCAGATATGTATTGATTACTGACTTTAATAACCTAACAATTAAAGGTCTTAGTGAAAAATTTAATATTTTATTTGTTCCCTGACACTCACGGGTAAGCATACTGCACACATTCTCAAGCAAGGGCAAAAAGGCAAGCAGCCGTGCAAGTATGCACACATGCAGCCGCTCATATGAACTAACACACACACACACACATTTGGCCGTACCCCCTCTCCTATGCCGTCTCCCCTGGGCAGAATGTCGGCATATTCTCAATAAAACACCTTCTTAGCAGTAATAGGCCACTGTTCTCATTTCACTGCTCCCAAAGGGCTCATGATAAATTTAGCAGACATACAGTTCAAGCCTCCTCCTCTTGTCTCTCTCTCGCTCTCTCCCCATCTATCTGTGCTGTGTTCGGGCCTGTACGCCATAATTACCCATACTCTTTCTATCCAAGCCGTCTAATAGATCTTTCTGTTTATTCACTCCATCACTTTGTGAGTCACAGAACCAACACTATTCATTTACGTCTTGTTACAGATAATTGGAAAGCACAGGTTGACTCCTTCGCGAGACTGACACACAAACAATAACGCGCTCCATCTCAGATCAGCTCCGCAGTTCCCTGTATGACTGTCAGGGTGACACAGGGCCAAGGGGAAACTGATCCCAGATAAGCATTTGCTGGTAACCTGCTTGAGTTTAGCATTTAAACCGCACAGTCATACGAATCCTCTCGTGAAGAGTCATTGCAAAACCACTACAGACGTGACGGGTTCTAGTACTACTACTATGAGATATCTTTGCTCTTTTAGACCTTTGCGTGGGTTAAAATAATCTCATTAGCAATGGTGTCCTGTGACTAAATGTAATCTGTTGTTTACTAAAACAGGTTTTAGCAGAACAGGTGTGATGTTAACACAAAACAGCTGGTGCTGTGGGCAACAACCTTCCTTTTGAAAGAACAATCAAGCACACATCTTGAATGTCACTTCTATTAATGAATGAGCGGAGACCAAACAGTCATCTCTGACCTCTGACTATCATGACGCCAGCAGTTTCAGTACAGTATGGTGTGTGGTGATGATATTTGGGGCAAGTATTTAAGGGAACAGACACTGCAAACTATACGCACCTTTGGCGAAAGGTGCAAGTCTGCTAAGTATCGAGCAGATCTTGTTTGATTAATTGCACGCTGATACGTTTGTGAAAAGTGTGCCTTTTCTATCTGTGCTTCGCTGCGGCTTTGCCTTCAGTCAAAACATGAGCTTTTGTTGGTGATGTTCGACATAAATGAAGTGGGTGGGGGAATGTTGTTTTCTTTATGTGCTATTGTGAATGATTCAGAGTGTGTGCTTTTTGAGTCAGACACTATTTTTGGAGGCCTCATCAAAACATTTCGATCAGAGGAAAAAAAAAAAAAAAAGTTAAAAAAAAACGAATGACCATATTTGAGCAATGAATAAAATTGTCTTATATAAAAATTTTCGGCATCTTTAATTTAGCATATTAATATGCATTGTATGTATATTAATATATGTGTATTAATATAACACAATTATACACTTAAAAAATAAAGGCAGTGATGTTGTGAAAAACGTTTAATTGTTTTACATTGTTTTATTTTATTTTAATTTATTTTAAAATGTAATTTATAACATGGCAAAATTAGTGTGTACTGTGTATATTTATCATGTTTATATACAGTGGGTACAGAAAGTATTCAGATCCCCTTAAATTTTTCACTCTTTGTTATATCGCAGCCATTTGCTAAAATCATTTTTCCTCATTAATATACACACAGCACCCCATATTGACAGAAAAACACAGAATTGTTGACATTTTTGCAGATTTATAAAAAAACTAAAATCACATGGTCCTAAGTATTAAGACCCTTTGCTGTGACACTCGTATATTTAACTCTGGTTAAATAGGTGCTGTCCATTTCTTCTAATCATCCTTGAGATGGTTCTACACCATTGAGTCCAGCTGTGTTTGATTATACTGATTTTACTTGATTGGATAGACACACACCTGTCTGTATAAGACCTTGCAGCTCACAATGCATGTCAGAGCAAATGAGAATCATGAGGTCAAAAGAACTGCCTGAAGAGCTCAGAGACAGAATTG
>JAUCNO010001758.1:8942154-8962318 GCA_032353835.1 Enteromius viviparus
GGGCCAAGAAACACAAGGAATGGACATTAGACCAGTGGAAATCTGTGCTTTGTTCTGATGAGTCCAAATTGTTAGGGATTTATTAAAAACTGAAGGCACACTGAACCAGCACGGTTACCACAGCTACAAAACCATTTCAGGTGACTACCTCTTGAAGCTCAATGAGAGAATGCCAAGACTGTGCAAAGCAGTAATCAGAGCAAAGGGTGGCTATTTTGAAGAAAGCACTAAGTCTGTAAAAAAAATCTGTAATAAATATAAACCAACACCATATGTGCTCTGTCTGCCCATGACAATTTTAATACATTAGCTCATAAGAAAAACTAAAAAAAGAGAATTAGAGAAAAAGAGGTAAACTACTAAAAGCAGTTAAACATACACTGATCACAGTAGACGATATTGCCCTGTCCCAAACATCTCATGCTAACCGCTGACAACTGTCAGTTCTCCAGTGAACCCACAGGCCGTCAGATGTGGCTTCACACAAAAGACTTGCCCAAGTTCTCATATAGCTGTCAGTGTTTTGGACTTTCAAATACGACCTATATGCATTTATCCATAAACTCCCCACAGGACGAATGAATCATTCCTAGCAGCATGGACCACACATCTGTATAGCGTGGTGGAAAACGGACGAATAGTTGGAAAGAATTGAGCGACGATAGGAGAGGGGGAAGAGATAAGAATAAGGGAGTGGAGGGCGGCTTTGGGGGGGGTTTATAACTGAAGTGAAAAAGTCTCGAAAATGGCACTGTAGCTTTAAGGGTCTGCGCTCAGAGTTGATGCGACAGCAATCTGATGGTTGGACGTTACTCACTGGCTGGGCCAGACGGTCTGGAAAAAAGCGTGATTACCTCATTGTGACAGCATCATCCAAACCTGTTTCTCATCTACACATTACACATAATGCATTCTTACAATATGACTAGAAAAAACAAACTGCAAAAGAGAACAGGAATGATACGTGGATACAGCTGCAGATGGAGGAATGAGAAAAATGTAGACGTTTTCCCTCGTAAAATAAAAAATGGTGAAAGCAATTACGAACATGTGATTACATATTTAAAGACACTTAAAAGATGATACTGTCATCATTTAATCACCCTCATGCTGCCAAACCCATCTGACTTTCTTCTGCGAGAAAACAAAAAGTACTGTAATTATTTTGAAGAATATCTAGTAACAAAAAAAACAACAACAGTTCATTCGTCTGCAGATAAAGTGAAGCCATGAAATATGTAAAGAACAGAAAAAAATTGTTGTTATTGACTAAACATTTTGACATCTACCTTAGCTCTCATTTTGCATTTATTCATTGATTACTTACAATTTCTCCATTTCTCAATGGAAGAAAAAGTCAAATAGTTTATATAACTACATGAGCGTGAGTAAATAAAAACTGAATTTTTATTAAAATATTCTAAATTATAATTCAAAAAATGTTACAGTAACAAAGACTGTCTTGCATTTGATTAAATGTGACTGGGAAACTTTTTTATTCATCAAAGAATCAGATTTATAACATCACAACTAGCACAACTTTTTTCAGTTGTGATTAGAAGAAATATTTCTTGAGGAGCTAATCAGCATATTAGAATGATTTCTGAAGGATCATGTGACACTGAAGACTTAAATTATACTCACTTCCAACAGTTATTTTAAATGGTTATAAAATTACACAAAAGTAACATCTTTATTATATCATTCACCAAATAAATGCAGCCTTGGTGAGCATAAGAAACAAAAATTCTTAAAAAGAGGAACCAGTGTGTCCCCTCCACACTGACATTTTCAGAGTTGCCGGACTTCCGGTTTGGGCTCGCCGCCAAACAAGCCTGCAAACAGCCTCATTGTCACCTCCAGAACAGAGCAGGGGATGTCAGAGAGTCCGCAGCTCGTGGCTGAGATGGGCTCTACGCTGTGCTGGGGTTGTCTATAAGAGAGGCTGGAAGCTCTGGCCCAGCTCCAGCGAGCCCCAGCACACCGCACCGCTAATGAGTTACAGATTGCTGCACTGTGGTATACATGTGTCAGGACAATGCCATGGGTCTCCACCAAAAAAACGGTAGTTCAAAAAAAGACTAGAGGGAAAAAAAAACTGAAGAGAAGAAAGAGGGTATTAGTGAAGGAGAGCCAAGTCTGACTTCTGCATCATGTCATGTAGCACTCTATGAAGACGAGGAATTGCAGTCTGTGTGTGTGTGTGGAGTAGAAGGAGGGGATGCGGGCCCTTCATCGTTTGTTAAAGTGAGAGGACATTATCGCTTGACCTCCACTTGCCCTCTCTGCGACTGCATATGATCATGAAAGAAAAGCAAAAGAAACAGGAGGAGAAAGATTGTGCAAAACAGCGCCACTGATTACTTCCTGTGACATCATCAAAACACTGGAAAAAAAACTGACATTTCTGACTATATCGAGGATGAGAGAATGAGTCTCATTCACTACAGAGGACAATAACAATGGAAGTCATAAAACCCTTCTTTAGTTGCTGGTGCTTTAGTGTACGAGCGGAATCCTGGGATCAAGCTCAAATAATAACTTGACAAAAGTTAAAATACATCATAAAAATACATAAATAAACAGATTTAAATATTTGGAACCATATTTTTGTCTTTAATATTATTTCCATTTAGGTGAATCCATCTATCTATCTATCTATCACGTTTGTCTCTCTGTCTTTTGTATCTTTTTGAAGCTTGAAATCTTTATGCTGCATTTATTCAATAATTATTTACAATTTCTACATTTCTCAATGGAAGAAAATGTCAAATAGTTTATATAACCACATGAGGGTCAGTAAATAAAGACAGAATTTTAGAAAAATATAGATTTTTTTAACATTTTATAATATTAATATTAATAATAATAATAACAATTATTATTTAAATCTATCTGTCTGTCTGTGGAGATCAGATATTCCCACACCCTTTGTTTAAGATGTTTTAAAATACTTTAATATAAATAAATAAATAGCTGTCTGTATTTACCTTTTTTTTTTTTTTTTTTTCTCAAATATAATTAAAGTCATGTTTTAATTTGATAACCAAGCACCAATGCAAAGAAGCTGAAGCCTCTTCGTTGTTGAGTTTTTTTGGTAAAGCAACAAATTTCTCTAGATGATTCGCACATGTTTGGAAGACACCGGGTCGTTTCCATCAAAAATAAGCGAACAGACCAGCTGATCTCAACAAGCATCAACACTGTCTAAGGAAACAAACAACCTCTCTTTTCAGGCTGCCTATTGACACCACGTTTGTTTTGCTGTATCTTCTCGAAAAGTCAAGCGTGAACGAAGGTTTACGCTCAAGCGGCCTTTAACGTCAAAAGTTCACGAATGCATAAGAATAGGAATGACATTTACACTGTGCAATGATCAACTAAACCATAACGTGTCTAGTAGGGGCATTACGCCAGCGGGCCAAAATCATGTCAAAATAACATTGTCAACCCAGCTGCACGTCAAAGTAATCCTCCATAGGTGGCAGCTCCCTACCCATCATCCCTTGTGGCAATGAACAGTTAACCACACCTGCTTTCACAGCATTGCCTCAAATAATCCTCACACTTTTTTTCAATCTTCTTTATTTTCCCCTCATTCCACGGAGAGGGTGGACTATCAAGGAAGGTCCGCAAGTGTTGTTCCTAATTACCTATTTCTCCACTCCTGATCCTGTGGCGGGCATAATTAGTTACCTGGGGCTGCAATCCAATTTGAAGTGATGACAAGAAAGCGATCCATGAAAAAGTAATAAGTTAAATCCAATTTCAGACTGCCTCTAATTAAATGCACATGGAACTAATGACTCAAGCCCTACCATTTCAGTGATAACCGTAATTAGCAAGGAGGGAGTTGCACTCTCTCGATCTTCCTCTCTCTCTCTCTTTCTCTTGTTGACTCTCTGTCTCTCTCACGTTCTCTGCTGTAGGTGTAAAGTGGTGAAGTGGCATGGACTCTTTTAATTACACGTGTCATTTTGTCTGTGATTTACTCGTGGTTTTTTGACCAGTCGAGTGTGTTTAGCCTCTGTCACTACAGCAGATGTTTATGGTGTTCTATGTTGTGTATCATATTAATAAAGCCCCCCCCCCCATTTAATAATAATAAAAAAAAGTATGACTAATGAAGAAATATTAAACATTTTGTCCGTTAATTGTCCAGCATTCAATGCACTACTTACATCCGAGACGCACCCATCAATTAGTAAAAGTTCCCATGGATTCCGTACCTTGTGTCAACTTTAAACAACCATTTTAACACTTAAGAATTAACATGCTACAATTACAAAATGTGCAAACACCTAAATCTTCAAAGCCTTAGGTGGACGGACACTGAAATGCTGAATGGGAGATAAAACAGTCACAAATCAAATTAATACGCTCTAGAGTAAGGAAAGCGAATGGACGTTGGCTTGTGGCGCCTCAATACAGCAATAACACCTAATAGAGATCAGCATCTAATGATAGATAGATCACACAAGACATCAAAGAGCTATTGGGTGCTCGGATAATATAATGAGCTAAAGAGAAGAAGAGAGGAAGTTCAGAATCACATACATAACATATATACTGTGTACATGCAAGGAATGAGCAACTCCATGTCACAAATTACTCGTTAGGCTATAAAATAAAGCATATTACAATAGGTACTGTATTCCACAATGCACAGCACCCAACTCCACAATGCCCTACTGCAACAGGAAGAAACATAAGTGTGCTTATTTTATGTTATTATTAATTGCAACAGGCTGAGCAGAGTGGATGTTTTCAAAAAAGAAAAAGTTAAATAACTGATTTATAACATAGCATCCTACATGTCTGAAATGTTTTTCTCTGCATACTGATTCACTTAGTTTAAAACAAACAGTAGGCAGTATACAGTATAAACTAGTATGCAGTAGTATGACTGAACACAGTCATGGAAAGATAGAAGAGAGCATGAGGGTGAAAGACAAAAACACACATGCTTTCTTTTCACTGGTGTGAGTGACAGGCTGGCCATGCTCTCTGTATACATTAATAAATTTGAATTTTAATTTCGTCTTTGTGTGCTGAGGCTGGTCTGCTCCTCCTTTACGTACTAACAGTCTGGATATGGTGGAATCTGCCGGTCCGCTGACCCCTCAGCCTGATGAGTGAAGCTGTTAACCTTTTGGTTCCTTCTCAATGCAGACAAATTCACACAGATCCTTAAGGTCACAAGCCTCATTTATACCCTTGTGGATTAATTCCAGTGATATCTACACAACCCAAGTTGCACTCACATGACATAACACTGATCTGACACATCGTAAGGTTGTATGACTTAAGGAAAAAAATGACATAATACTGATATGACACATTGTATGTCTGTACAATTTAGGAAAATAAACTCAAACTAAACTTTTATGCTAAAAATTACAATTGCAATATAAAATGATAATATTTGTAAAGCTGTTCTTGTATGTAGTTTTTATTTAAATGAGTGTTGGTCAATGATTAATCGCATCCAAAATAATTTTTTTGTTTGCATACTATATGTGCGTGTAGTGTGTATATTTATTATGTATATATATAAATATATATACATATATAAATGCATGTATATATTTAAGAGAAATATGCAATGTTTCTATATTAAATATATTTGTATATAATCTAAAATATAAGAATATAACTATATAAATGTATTTACTTTTAAATTATTAATTATTTTTATGATATATACTGTTTGTGTGTGTCTTTATACATACATAAAAATATATAGACAGTACTCACACACATATATTATGCAAACTAAAACTTTTATTTTGCATGTGATTAATTGCAATTAATCGTTTTACAGCACTGATTTGTATTCATATAATTTATTTTTATATATAAATATATTTAATATATAAATCAATATTTTTCTTAAATATATACACGCATGTGTATTTATACATACATAATAAATGAAGCATATCTGAGTGGTACAAGTTTGTGCAAAATGTCATGTTACTAGGGTTTTAGTGTAGCTATGTGGTGTTCTGTGTGAAAGGACATTTTCTCATCTGCCAGAATGAAAATTACAAATGCTTAGAAGACGAACAACTCAACATGCCGTACAATTTAAGGTATCTCTTACATCCGTTCATTAGCAAGAACAGCTAAAAATAGTCAGTACACACATAAACTCGCTTGCTCAACGCAGGAATGTGTGATAATTAACAAATATGCCCCTTGGTCTCCTGCGATTCTGCCATGAAACAAACAACATCCACCTTGCTCAAACAGAGATAAGGATCTGAGCTAGAATGATCTCAGATAAACGTAAATATTGCATCAGACAAGGCTAGCTGCTCTCTTTTAAAAAAAGGGGCGCGGATGGGGAAATGAAATGGGCCGGATTTGCTTTGCATCACAAAGGATAGGCAAATAGAAAGCCCGGAGGCTGAGACAGGAGCCAGGGCTGCTCCCGGGCGCCCCCTTTAACTGCTGCTGACAGAATTAAGTGTGAAATAAGAGAGAAATAGAGAGGGAGGACGTCATACAGTACTTACTGTACCTCTATTCAATAAGCTAATGTTGTTTGCTCTTCACACTTGCACACACATTAGATATCCGTGTGGTCATAATGTGCTAAAACTGACAGGATTTCATTGAGTGTGGTTTGTTAGATTACTGTGAGTGATGAAAGCAAACTACACTAATGTGCTGCCAACTCTTCAGCCCTGCCTGCCTTAATTTCCTGTTTGTCAAGCATTGACAGGTACATGTTGTACCACCAACCATCCGTATAAATGTAAACAAATAATGTCTAAGCACTCACACAGACAAATATATGTCAGCACCACAACGGGTAAGAAAAAAAAAACATCTCTTTATTATCTTAGTTGCTCCACATAAATTAAATGAGAATTTATCAATGTAATGTTTAATCAAAGATCTTCTTTTACTTTTGAGTAGAGCATCCACATATCAAAATACATTCAACAATCAATGTATAAATTACCATAACCCGTTATACTCAGATATGACAAACATGGAAAAAACTACTTTCGTTTCATCGCAACTTTAATGTCTCAAACTGTTCTCCGAATATTTAGGACACCAAAGATTTCAAAACGAACTCTCCTGAAATCGAAATCCTCTGATCATTCCAGTTTGCATTCGTTTTACAGGTCAATATGTCTCGTCAATGGTTTTCTCATTTGGTTCTGTTGTGTTTTGGGACAGTTGAGATTTCTGCTTAAACATTCTGCAAACTCCATATAGTCTAGTCTCATGGGCAATCTAAAAGCAACACATGCGCACACGTACCTGTGGTGCAGGTTGCTTGTCATTGTTTTTCGGGGACTTGTGGGCACTGCTTTGCTGTTGCTGTTGGAGAAGGATCTGTCGTGCAACTTGTAAAGCCTGGGTGAGAAAAAAGACAGACAAAAACAAAAGTTCATGAACAACAGTTTCAGTAGTGTTATGTTTCTGTGTTGGGGACTGACACTCCCTTGAGAACCGCTCTACTGCTGTTTGGCGTCAAAGATGTGATCTAAATGATGCCACATTGTTCCAGCTGGGTTAGATACCGTTTACCCTCCCTGCTTATTTTAAACAAATGCACAGCTTAATTTGGCCAAAACAAATAAGCTGATAGGAAGTGGTTATCAAAAACAGTTTACAAAATGTTTTTTTGAATAGCTTACAGTTACAGAGAACAGGGAGGACTCAAGCTGTTGTTTAATCTTTCTGTATATGTTCAGAATAGAATAGTATAACGCATACTACTGTATTCGGCATACTTATATTTGAAGAAAATAAACCATTCACATTGAACATCTGCTGCATGTTGCATGTTTGATTTAGAAAATGGGTTTAGTTATCAGCTCTGAAAAAAAAAAAAAAAATTAACCAAAGATTTAACAAAAATTTTTCAGTAAACAACTGCTAGAGTAAAAATCAGCTAGCTGCTAATAAATGTTTTATGTATAAATAATAAATTTAATTTAATTTAGTTTTTAATTAATATATAATTTCATATTAGAATTTTATATAATATAATAATATAATCCTAAATATTTTTTCAATTGTGGCTGATATTGCTTCTGGTTTGTTTATCAGATTGGAAAGAGAATGTGCATTGCATTGTGGGATACAGTAACCAACACAATATACTTTGTTGCAGACTGTATGTTTTGACAACTGTATTAGATAATCTGGCTTTACTATCCATGCTAAATATTTTCATAATACAGTGCATTTGCATACTATACAAAAATAGCAGGAGGGTAGTGTGGTATGTGGAAAGCAACCTCTCTCACCTTCTTTCTTGCTACGTTTATCTGTTTGTCTCACTCCCCCTCCCTCCCCTGTTCTTAAAGCAAATAAAAAAGTTTATTAGCCTTCAAAATATCTGTCAAAGGACACGGCCCTCTGAGTGGAAAACATAATACAGTGCAGTCACATGTTTACTGGCTGGACTACTCCCTTCCCCCCCACCATAAATAATCAGACATGCCATCCAGAGCAAACAAAAGCAACAGCGGTGCTGGGAAAAAAAAGTTCTCCAGTAGAGCAAAAAAAGGCACCAATACCAAGAAAAGCAAGCAGCGTGTTCCCATAGAACAGCAGGGGCAGACTCACACCTACACCAGAGAACCATCTGAGTAAATAACCCGCTTCATTCTTTCCACCCTCATCACACCAAAAACTCCCACAATTCAACAAACAGTCGCAGGAACATCTAAAACCCTTGGGCTTCTCGGTGGGTGGAGTTCAGACTCTATTATCTGATATTAGTGACTTGTTATTAGCAACCTGATGCAATAAAGTGTACGAGAAAGTGTGCAAAACACGTGGGTTGGCACTGAATGTGATGAATTGCACATCATTTCATGTAAAAAGAGAGGAAAAGGAGGTGGTTTCGAGAGATAGGATGGGCCTGTGGTAGAGAGTAAAGGGTTACTGTCTGGTCCTGCTCTCCAAGAGCGCAATAAAGAAGCTGTGGAGATGAAAACTAAAGCGCTGGGCAAGAGAAGCCAGCTGTTTGTCTGTGTGTGTGTGTGTGTGTGTGTGTGTGTGTGTGTGTGTGACCTTCTCACGCACTGGAGTTGTGGGATGACATCATGAGGCAGGAATATAATAACAGGCTACAGAGGGGCCACTTCAGTGACCATCATCATTACGGACAAACACACATAACAGTACACTTATAACCAATTCTCAATATTAACTAGTTGCTTATTTGCATGCATATTACTAAAATATCGTCTGCTTATAAAGCTTGTCTTATTCTGCATGACCATATTGTTCTGAAGCTTTAAATAAGGTTTCGATAATTTCAGGCTGAGCAGTTTGCGCACCACATATCAAATTGTGTTTGTTTTCCTGTCGAAATAAAGGCAGGCTTTGCAAAGATGCTGCTACTGAAAGATGGGGCTGTTAAAAACTATACGTGACATCAAGCGCAGAATTCGGCACTGTTACTCATTTCTCATGCAAAGGGGACGTTTCATAAAGAATGTAGCAGCAAAAAACAGACTGTAAAATTGTAGATTAATTGTAGCAATAGAGAAATAGTAATAAAATCAAAAATATGATTTTATAAGGGAATCGCAGAGAAAACAAACAAGCAAACAGCATAACATACCGAGCGGCTCTGTCCTTGGACTTCGTCGTGATTTAAATTCCAGTAATATCAAAGGAAAAAAAACACTTCACTACATATCAAAACTCTACATCAAATAAATAAATGAGCGATATTTCCACGCAGACAAGAGGCCTGCTAAATATGACAGAGGCTTATTTGAAAGGGACAGTCCCTAAGTCACTCTCTCACCCAAAACCACCAGTGCCGCTCTCTCCCCCTCCCACACTGACCGGCCAGGCACCCTCACGCAGCAGAAAAATAAATACCCTATTTATAGGAGCCTAATTAAATATGCATGAGAATATGACACTAAAGTCTTCCAGTGCCATGAATGGACCGAAACTCATTTTGGGTGACTGGTAGAAATGTGAGAAAACCCATTCAGTGCGAGAAGTTAAAAGTGAGGGACAGGTGGATATATCAAGTGAAATGTTGCACTAATGTACAGTAGCTTTTCTTTTTTCTTCCAAAAAGTTAAATACGAAAAACATTAAGTTTTTTTTTATTTATTTTTTTACAATATTATTACAATAAGCAATTATTAAAATAAATCATTTATAGTTTAAAATCATTATATATTAATATTTAATCAATTGCTTATTATTCTAAATGTTCTATAAGAATTAATTTTACTATTTATTCACATTTATACTTCAATAGTATGCCCTTGTAGCTCGACATTGCACACATACTGATACAGTATAAAAGTCCTAAATTTTATAATTAATTTCTATACTTTTAGTTTATATATACTGTAAATGCTAATTTTTACAAGTAAATAAATTAACTGTAATTTACACAAATATGTTTATGCGTTTATAAAATACTTGATGCTTATTTAATGTTTTCAAGCCATAACACAAACCAGTGGAAACCAGATTCAGTTTTATCTCTTTTAATCAATTCTTAAAAAAAAAAAAATCTCATGCCAAGAAACCATGTGTATATTTTACTAATTTATGCGTTTCCTCTCAGGTGCTCTTTCTCAGCATTTTGCAGAGTCCCATGTGACCAAAGATAAAAAGTTAAGAAATGAGTCAAACTTCTTTTAGAACCTGTAATACTTCGCTACGTCTCACCCTCTCACTCTCGGGTCTGGCGGTTATGCCAGACAGAACGTCAAACATGCTCCCTCAACCGTACGATAAAGATTACTGCATGAGCACGTTGACGCTACGCACACTTTGTTTACACAGAAACTTTTACCACACAAAAATACTTGGTTTGCTTTGAGCCAGTGCTGGAACAAGGATATTTGAGTCAACAGGATGTGATATTGAGACACTTCAAGATGAGGACACAAAGTACAAAGCGCTGCTTTCAGTTGTTAATTGCGTCAGAAAGGCTGTCAACAAACAAACCAGATGATCAATCAGGAGATACAGAGGTCTATAAAAAAAAAAAAATTAAACATTAGGCTACACTACCCGCAAGACGGCTTCCTGTCGAGAATGCTTTCAGAACATCTTCTATATCAAATAAGACTTCACAAGCGCTGCTTAATAATAACAAATTTCTTGTTGTTAATGTAGCTAGCTTAAAGATACATCTTCACTGAATATGTCGGGAAAAAGGCAATTAAGACAAAAGAGCAGTGCAGGGATGATTCAAAGACTTTGTCAGGATCAAAACTAATGAGAAGCGAGAGGATGAACTTGGCACCGTTTCCGAGGTGAGCGCGGGCCCCGGGCGAAGGAATTATTTGTTGTTTAACAAGCTAGCAACTGGCTGAGGGTTAGCGTCGCGCTAAAGCGACCCATTGTGAGCTGTCACTGTGATGTTTACAAAGCGCCCGTTCCTACGCACACACATCCACAAACAGCCCCCTTACGCTCCCCCTTTCCATCTCTTTGCCTGGAATTCATCTTCTTTTGATCTGGCATTCAAAGGTAGCGGGGGTTTGATAGACGCGCTAGGCTAAAAGCAGCTCCAGACACAAGCACGATAAACTGCCAAACGATGACAGGCCAGGCATCTGAAGACGCGTTTAAAGTGAGGAGAACAACGTGCTGTCTGGGCGCTACAATAGCGAATCAAGAGACGTATTAGGTGGAACTGATCGGATACAAAAACGGTTCAAAGACAGATAATGCTAACAGATGACTGAGCTGCTGAAGAAGCACAAACGTGCCGCGCTATGGGCAACGCTTGAAGCTAATCAACCAAAATACATATTGATGATAGCGGATAGGACGGGAGAAAAAAAAAACGAAAGAAAACACGTTCATTAAAATCACTTAATGCAAAAGAAAAGGT
Organism: Enteromius viviparus; assembly: GCA_032353835.1. Classification (NCBI taxonomy): domain Eukaryota; kingdom Metazoa; phylum Chordata; class Actinopteri; order Cypriniformes; family Cyprinidae; genus Enteromius; species Enteromius viviparus. Next base: position 8,954,015 of record JAUCNO010001758.1, read on the forward strand.
CAGCGGTGGCTGTCTAGTCCTTTTAATTCTAACGCCATAACGCTGCTTGAAAGTGACTCATACGACTCGTTGAGCGCTGGACATCTGATGTCTTGCGAGTCCTTCATTAAAATTCCTCGTTAGGATTATTTGATGCCATGGCTCCAATGACGACGCACACACAAACACACGTGATAACCCCTCCAGGTGTTTGTGATTAGAAAACAACCCTTGAGAACCCAACAAGGCCCCCTGCGAAATCGCTGACAGTGACAACACTATTTTTTCCTGGTTTTCGTCCCCTACACTCACAGCTTCGTTCTGCACATGCATCTGTTTAAGAGATGCAGTCGAGTTTAGCATACAGCACTCGTGTTTAAGGGCTACATTCCAGTGATACCGATTGAGGACGTTGGCGTCTTTATGTGTCACTTGCACATGTGGATTATGTAAAGGCTTTGAGGGTTCCTGCTGTGTAAGCCCGGCTTCACTTTCAACACAAATCTCAATATGTGGATCCACTTTACACTGAAAGAAATGGAAAGGGACAGGAGATGATCTTGTATGTCATTGACAGCGTAAATAGGAGAGGCCAGGATTAGCTGTGGAAGTTGCCACAAGGGCTATGTTACAAAAAAGGCTACTTGATTTCCAGCTAACATATTATACTGTAAATGTACTTCAGAAGCTACACTGCATAAAATATCAAGTCTTAAAATATAATACAATTTTATTCAATATATAACTCTTCAGAACAGTGTTAATATCTTGAAAACAAGTCAAAAAAGACAAAAAGAAGGTTTTTTTCGGGAAAGTACTGTATATATCAATATAATTATACAGATGTATATAAAATTATCCTTTCTAGCAGTGGTTTATATACTGTATGTCAGCTTTGAACTTCTACGTCAAAGTGGTTTTACAGTAAAAACAAAAAACCTGTCATATCTGTTGGATAAATCAAATAATAATAATAATAATAATAAATAAATACATTAGTTAAATTGTTCACATTGATGCTGTTATACAAATAGCTTTAGGTTTCATAATTGTTTTAGTGTTTGAACGTAGCTGAAACGTAGCTCCATTGTAACAACTTGCATCATGCAGTGGCAACATGCCCTGCTAAATAGAAATATTGTCACAAGAAGTCAAAGTGATTAATAAAAACCATTGCTTCTTTCCTATCCAGGTTTGTATAAAATCATCTCCACAAATGCAGAAAATACCAGCATATTTCATCTTGGCCTGGCAATACCAGCAGAAATGTAAAATGTAAAAGCACAGTGTATGACCAACCCCAAATCAACTTTCTTTCAGTGCCTTGTTTTAAAGCTGTTAAAGTGCAAACCTTCAACTTAAATAAGAAATACCTCAAAAGAAAAATGACCTGTTAAATGCTGGTGAGCAGTTGAAAAAATATAGTGTAGTCCAGTGACATGAAAAATTTGATGAGACATTAAATGCAGGACAGATGTAAAGACAATAGCTTGTGTTAACCTCTGAGGGTCTGGTTTTGTGTGTAATCTGAAGGGAGGCCTGACTGTGAGAAATGAGCCGGTGCTTATTTGCGCAGGGTCTTCTAAAGCTCCTCCATCTGTCTTCCCATTCACCATTGTGCCCTCGCTGTGGCAGGGAAGACCTTGAATGTGAAATGGCTCAGATTAATCTAGCCTTTAATTGGCGGGAGATGTGCGTACAGGTGAAACTGTATCCCAGCGGCCTTTGTAAAGTAGAAAGGATTGTTTACACAGCATTAAGAGGTCTGAAGATCGGGCTCCTCAGACATGACCCACAGAAAAGACTGCTAATAGGTTAGTGTGTAGCACTGTCGTGGACTAAACACATCTTCTTGTTCTCCACAGAGCTGGAGGGCTCTTTTTTTTAAATGTCACAGTTATTAGATTGACTTTTTTTTTGTCAGGATGGCCCTAAGGGCTTCCTGGGAAGGTTTAAAAGTTGTCAAGGTTTTATGAGAAAGTTTAAGGGAAAATATATCCGGCTACACCACTCCTACTTTCCCAATTGCTTATTTATATTCAGTCTCAATCCATCTCTGTCTCCTTCTTGATCAAAATTACAAAGCAGATTGTGAGAGTGATCTTTAAAGAAACAGAACACCCAAAACAAAAATGTTTTATTACATGATGTCATCAAAATGTCACATGTCTCTGAAAATCTCTTTTGCTCACCAGCAATAAATTTATTTAATCTAAAATATAGCATAAATGGTAACATTGTGAAATATTTGACCCTGGACCACAAAACCAATCTTAAGTTTATTTTATATAAACAGGTTTTTCACTGATGTATGGTTTTTAAGGATAGGACAATATTTGTCTAAGATCTGGGGGTGCAAAAAATATCATCTTTGAAGTCCTCAGCAAGACATAGTACTAATCAAAAATAAGTTTTAATGTATTTACAGTAGGACATTTGCAAAACATCTTCACAGAATATGATCTTAACTTGATATCCTAATAATTTTTGCCATTACAAAAAATTCTATAATTTTGACCCATACAATGGATTTTTGGCTAATGCTACAAATTTACCCGTGCAACTTAAGACTGGTTTTGTGGTCCAGGGTCACAAATTATTTCAAGATTATTTCATGTTAGTTTTATGAATGGAAAGTTCAAAGGTATGGCACTAATTTGAAAACTAAATCTTTTAATACATGGCTTCACTGTCACTTTTACACAATTGAACGAATCCTTGCTGAATAAAAGTATCGTTTCCTTTCAAAATTAGAAATGGTAACAGATTTTAGTATAGTGTTTTTAGATGCAACAAAAATGCAGTGCAATCACTGGCCTAAGAGACTAAAATTAATGTAATTTGTTATAAAATGCAACTGACAAAACAAAATATGCATCTTTTAAATCACACATTGTGGTTAACAATGTGGGTGAACTATATCTTTAATTTCCTAACTAAAACATTAAAAGCATAACAGTGCTAGTCTCCATTCACTGTCAGTGTCACCTAATTAAAATTCATATGATTCAGGAATGCTCCTTCACTGGCATGAGAATGTAAGTACTGAAGATCAGGACTGTTTGTATTAATTGAGATTCTCTTTCTCTTGCTAATTCTCCCTCCTTTTGTTCATTTTCGAGATTGGACATTTATCTGCAATGCAAAAGAGGGCCGGTCAGCTTTCTGTTAAGTATCTAATTGATGCAATTTCCAAAAAGCCTCTTCACATGGAAAACAGGCGCTCATAGAATCACGGCCTCTTGGAAACACGCTCGCTGTTTAGATTTCTAAACTAATTCATGTAGAATACATAAATAAATCAATGTTATATACCCACTTCAAACCATTACTACACCCTCCCATGGCTGCACTTTTCTACCAATCTATTAATATTAATGACAACACTAAACATTTCAAATTGCTGTGCTCAAACCATGCAAGACTCTATGAATGATTGCAGCAGACAAGCGTTGTCTTTAAATTTAATAATAAAAAAAAGCTGGTGCAACCAGTTTTCTTCATTGACTGGTAATGTTTGTAGTTGACAAACGTTTTGTCTGGGAAGTATAATGAAAAGCGAGCCAGAGGGTGCACGAAGGTATGAAGGGTGAGTGTTTGCATTGCGTGTGTTTGTGCATTTGTTTCCATGTGGATGACGGGAGGTGGGGGTGGATGACTGTTGATGGATGGAGGAGAGCAACGGAGAGAAAAAAAAAAGAGAGAGAGATGATGAAGGAGGTATAAGGAGAGTAAACGCTGTGTGGAGCCTGGTACGGATGTGTGACCCCGGGCCTGGGGTCGTCTCAGCTATGCGGCTCTGACAGCCCCAGTTTGTAGTTTGTTTGGATTCTGAAGCTCCACCTCAGGAGCAGCTTAACAACAGATGGCAAGAGAGGGGCTCCATTCACACAGCCGGACATACGGAGACATACACAAACACACACAAGGTGATGTATGCTGAGATCTGTGTGTGAATGCCGGCTTGTTTTCTCTCTGGCTTAAATGAAGACACATATACAAAAGCAGGGTTGTCTGAAACGACATATTTTCAAAACAGACCAGTCGATGGGTTGTCTGAACCAGGGGTTTTTCAGAGTAGGGGCCAGAAGTGGCCAGGTGACTACGAAGGTCCATAAAAATAAATAAATCATGACTAAATAAAAGATAAAATATTAAAATGTAAAAGTTTACGCACACATTTTAAAGATGTCCGTTGAGTGTTAGATGATGACAAATTGAGGCATTCACAAAAGCAGCTGTAGTTGCCATAACTTTAACTTAAGGTTTTAAAGGACTAATATATGTATGCTGCTGTTTAAGATTCATATTTTAGTTTTTTTTGTACTGTATTTAATACTGCATTTTCCATTTCATGGTTTTACATATAAATAAATGTAAAAACGGGAATAATAAATATGTGTGTATGTGTTATTTCTGATACAATTATTACATACTACTGTTTTCTGTCTGTATAAAACGGTATGTGTATAATATACTAATAACAGTTATACAAGTAGCAAAACAAATTTATTATTACTATATTACTATTAAAACTTTAAGGGTTAAATAATAATAAAAGAAAAAAACTATTATTAGCCAACACCAACACCTACAAAATTTAAGCTAAAAACAGATGCATCATTAACTCATCAACCTCACTAACCAATTAGTTGGTGACTATTTAACCATACTGATACATCTCTAACCGATAAAACACAAGCAGGCACAAAAAAGTCATACATACACAAGCTTCCTATCATTTAATTTAAATTCCCTTTCTCATTTAATACACACCTCAATTCAGCACTCAACGCCATATTCCGTCTATCAAGACAGTTACTGAATTACGATTGTGTTTATTGCCCCTTTAGTGTGATGTAAACGCATAAACATCCTTCTAGCATACAAGAAAAGCCATCTGCAAAATATTGTCTTCCCGTCTCCGAGCTCTTCCACGTCAATTATGCCTTTAGACTTCACAGGCTTGTGGTGATGGAGTGGCCGTAAAACCCACTCACATTAATACTCCATTGTGCATCTGCTGCTAACGGTAATTAAAGAACTAAATGACTCATAAGAATAGACGAATTAACCACAAGTAGAAAAAAAATGAGAAAGAAATGAGAGGCGTGGGGAACCTGCCACATAGAAATATGTGCCGTTAAGAGTGCAGCACGGTACCAGAGTAATCAGTGTTACTGGCTGAACAAATGAAGATGCCACCGTTTTACTGAGTAGGTGTCTGTGTGGACTGACACATAAAGAGAGGGCAGGAAACGATGGGCAGAACAGGAAATGACATAAACCAGATTCAAAGTTGCAGCGCCAGCACAAGCACTGCATATCAATGGCTTATTTAATTTGGAATTAAGGAAAATGAGACTAAACATCCAATTACATCTTTACAACATTTCCAGGAGAAAGAAAACTGATGGAACAACATGTTGAATAGAGTCTGGTGTTTTCATTACCTTTTATTGTCTTGTTTTTACTCCAGATTAAATATACTTCAAAAATCTGAAAACAAAAAAATCTAGTCAATTAATTATTAAGTTAATTATTAAGGGGAGAATTAAAAATCTAGAAGAATGTAAATAAATGCACTTTTTTATTGGTTTATTTATAACACTCACTAACATTGCCACATGAGGGTATCAAATGTGAGGGGAAGCTGGGAAACATTGTTATTTTATTATACTTATACACATTTTTATCATACTTAGTACAGTTTAAATCTACTGACAGATAACTCAAGATTTACTGATATAAAAAATATTATTTAACTTATTACTTGTGCACATTGCACTTTTCTTAATATTAAGTCTAAAATGTGTTTTAATGTCATTTTTGATGAGGATCGTTTGATTTTTAAATAATATCACATTTGCTATGCTAAAATATTTTATCTGAAGTATACTTGCGATACTTCCACTTTAACACAATAAAAAATACTACATACAGTATCTTTAATTGCACTTCAGCACTACTTCTATACAATTAAAGTACATAAAATACAAAATTAGTTGTTACAAGTTAGCATAATTTTTTTTTAGTATACAGAAAGTATAATTGCTGGACAATTTATTCATAAGTACAACAATTTAAATGGATATGTATATATTCCTAGTTTACAAATATTTTACAAATACATTTAAGTATATGTATTTTTCAGTAGGGTACTTTTTATAGTTTTTAAATGTCATTTTGAATTTGTTTTTATTTGGATAATTCCCAATTTCATTTTAAGTTCACTTTAAATATTAGTAAGTTAATTTTTGTCATTTTTATATTTTTTTTGTATACTAGCTATATAACTATAACAACTCTGCTGGGAAAGCTGGGGAGAGCGATGTGAGGGAACTTAAGAAGCAAACTGAGGTCACATTTCCATCACAAACAAACACATACACAATGCCATCTGACTTCACTTTTCTCCTTGAGGATATAATGCTCAGGTAAACCTGCCACTGCTTTCTCGGGTAATCCATTTGTCAACATAGAAAATGGTCAGAACATGCCAACAGCACTGGGGATTGAGAGTGAATGTGGAATATAAAAACGTATTCTTTTCTGTTATTGCATTTATGCTCGAGATGTTGCATCAGATTGTATGGTGAGAGACGAAAAATAAGGAGGTGCGAGAGAGCCTTGCAAACACAGTGATGGTTGACTCAAATTAGTATTACATGTTTGAACCTTGATTTTGTCATTATTTTGAATCAAAACCGGGTTTGGAGCTCTATATCACGGACTTGCTCATTGTCATTACAGTAGCAAGTCAAAGTGAAAGTCGTGGGTTGCTATTAGAAAAATCTGCAGATCTCTCTAATAAAGAGATTATGCAAGCTAACTCATTTGAGCAGAATGTTGACAAAAGCAAAAGTTGGTCAGATTTCAAACCAGCCCGCAATGCACAGCTAGTTAAAAATCAAACCCTATTGTGAATGACTGGTTGTTATTCTACACAAAACCAATGTTTATCTTTGTAGTCTTTCGTGAAAATGAAACATCACTTCTGCAGTGTCTTTTCTTTTTTAAGCTATTGTCAATTATACTTTTACTTTTCATAATCCAATTAATTCCTATTGGACAGACTTTGATGCACAATTCAGAAAAACTAATACAAATTACTTAATTTTCCGCTGGATGTCTAACTGAAAGTCAATTATAAACACCTAAGCGCACAGTTCACATGACTTATCCGTCGAAACGGCCAGACAACTTCTGTCAGGTAACTGACAAAGATACACAGAAGCACAATAATTCACAAGGCCCTCTGCAAAATCTCTGTGGTCTCATTTTCATAGACTCTTCTCACCTGAAGACAGCTTTATCAATGTGTGTGTGTGCTGCTCTTGGTTGAGGAAGACACAAAGGGTCAGCTCCTGGTGTCATTAGGCAGTGAGTCCAGAGAGAAAGCTCTTGATATATCACAGTGCGATTGGCCACGGTCTGGGATTGAGTTGCTGAGAGACCGAGCAGCTTCATGGGAATTACAGACTCGGCTCAAGTCATTCCAACTTGGGTAATGTTATCCCAGAGAGGAAGAGAGGAAGAGAAAGGAAGAAAAAGAATGAGATTGCTTTTGTCACAAAAAAAGAGATGCTGAAGGCATCTACTGCATCAGGATGAACAGCCGAATTTCTGAAAAGTAAGAAATTACAATAAAAAGTGACATTTTATCAAATTTTTACGGTATTCTGGAAGGTTTTTTTTTTCTCTCAAGAGTGCTAACAGAGTTCACTCTTATGTCTTATTCAAGTGTCAATTTTGTCTCTAAGTTATTGTGGACAAATAAAAACAGATGCACACGACACAGTTTTGGTCTTGAAAGTCCTTATCCTCACCAAAGCTCCAGGTTTAAAAATACAATTAAACTGCAATACTATGATACATTAGTACAATTTAAGATAACTTTGCTCTATTTCAACACATTTCAAAAGAAATGTATTCCTGTGATGGCTAAACTTCAGTCTTCAGTGTCACATGGTCCTTTAGAAATCATTCTAATGTGCATATTTAGTGTTTAAGAAACATTTCTTTTAATTACCATTAGGGCTGTGCAATTAATCGAATTTCGATTTCGATTTCGGGTCTCAACGATCACAAAAATGCTGTAATCGAAAAAAACGATTATTCACTTTTTTTCTCTTTAAGTTATTTTGACCTGCGTTCTGACGTGCGCGCATCCGCACTTTCGCCCTTTCAGAAGCCCGAAATCTCTTACTCTATACTGTCAGCGAAGAAGTTGCGTCTGTGGTATCTAATCGCATTTAAAAATCAGCGCGAGTGAAGATGGCAGAAAAAGAGCAGCCACAGAAGTCTTTGGTCAACAAAAGAGGG